>VZRN01004858.1:245464-259281 GCA_013397935.1 Dasyornis broadbenti | reverse complement strand
AAAAAAAAAAAAAAAGAAGTCAGGCTAAACTGGTGGATTCCACTCCTCTTGTTTTAAAATCTTCTCAGTGCTCTTAGCACTCCATAAACTCTGAGAAACTGTAGTTCACTGGAGGTTATCCATGCTGAGTAAAATTTAGAAAGCAAGCAAGTCACTTGGAGTTTAAGACATTTTCAAAGCATTCTTTGAAAATGTTATCCTCAAGCTCTCTAGGCTTTCATAAAAAGACTAATTTAAGGCAATGAAAGGCAAGCAAAAGTACTGCAAGTTAAAAAAAGACAGATTCCAATTAAAAAAAAAAAAAGAATGAGATTATACTCTTAGCTTAATCTGATTAGCCCAAGGAGCAGGCAGGGCTTCAGTGGCTGGAAACAGGGCCCATTCATCCCTCAGCTGGTCCCAAGGCAGGGCTGGACAATGCCCAGTGCAGGCTGCTGTTCCCAGAGAGCTGCGTGGGGACCAGAGTGTCCCTGTCTGAGTGAGCAGAAGAGCTCATCTCAGCAAACAGCTTCCATGGCAGTGCTGGGCAGGAACACAAAAGCTGCAGATGCCTGTGGCACTTTCCCTGCTACAAATGATCTTTCCAAGAGCAGGCTGAGGCAAAGGGGAAGGACAACAGGAGGTCCCTGCCCAGCTCCTTGCTGCACTGCATCTGCTGGGTGAACCCCCTAGAGCCGTAAATACAGCAACCCTCAGAGATGTTTTAGGGTGAGCTCTGCAATCCCTCCCCAGGCAAAGTTTTAGGGATTTCAAACAAGCAGTTTTGTTTAAGAAAATTGCACAGGACTAAGTCTTCGCACAGTGCCCTTGTCACTGCCTCCCTCATCCACACATGCTCAGCAGAGCAATGTTTAGGGAGCAAGAAATTCATACTTACATACACGTATACATACATATGTATATTTATGCAGATATATTTGCCAAGTGGGCTGGAAAAAATTAAGGACAGCAGCAGAGCTGTGGCCAGATTGGAACGGACAGATCCTAAACTGGTGTAAACTGGCATGGCTGCAGTGCCGCCAGTGAAGCTACATTGATTTACATCAGCTGAACAACTGGCCTCAGGGGTTATTGAATGCACTGCTGCAGAAAGCTGGGCCTTCAAATACATTTCAAATGTTTAAATACAATTTCATTTTGCATGCTATACCTAATACTTATCAATACCTTTCAATAGTTTTTCTTTCTGGTTTTATTGCAAAATGACAAAGTCTCAAAGGTAATTGTAACAGACTTCTTTGAAGTGCAGCTGTAATTTATCCAAAGATTTGGAAGGCAACTTTGGAGTGTAGGACAACATCTGGTAAATATGTTTGCCTCCTTATATGAAGCAAAATTAAAACCAGTCAGGGCCAGGAGCAGCTTATACTGGCATTAGAACCATTGAGAATGATTAGAAAGCACACTTTTTTTTTTTTTTTCCTGCTGACCACAATATTCCTTGCTAATCATGGCACCATGCCATTTTGGTACATAGGTTCTAGATATATGCCACGTTTAAAAGACTGTGGCAGGTTTCTAAAGAGGGAGACTTGTGGTAAAGGATAACATAAGAAATGCTGCTGTCTTTCTGAAGAAAAGTTGCTGCCAAGTATTTAATTGACAAGAGGCAATATTTTCTCTACATATACAAAATAACAAACAGATGTTGACTTATTTTGATCAACATCCAGATGTTGTGACCCAAGAGGTTAATATTGGCCAAGGTGATGCTAGTCATCTCATCAAACAGATCAGACTGATGATATATGTGTGGATTTATAAACAGAGAGAAATGTGACAAGGTAATTGTAAACATGAAATACCTTTTTGGAGAGCAACGCTTCTTTCTCCTACTGCAGTTGTGGAATCCTCATTCCAGCAGAATTTTTCTTTTTACCCTCATGAAAAAAGTGTTCCAGTCTCCAGTGCCACCTAAGAGAAGAGATAACTTGAACAGACTTGGTGCCCCAAAACACCATTTTCAACAAATATTTATTTCTACATACAAGAGTTTTAAGAAGGAGATGTAGAGATATAGGTAATCTTATTCAGAGAAATAAACTATTTCAAATTTAATTATGAATTTGTCTGTTTAGGAACAAGTGTGCAATTTATTCCCGTTGCTAAATAATATGACCATACCACACAGCAGTACAATGTGGTTGTTAAGGGTCTGTTGGGCCTTCATCATCAGTCCCCTATTTTCATCTTTTTTTTTTTTTTAGTGCAGTCATAAAAAGGGTAGTTCTGCAGGCAGAGAGTTGGCCTATGACTTCCCACTCCAGGACTTTTACTGCACAACAGAGGACTGAATCTNAATACCATGTAAATTCTTACAAATATCATGAAAATAAAAAAAAAAAAAAAAAAAAAAAAAAAAAAAAAAAAAAAAAGCTTCATTTGTTCTTTCTATGAATTTGATATATTAAAAATAGCTCCTGAAACTGTTTAGGCAGGAAGTCTGTAATATTGAGGACAAGATCACAAAACTTATCGTGCAAAAATAGAAACACTTTGTTCTTTAAAGAGATGATTCATCAGAATAAAATACAGTTTTGGCTACATATCTTGTATCCCTAAAAGCCTGAACATTGTTACTGAGAATAAGGAGTAAAGGACAGACAGATGGTTTCGGTTTAATCATTTAAATTGATAAGCACAACAAAAAAAAAAACAACCATACAGAAAACCTTCTCGATCCTGGATCATGTTTCTCCCACAGCACTGTGGGCACTCAGGGGCTGAGCAGGATTCCTGACTGGATACAAGTTGATGTAGGTGAGCATATACAGAACCCCAGCAACAAAAAAAATCTGTCATAGAACTGGGTTGCCCATGCAGCACCACACAGGTGATCTATTCACACCAGAGGGGTTTGCCCAGCAGCTTTCTGTTACTGGAATCTGTGCAAAAAAATACCACAAAATCCCAGAACTGTATTAACTTCCATGGTCATCAGAGGATCAAAGCAGTTAGATTCTTTCCAAAATGATCTTTCTGAGGACAAATGCAGGAAACTGTAGAAATCTGTCCTTTTTTTAACTACTTGAAAACATAGCATGACACAGAGCATGATAAAGAGGAAAAATGTGCCCAATAATATAACATCTGGTCCTGCACTGGGGCTTAATGCTACAGCCTTGGAAGCCAACAGGACTTTTGAAATAGAAGCTATTTACAGCTGGATCAAGTCTTTATTCATCCATAAATACAAGCACATCTTACTACCATACATAAATACTACCAGAAGCAGTTATTTGATTATTGCATTGATTCCCTTGTCATTTAGCCCTAACTATTTTATTTTTCTCCCTTCTCTTCTTTTTTTCTGTCTTTTCCCATATATCTCTAACATCAAGAGTACATCCCAGGCCGGTTTGGATCCGAGGACTCCTCAAGCTATGCTGCTTTTCCTGTTGATTCCACTCAGAATGAGAACTTCATCATATCAATGTTTGTCCGAACACGCAAACCTTCTGGCTTGTTACTGGCTTTGAGAAACAGTACTTACCTCTACATAAGAGTCTACTTGGAAGGTGGGAAACTCACCATGTTAGCTCTAAATTCCATGAAGTTATTAGGGAAACACTCGGTGAACGATGGAAACTTTTACTTAATAACATTAAAAATAGAACCAAATAAGATGGAATTGTTCCAGTCCTCTCACTACCTAGGCTTTATTTCTACTCCAGCACTAACCATCCAAAGTAAGGATATTCTTTACATTGGTGGCCTACCAGACAACAAGGAGACTGATAGAAATGGCAAGTATTTCAAAGGCTGTATCCAAGATGTAAGAGTGAATAACCAGCCGCTGGAATTCTTCCCCATCACCAGTCCACCAAATTCTCTAATCAACCGAACTCTGACTAATGTCACCCGAGGCTGCACTGGTGACAACCTCTGCAAGGTAAGAATGACATTTTTCAGAGCATTTTCACATGCTTATAATGGGGAATTTATTTATTTATTTGTTTTGTACATTCTCACACATTATTTGATTATAATGATAGCTTAGGAAAACATGCAAAAATGCCAGAAAGAGCAGATATTGTTAAGCTGTGCTACATATGATGAATATTACATGCAAAATGTATTTGCACAGGGGAAAATAAAACTATTTTAAGATTGAATTACTGATTTTCACCAATTACTGAACATGCTGTGCTGTCATAGTACTGGTCTTTATGATTTTCCATCTGAAACAAAAGAAAACTTCTTTTTGCCAAAGAGTCCCCCATCTCTAGAGCTGGGAGTCCAACAACCTTGATTCATACTCAGGTTATCTCTTCTCTTTCCCCGTAGTCCAACCCTTGCCACAACGGTGGTGTGTGCTATTCAATCTGGGATGACTTCACTTGCACGTGCCCCCCTAACACAGTGGGGAAGGCATGTGAGGAAGTTAAGTGGTGTGAGCTTGGGCCCTGTCCTCATGAAGCACAATGCCAGCTGGTGCACCAAGGATTTGAATGTAGGTACATTTCAGTTATTCCAATCATCTTTGGAGAGCAGCAGCAATAGACATTTTCAGCAGCATTTCCTTGAAACTAAGTATTCACTGCCTTTAAAGTTCATTCCAATGTCATTTTTTGTATTCAAATAATAATTATGCCAATTTTAATTAACATTAATGGGAGGAGTCTGCCCTACCAAACCCAGAGATTCTCAGCCAGAACCCCTGACTCAGACACTGAGGTTTACAGGACCTTTGACTTCGACTTACTCAGCCCATCTAGTCAAGGTTGTACAGTAGCTCAGTACATTGCCAGAGTGTGAGTGTACCCCTCACACTTCCACTGCAAAGACATAAGCGGATATCCAGTGCTGGATTAACCTTAGGATGTTCTCCATCCTCCTGAAAAGATAAGCTACATAACACACATTGCATCATTTGATTTTCTTAAATCTTGGACAGCTTTGAAGAAAGTCACCCCAATACCTGCATTACAGTTTTTGTTCAAGCAGTGTCTTCATAAGAAGCACCTGCATGCCAAGCAGTCCATCTGAAAACTGATGACCATTAGCAGAGACAGCAAAGTGAAAAGTACCTGATCTGTTTCCTTCTACTAAACTCAAGGTCATTCACACTTGCAATGACTCAAGGTCATCACCTTTAGACCTCTGTGGTAGTTTAAGTGGCAACAGTGGGGAGTTTCCCTCACAGATACTCAAAAATTCCTGCACTACAGAGCTACATTTTTAACTAGTATTCTTAGTTACAGCATAAATTTCTTGTTCAACACAGGAAAATAAAATAAAATAAAATAAAATAAAATAAAATAAAATAAAATAAAATAAAATAAAATAAAATAAAATAAAATGTCTCCTGGACAGTGAGTTCTCTGCCAGCCTGCTGTCTTCTGCTTAATAAAATTCAGCATGTTTGTGAGATATTTAAAAAACCAGGAATAATCTTGAAAAACTCTGACTTTCCTTTTAGCATTATTTCCTCTGAGGAAACTTTTTCTATGAGAAAGACGCCACATCTGATGCATCAGGAAAGATAGCTACGCCTCTGCTGCCTTAGCATCAGGATGTGTAGTCAAGAACTTCATACTAGGACTCCCAGGGTTCTTTTCCTCAAGATTTACCAAGCCCAGACATAGTTCAGAAACCCACTTTATCTCAGATCTTTCAAAGCTATTTTATTCTGAAGTACAGACAGAAGACATTCCTTCCTGTCCCTCCTCCCTGTCTATAATCCTCAGAAACCTCAGAACGTTTAAATTGACAGCCCAGCGAGTAAGTGCATTTTAGTAGAAACCATGCTAATGAAAGGTGTCAAATACCTTTGTGAAGGTGTCCATAAAGCTGCCACAACGTTGCCCATCAATTTTCACTCACAGCGGTGCGAGCTGAGAGCTGCTGCCCTCCCAGTCCCACCAGCACAGGGCTGTGGCAGTGCTTCCCCAGCAGGAGAAGCTGGCTTGGAACGTGACAGGCACGACTCTGCTCACAGGGATTTCGAATGGGCTTTCCATCGCCTGACTTCAACTAAATTCATCCCTTTGCATCAGTGAGATGAAGTTGGGATCCAACCAAATACTTCATAAAACATCTTAAGACACACCTAAGAAAAAAGGAATTGGGAAGAAATGTTTACCCCATCCAGATCTGTCACAGGGAACAACTAGCTGCCCGTGCTTGGGGAACAAACATAAAATGACGAATATATGTCTTCTTTTGCAAGAGAGAGATAACACTAATGTAGAATTGTATATTAGAGTGATAATCTGAGATGATGCAAAGCAGTACACTTTGGATGTCATTAGAGCTGATGCTGGCACCGCGCTGTAATTTCCACAGCCGTGAGGGGCAGACCAGGATAGCTGAAACACTGGTGCAATTTGATTGTTTTTCAGCAAGCCCAAAAGGTGTTATATGGCAGGGAGCACGGGCACTGGGGAGATTTTGTTCCCCGTGTATTGGTTCAAACTGGCCTGGTTTCTCAATTGCTGTCTTTGCACAGGTCTTGCTAACGCGGTGTTTAGTGGCCGGAGCAGCGCGATATTTTACAGAAGCAACGGGAAAATCAGCAGGGACCTCACCAATATCATCTTTGGCTTTCGAACGAGGGACACTGACGTGATCCTGCTGTATGCAGAGAGGGAGCCTGAGTTTGTCATCATCAGTATCCACAACTCCAAGCTACTCTTTCAATTACAAAGCGGCAACAGCTTCTACAGGCTGACCCTTGCCAGTTCACTGCCTGTGAGTGACGGCAAGTGGCACCAAGTGATGGTCTCCATGGTGGAGCCCCTGTCCCAGTCCTCCAGGTGGCACATGGATATAGACAACAAGAAAGACATGGCAACCAGCACGGCTGCTGCAGGAAACCTCAACTTTTTGAGAGAAGAGACAGACATCTATGTGGCTGACAAGGCTTTTGACAGCCTGGATGGCCTGCGAGGGTGTATGAGCACCATAGAAATCAGTGGCATTTATCTCTCGTACTTTGAAAATGCTGACATCCCTACTAAAAAACCTCAAGAGGAGCAATTTCTCAAAATATCTGCAAACCCTGCTCTTACTGGCTGTTTGCAGGTAGATTTCTGCAGCTCAGACCCCTGTATGCATGGGGGGATATGTGAAGACTTGTACACTTCCTACCGCTGTGTCTGTCCTGACGGATGGACTGGCACCTACTGTGAAGTCAACATTGATGAGTGCTCTTCAAACCCCTGCATCCACGGGAACTGCACGGATGGGGTCAGCTCGTATGAGTGCAGCTGTGACCCTGGCTACGCCGGGGAGAGCTGTGAAGAGGACATCGACGACTGCCGTGGCCACCAGTGTGTGAATGGGGCCACTTGTGTTGATGAGGTTGATGGGTACTCCTGTCTGTGTGCTGCTAACTTCACTGGGAGGTTCTGCAGGTACTGTAAACAAGACTGATCCATATGATTTTTTCAAATCTCTTCTGAAAGGTTTTTACATCACTGATGCCTTTGTTTTAAACACAGATGTTTCGCATCTGTCTGTGTATTAATCACGGCTGTGGAGCTGATGTATGAGGAGTACAGAAAGTTGTACAGATCAGTTAGATGCGGACTGAGGCAGCGGAGAGCTGCCAGCTCGGGCAGAGACTGATGAGGCAAGGATTGAAGGAACAAGGCACAGCTCTGCTGCCCTGTTCTGCTGCCAACATCAGTCTTATGAGCTCTCTGATGACAAGATTACAAGCCTTCCAGAGCTTTAAAATATGTGTGCTACATCTTCTTTTCAGAAAAAAAATGTCTTAAGGTTTTCAAATCTCTAAAACTGTTTTATTAGAGTAATATAGCTCTAGGGCCGTAAATAAAGGAATTCAGAGTTGGTAAGAGAAAATAACAATAGGAAAAGAAGTTGTTTTTCTTCCTGCCCACAGCATCTTTGCTGGGTGGGTCTTTTCCTCCCAACTTGCTCTCAGTCCTGGTGGCTGCAAACACCACAGAGCCCACTTTTCCCATTGCTTCTGACTCTGCTCTCATGCTGTTTCCTATTCTTCCCAGATTCTCCTCTAGAAAGGCTACAGGCTTTTCCCTTTAATCGCCCTTCTCGGCATGTCCATAAAATTCTCCCCTCTAAGCAAGTCCCATTCCTCTCCAAGAAGGCAAATTCTTTTCCTTTCTCCAAGGGACTCCAACAAATCCAGACTGCTGCATCCCAAAGGATGCAAACAATCATCTTCATGCTATCCAACCACAGTCTCTTAGGATATTGTATGTTAAGTCTCTCTTTTGAACTCTTTCTTCTACTAAGCTGTCCAGGTATCACACAGAACCATATCAGTAATGTAAGTAGAGTGATGTCCTTTTTCTTTTTGTGTGTGCTAAGAAATGCATCACTAATTTTCCATTAAGTATTTGGAAAAAAACCAAAAAACCAAACAACTAAATCAATTAAATTAAAAAAAATTAGGCAAAACATGTTCTGGGAGTCTTAAATCTCAGTTCCAGCAGTCATTCCTTTGGGCAATAGCCCGTTCCCCTGCTTCAGCTGAGAGAGCACGAGACATCCAGAAACGAGGACAGTGCAAATAACTGCTGCTGCCTTCTTGTTCACCCAGATACCGACGATTACCTTACACGGTCTGTGGGAATGAAGAGAGGAACCTCACGTGTTACAACTACGGCAACTGCACCGACCTTGGTGGCGAGCTGAGCTGCGTGTGCCTGCCAGGGTTTGTGGGAGAACGGTGAGAGGCTTTGTCCTGCACATCTTTGGGGAGCACCTCTTCCAAAAGCTGTTCCGAAAGAGTCCAGAGGCCAACAGCAGAAATACAGACAAAACAGCTGTTTAAGTGCAGCAGTTCCTTGAGTGACTCCGAGGGTCTGAAGTATTGAGGTTTCAGGCAAAAATCACAAATTAATGTGGCAATATTCAGTCCACTGTGGCACCAGTAATCCAGCCCAAGACAGTATTTCTTAAAAAGCACTGCACACTTGTTTCTCTGTGCCTTTTTTGGGCTTCTGTGCCAAATTTTCACATGACAGCTTAGAATATTACCTTGCCATAGGTGTGGACACATAAACACACATATACCTAAATCAGTTACATACTCTGGCACACGAATATGCAAAGCTGTTCCATATTCACATGTCTGTGTTGTGAATATACACTCTATTTTATCACAGGGATGGTAAGAGGTGACATACCTGGTCTGCCATGCTTTGTTCCTGAATGCTGAAGTATGAAAACAGAATGATTATTTTTAGAAGAGATTAAGGAATACTTTGCACACGTTATTGTTTAGCCTGAAACAGAGGGACCTTCCTCACAGTGAAATTTGTATCTTCTAGCACAATTCACACTTACCACTTAATACTGGCCTTCAAAGAGCTCTGGAGCAGGGAGGGCTGACAGCCTCAGGGCATCAGGTGCTCTAGAAATCTAGGACGGCATTGTCCCAGTCACAGTCTGAACAGGTAAGGGCATTTCGGCTAGTGAGACAGGAAATAGCGTACATATTCTTGGTGAAACTAGAATTATATCCGAGTATAATATCCAAAAGTTCAACAGGACCAAGCTGTAACCCAGAGAAGTTTCCAGCAAAAGCTTTTCATTCTCTCAAAAACTTATGAGCCCGTGATTTTGTGGAAACAGTACAGTAGGCTATAAAAGACAGATGAAATGAAAATTTCCACCCACTCAGTGCACAGTGCAGTTGGCAGATACGTCTGAATTGCACTCTTAACAGCCAGGTCACCTGTGCACCACTTCACAATATTCAACGAGGGGGAAAGCATACAATAAAATAAAATTTTAAAAACTAAAACCATATTCATAGACACCTCTTCACTGCGGATATTTCTTGGGACTTCAAAGTAGCAGGAAAGCGCTTTTCCCTTCTCCCTTCCCCTGCCAGCCAAGTTGCTAACTACAGCTTTGGGATTGAGCCTTCCTTCCACCCATCCCACTGGCTGGCAATAATCTCTCGTTTACGGTTCCCAAGGTTCTCGTATCGAGCAGCAGCCCTGTGCCCGGCGAGCTGCACGGTAACTGACTGTGGCAGCCAGGCCCTCTTCTCCAGGGGCTCAAATGGACCATTTGTCCTCTGTTTCTCCGGGCTGCCAAACCATAAACCAGCAGTACTTCCATGCCTGGAGGTCTCACTAGAACAAATGAGAAAATTTCCCCCCCTCTTTTTTTTTTTTTTTTCCTTAGAACAAATTCAAATATATCTGTTAATAGGAAAATTTAAACCAAAGCCCTTTGTATATTTAGGCATTAGATTGATAAACCAAGCATTTTCCTTTAAGACAATATTTCATCCCTCAGAAAGCCATTGGTGCACAATATAGAGAAAATAGTATCCTATGCCAAACTTAAGATCAAAAAGAAAAAAAAAAAAAAAGGCAAATGAACATAATAGCAGATGGAAAGGGAAATGTGGAAAAATTGCTCTCCATAAAAGAAAATAGATCTGTCTCTCAAAAGCAAATTTGTCATTCAGTTCAGGCCAGAACTTCCAGAACTACATACAGGGAGTCAGGTTTTTAAGAGTTCCTGAAACTCAGTTGGATTCAGCTACCTGATTCCCTGAAGGTTTTTAAACACTGGAGAAGTACCTTAGCTCTTTGAAGTATATGAATATAATTTACCATTTAATGAAGCCATTGGAAGATGTTTAGATTAATAAAGTAAAAGTGTTTAATATTAAAAAAATGCTCTTCTCTGATAGAACACTAAAATTTTATCACATGGTTATGAATATGGTTGAGCAAAGCAGTTCCTTATAATTCAGAGAGAATTTCTCACATTCTTCTTCACATATAAACCTGCATTATTACCTGGAAAAATGAGGATTAACTGTTAGCATTATTTGATAAAAGGGAGCAGGGAATTAAAAGGAAACATTGTCAGAGCAGAAAATCACCAAATCATTAGTAGTTTTCAGAAAATCTTACACTTTCCTCATTATCCTGCCATTGGCTGCCTTGAGAAATTATAACTCAAACTTCCTTTATCACCATAATTAACTGAAAAACATTTAGCAATATGTATTAAGGCTTATAAAACCTGTCCTGCACCATTCTTACCTTTTTTGGGATCCATCTCTGGGAAATTGGATAGGAAGTTGTGCTGGGATCTACTGGCATTCCAGACTGAGGGAAGAAAATGAAAGGGTTTAAAAAACCAAAATAAAGCAGGTAAATACTCCAGGAGCACTCAGCAGGGAAAAACACACATTTGTTTGACTTTTATCCGGCATGCTGAGAAGGAAAATGTTCCCTCAGCTTTCTGGGACAATGAAAAGGACAAGCAAGCTGTCAGCAGGACTTGCACCAGAGCTGGCTCTGAAATCATGCACAAACTTTCACTGCACCTTGCTAAGCACCATTAACCATGAAGGGCTTTACAGAGATGAAATTGCCCGCTTAACTATCTGTGTTTGAAAATCATACAGGAAGTTCAGGATTTGAGTGGGGCTAATCAGCTAGTTAATAAAACCATAAACACGTGTGCAAATATGCCCCAGAGCATCTTCCTCCCCCAACAAAGCTTGTGAATTAAAAATGTGCCTGTTTGATTCCTGATTCGAGAGGCTGAGTGTTTGCAGTGTTTCTTGCAGGTGTGAGAAGGACATTGATGAGTGCAGCTCTGACCCGTGTCTGAACGGGGGCCTCTGCCAGAACCTCCTCAACAAGTTCCACTGCCTGTGCGACGTCAACTTTGCTGGCGACCGCTGTGAGATCGATGTAAGCGACCTCTCCTTTTTTGTCTCTTTGCTCTTGTGGCAGAATCTCTTTCAGCTTCTCTCCTATCTCATTCTACGAATGGATGATGAGCCAGCAGTCGAGTGGGGTGATCAGGAAGACTATTGAGCAGTCTTTAAACTTTTGTGTTTTGCTGCAGCAGAAGATGCCTTGACTAACCAGTTTAGCAAAGCAATACAAACATCAGGGTTTTAAAACTTGTTTTCTATTTCTTTGAATGGTTTTTCTATGAATCGCTTCTGATCTGGTTTAGTTAATTGATATAGTTTTAGAACAAATGCTAGCAGATGTTAAAGAGTGTTTCACCCCTCCTTCACCAGAGCATTTCACCACCTGGACACTGCAAGTAGGTGACAGTAGGACAACAAACAGGCAACAAAACTGTCACATTTACTGATGGTGGTGTTCAAACCATACTGCAATGATTGACAAAGACCCCCTGCCTTCAACAAGCCTAATCTTAAATTAAAACTTCCAGGTGGTCACTAGCTGCACACCACACTCCATGTTCATTGCTGTTTCTTTGGCAGTCAGGCCTCACACCTGTGAAATAATGCAGGATATTTTTGGATAATTAGGTAATGGTTTGGATTAGCAATTGACAACACGCTGAGGAGGCTCCCACATCCATTTGAATTAGTGTCAATCCTGCGCTAATATCACTAATCCTGATCCTCTGCTCCAGTAGCCTCCACACCTCCCATGTCCCATACTGAAATAAAACACAACCATCTTAATCTTTACCAACATTCCCCTTTCAGGAAAGGCCCAGTAAGTATCTCAGACTTGAAAATCACAGATATGTTGTTCATTTAAAGATTTCTGTAACTTCAAATAAATTAGTGTTATTGATTAGTAGATCAGTGTCATCAGACAAAAAAAATATGGGACTTTTCCTCCTTAGGAAGTAAGCAAGGTAATTTGGTTGGTTGCCCCCATGGATTCTTAAAAGAATGAAAATAAGGGACCTGAAAATTATGAGCATCGGGAGATTTAGCAAAAATTTTATAGCAAAATGTCTTTGTAGTTGCCTTTAAGACTGCAAACATATCTGGAATATATTGTTAAATACTAAAGATTTGTAAAAAGTGAGGTTTTTTTGTTTTTTAACCATTCTTTAAGGCGAAAACCCCATTTATGAATGGTGAAATAATTTATTTGGACATCCATTATTATATTTGCACAGGTTCTCTATTCCTTTTAGTCATTTGAATAGTGTCCGTGAGAGAGGATTCAAAAAGATGAGCGTGTATCGGGTGGTGTTTTACTGTTCTTCGATACGGAAGGTAGCAGAGTTATAGGGAAGAGTAACACTGGACTGGGAGAAAACTCTGACACCAGAGGGAACAACTGATCTTTTGGAGAAGTCCCTGAAACCATTGCTATCAGTTTCCCCCTCTTCCAGCCTGACCCTTTGCCTTCATCAGTCCTCCCTAACTTGCTGTGGGTCGGATCTGCTGCGTTCAGGAAAACCAAATCCCCCCCTTTAAATCTCCAGTACATTAGGACAATATAAAATGTGTATAAGTGACATGTTAAAGTTTCTGTTTTGCTACAGCAGGATATGGCGGGAGCCCCTGACAGTAGATCAAGAGAATTTTTTTTTTCCACCTTTCATAAATGCCCCAAAATCTGATATTTTTCTGAATACTGTTCAGAACACAATTGCAGCAGCATTCGTGCTAATAAAAATCTTACTCCAATTTTAGGGGGGAGGAAAAGAAACCAAACAAATCTTTGCACATTTGTGGACAAAAATCATGATTCATCCCTGTCACACATTCCTGTTTCTAGCATCTGCCTTAGTATGAGAATTAAGCACAGTATCTTTACCCATAAGAATTTTACACGAGGATAATTTCTTTGCTGTCTTTATCATATCTGAAAAGTGATTAGGGCGATTTTTTTGTTAAATTCTTATTAAAAATAATTATAANGATTAAATTAATGTAGCGGTGTCAGAAAAAAACCTATATACTCCATCAATGCAGGGGTTAGTTATCCTACTGGAAATCACATGTCATACTGGGAATTATAAAACACAGGCAAACAGAAAAAACTAAAACCCAACTCCATTTTGGATTTTTTTTTTTTTTTTTTTTTTTATTGAAATATCAAATTTTGAAAATTTGTTTT
>VZRN01004858.1:228449-243965 GCA_013397935.1 Dasyornis broadbenti | reverse complement strand
GAAAAGAAATATCAAAACACACTCCTACTAATTTGGGCAGTGAGAAAAGGTTGGGAAATCATCATCTCAATATACTCAGAATTAGAGGAGGGATACAAGACATGCAAATGCCAGAAAGCAAAGAAGCAAGGTCATGATTTTTGAAAGTATGGCTTGTGATGCTCCATGTTGGTAGTATCTGTAATGGATCCCTCTGTGATACTAAGATTTTAAACTGTTTTTCAGATGCCAGAGACTGTCATTCAGAAAGCTGGGTAATGAGAAGGAACAGTGTTTGGGCTTGAGGCAGAATTAAGATTTCTAAAAAGAGGGGGAAGACAGCAGTGATGGATACACTGGAAGGGAGTGAAAAAGGATTTGCATCAGCTGTGGGATGAATGAAAGCATCTTCTTCACTGGGTTTGGAAAATACACGAGGGGTATTTCACTGAGGAAGTGTCTACAGGGAATGGCAGATTTGCTTTATTGATCATTGTTCCTACTTCTGGCCCTTAAAAATACAGGCTCTGCATGACCCTTCTCTGCAGCAGTCTCTTATCACAGTTTTAACTACAAAGGGCCCGTGTGTTTGTGAATTTGAAAATATCATTGATGTATGCTTATTTAAATTCTCCTAGTCCCAGATTTCTGAAGAAAGTAGATCCAATAATCATTTACTCAGTGCACGTGACTAAGTACATTGGTGAACCTAAAAACAGGAAAAAATCTGCTTCAAACTAACAGTGATGAAATAAGGGTTCATTCTTTCATTGCAAATATTTTTTTCTGTCCTGACAGCCAAAAGTTCAGCCAAGAGGGCATTTTACTTGTTTCTATTAACTTTCAGCTCTTGAATTTACATATTTATATCCTGAATTGGTGATTCTCCCTAAAAACAATGAAACTCTTGTTTGCAACAATTTTTTCAAAATTTCTACTTCAAAAACCACAAGGCCTGGCTCTCAGAACTATAACCCTAAAAAGGCAACAAAACAAAAGCTGCAGCAAATCTTCTTTCTGTGTTACTGAGATTACTATTAGTTGCAATACATCTCCAGGGAGTAAAGGCAAAAGCCAGGGTCTGGTTGTTCGTTTTACTTTGTGTTTCAGGAGTGCCCTGAGTCCCATTAGACTGGGAGCACATCCTGCCAGGGCTGTGTCCTGCTGGGGCTGGCAAAAGGCACTGCCTGGCAAACAGCTCCAGCTGAGCTTTGAAACCGTTCCTTGAACACTGTCAGCATTGAACAGCAGCACCTCTGGGACAGCACTCCCTCACAAAACACACCCCCTCTCCTGTTGTACCTGTGAATATACATGAGACTTAAAAGTGGAGGTGGATTTCATGTCCCAGAGTGAAAGTTCTGCTTGGTTCACAGAGCTGCTGCCACGTGCTGCACCACTGCTGCTTCCACGTTCTCTTCCAGCCGGTACCATTCCACCCTCCTGGGCACAAGGACAAGCATCATGCACTGGGGGTTATGATTCACACTTAATGTCATTAAAAATACACTGATAAGCATGTTAGATATGTTCAATATTGAATCTAAATTCAATAAAACTCTCTCAGGCTTCCACAGCACAGACACAGGGAATTTTGATTGAATCTGCTCTACGGTGATTAGCTAATGTATTCATTAACTGGAAGGGTTAGTAATATGAACGTAGCAAATGATACTTAATTACAATAATTAATGCCTGGTGATTCATGAATAATGCATTCTATGGCTATTTACATATTCATACTTATGAGGCTATTAATGGATAATTACCATTTGACTAAAAGACATGGACATCAGGAATGTAACAATCCGACTGTTTTCCCCCAATCTCACTCTGGCTTTACCTGCTCTTGTACACCTCTACTTTCTACACAGAAATATATAAAAAGTATTTCATTTTAAGGCCTATGGAGCAATCTACTGGCAAATAAAGCTATGCAGGTTAAGTTTCCACACTGCACCAGTTCTGAGCCAGTTCTCCCATCAGTTTTTGTCTTGAGATTGCAAAAAACTGAAAGCACTTCTTTATTTTTGTCTTTGGTGTAGATTTGTTCTTGTCTTGAATTTATGCTCTTTCCTGTTGCAGATGGTTAGGACACTTTCATACTTCAGAATTTTTTAATTTGTGAGATTAAGGTAGAAATATTGGAAAAAACAGGAAAATTGGAAAATTAAGGTAACAATATTGGAAACACCTTCAAACTGAACAATTCTGCCCTAGGCATGTGGTATTTATGCACCTATATATACATTTCAGCCTCCATAGAAACGGATAACTTGTTAGACCTCCCAAGATAAGAGAAGACTTTAAGAGCAATAGGTGGAAAATAATACAACACAATTAAAAAAAATTAATTAAAATTCATATTAAAATATATTTTAAGGCAATATAATAATTTTTATTCTTAGCCTAAGATTGAATGCCCAATGTTGACAACAGTAAGATGGTAATTTCCAGCTGCCAGACTGAAAATCAACTCTTTGTACAGCACAGGTAAACCTGTTACACTCTGATTGTAGGCTATTGAAATAATACTATTTCATCCACTGCAGTAATTTTTGACTTTTATTAGCCTAGCAGAATAAGTGTAATTGAGCTGGGGAGAAGCTGGGGTTTGCTTGTTTTCACGTCATTTGCATGGCTGTAGATCACCCACCACGGCAGAATCGCTACCATTGATGGTAGGAGCCAGAGAGAGCTCAGCTTTACTCCAGTGCCAGGTCGAATGTGGGGTAAGAGGAAACATCTTTAGATTTATAAAATGAGCAGCTCTGCTCTGGAAGTCATTGGAAATGTCCCAATGCCATTTTTGCAGTTGTTTTTCAGAGCAGAACAGCGCCTTAATACCCTTTGCTATTTTGTATTAATCTGCATTCAAAACACAGGATTTAACTAAAACTTCAAAAAGGATATTGCAAGAAACACATTTAATGTGTGTCACAACATAAGGTACAAAAACATTAGGATGCAAAGACAATAAGGTTATCTAATGTGTCTTAGCTGGGAAAGACAAGAAAGCTCTTCACAAGGCCAGGATTACTGCACGCATCAGTGAGGAGCAGTTGAATATTTAATGTGCATGGTAAATATAAGCAGAGAAGGGAGCCCAGATGACACATGACAGCATAACACTCTGCAGTACAGGAATCAGCTCCAGCACGGTGTTCACATAACACTTTGGTACTCAGACTAACACATTTTGTCTGTACACCATCCTCTCTGTTGCAATGGCATTGTCTTCCCTGTTCTCACCTTCTGATGTTTTCCCTGTGGACTCACATTCCCATCACATGGGCATTTACTTCAGTCACTGCTCACTTTATAACACATTCATGCACTCCGTGCCTGCATTGTTCTGATACTAAATGTTGTGTCTTTTTGTTTTTTTCTTATATGGTTCGTGAGACTTAATGTTCTCTTCTGTGTTTCAGTTCTTGATAGGAATCTCCATTCCTAATAACATCTGAAAAAGATTACACACTTTTCTAGGCTTATGAAATATTTTTTCCACTGAAAACTGTTCTGAGAATCTGAAAAATATTTTGGTTTCAAATGATCAGGAACATTTATCTATTTTGATACAGAGAACTATTTAAATGAGAGGCAGAGCTTGTTACATAAACATCTGAACTTTCTACCAATCTAAATGTGCAGCAAATACAACAGTCCTTACATTTATTCAAATCATATTTGCTAGAACAAATTATTCACTTTTCAAAAAAAATAAGAGCACTGAAGTAAAAAAATGCGATACTGCTGTAATTCAAAGGTCAAGAAAATCAGCAGCTTTCCAAATCTTTGTAGTTATTTAGAGTGAACAGATTTTGCACCACTGCAGACACCTTTGATTGTTGGTGGTCCCTGTGAAATGGTAGGGTAGGGATTCTGGAGATTCTCAAACACATTAATACTTTGGATTCTGATTTATCCAGAAAGAAATGGAAATACTTCTCTTTCTGTCTGGTGAAGCACAGGTAACATCACAAGCTGTGCTCTTCTTATCTCCCAAGGGACAGGACCCTGTTCCTTCTTCTCCAAGCAGTTACCATTTGTGGGTGAATTAAAGGTGCAGTTTCTTCCCTGATCATCCTGTAACAAGATTTTCCCTCCCCTGCTGACTTTGTATCAGTTACCCAGGAAAAGGATGTGTGGTGTGAACACAGTCAGCCTGCTTGACACCTGGGAGCTGCTAATCCTGAAAACACAAACAAAAAACCCAACCAACCAACCAACCAAAAAACCCCCCAACAAAATAAAACAAACATGCACAGACAAAAACTCCAACACCGTAAAAAACCCCCAACCCAAACCAAGATAAAGAAACCCCAAAGAAAAACCCAAAGCTGCTCCCAATTAAAATCAATGACAAACTAGAAACTAGGCTCTGGGAGGGCCTGGCAAGAGCACCCCTTCTGCAAGGCTGATTTCAGTTTGTGTTCCCCAATGCTGATGCATGTGTCTGGTCTTGTCTCGGCTGACTCTAATCCCTTAGCACAACGGCAGCACAGGCACAGAGTTCATACAGTGATGTAACTTTTGCCCTTTTTTATCCCAAATCCTACCATTTTGTGAACTAATCAGCATGCTGCACACAAGAATCAGGCAGGACATTGTGCTGTGTCTCCTGGAAAATTGCACTTTGTCCTTTGTTTATTTTTACTGTTTCCTTTAATCAAACACAAACCGTGCTCAGGCTGAAGGAAGATGCTTGGTTTCCATACCTATGAAAGTGTAACACATCCTCTGTGGTAGACCTCATCCCAGTAGTAAAAGGTGGTGTCTTCTGTCACTTTCTACAGGTTTGGAAGTTATTATCCCATCCACATTTTCCCCCATCCTTTCAGTAAGTGATATTGTCAGGGAATCCCAGAGGTATCTGTGGATCTGCCTGGGGAAGCCAGAGGCGAGTCCCCAAAACCCCTCAGTGCTGCCAGTGTTGCTATTTCTGGAAACCATCCAAAAAGGTGGTTCTGAAAGAGATCCTGGAGGCACAAGGGGATACTGAGGGAAATGAAATCACACAAACAGGAAAATCATAAGTAAAATGGATTTGTAAAAGCCAAACAGATGGGGACAGTACTGAACACCTGGGCTGTATCTGAACACAGGAAGAATGACTTCATTATTTCAAGGGAATGCTTGTGGCACATCTGTAGGGTGCCCAAGTGTTATTATCTTGTTCTTCTCTAGGAGCTGGACACAGAGAGAGCACAATCTACCCCCGGCATGTTTTAACCACAGCATTATTGGTAGAACCTGCTGCTCAGCAATAGTCTCTAAAAGAGTGAAGTTCTCTAGAGCAGGCATGGAAGCTAAATTTCAATTCAGTATCAGCTGCCCACTGTCCCTTGGAGGAGCACTCAGGCTGCTCAGAGTGCAGCTGCCTGGGACCCAGAAGCCTGAAACAACTGATTTGTTAATAAATTATTGAGCTCAAGAAAGTTTTGAGTCAAAGATTCCTAGCTCATGATCACTTTTTTTCCATCCTCTCCCAAAACTACTGATGAAGGAGGAAGCAGAAATGTTCTTCCAGGAGAGAACACTAATGTATGACACTTCTGCCAAAATGATACAAAACTTGCCTGATTTCATGATTCCGTTACTGATCTTGAACTATGTATGAGTTCGAGAGTGATTTAAGGAAGCATGTAAATGTCAATCGGAAGAGTTACTGGGAGCCATTAAAAAAAAGCATTTTGAAAATCTCTGATTACATTTTAAGTTGAACTAAATGGCTTATTTGTTGTATAAAAAGTAAGGATAGCCAGCAAACAAAGTGTAGGTCTGTGAGACTTCAGAACGGAATTTTGGCAGAGGATGAACAATCTCCAAACACTGCAACATGACCACAGCCGAGCCCTTTAACAAAATGGGTCATCATTGGTTTGAGGCAGTTACAGGTAAGGAGGCTGGTGGAGACAGACCTTTCAGTATCTGAGAATATATAAAACCAGAGCAGTCTATAATCTCTAACAGTCCCATGGGGCATGGAGCTGAGCCCTCAGGAAGAGAGGAGTGAGGACTGCACTCAGGGGTATTTGCCCAAGAGGAGTCACAGCTTGGCCATCCTGGGAAAGAGTATCTGTCCTGGTGCTCAGGCTATAAATACCAACGGGTCAGTTGATGTGGAAACGTGAATTTAGCCTAAGTTCAGACTGTAAACCCATAGTAGGCACATATGAGTGATTTATTACCAGCGTAAGTGCAATATTCTTTCAGTTTAAACAACGGAGAATGCCATACTTCACTCCAAAAACCCCCATGTAATACAGTAAAAAAGTCTGATTGCAACAGCTCCATGAAAAACTCCCCGTCAGGCTCAAGTTCTCTTGCTCAGGGCTTTCTGCCTGAGTGCACCAGCAACTGTGCAAACACCCAGCGAGGCAGAGACTGCAGAGCACACCCTGAGCCAAACCTGCCAGTGCCCACTGCCCGTGAGGGTTAGAGCTGGGCAGGGCTGCGCTGCCCTGGTGCGACTGACAGGCAGAGTTTGGCCAGAATGCAGAGAGTAAATTCAATCACCATTCCAACCTTGGGTTGCCTAACTGATCACTGGCTCATTGTGTTCCTATTCCACACCTCAGTTTCCCTCTCTGACAAAAGGCTGCTGTGAAGGGATTCTCCAAACTGAAAACAGCTGTTTATGAAACAAGGCATCAAGGATAGAACAGAGAAGGAGGAAACCCTCAGGCTGCCTGTTGGACAGCAGACACTCTCGTATCTGAGACAGGTGGAATCAAAGGGGGGTTGTTTCAGAAATACCTTACACCTGCAGACAAAGGTGGATTTTGACCTGACTCCATGCACTGTAGAAAATGCTACTTTCCACCTGTGTTGAGGAGATCTGAGTTAATCATCTGGCCAGAAACAGGGTGAGTTGGCCTCAGAGTCAGTACACCTTCTCTTGGAGGACCAGGGGTGAATTCAGTGAGGTGAGTCAGCAGACTTTTTTCCTATCTCCAAGAATTACGGCCTTCAAGAAAATCTGAAAATGTAGGAATTCCTAAAAGAAAGACATTGACAAGGCTGCCATTCCTTCCCAGCGTATCAGAGTAAAACTCCCTATCTGAAGTACAATGTATTTTCTGTTAGTTATCTTTAGGTGGCAGTAAGGTAAAAGCATGGAGTAGAAAGTTAAGATGATTTTCTACTGCCTTTTTAGAGACCTTTTCCTCATGTGCTGTGCTGGCTATAACAGAGAAAGAGACTTTCTAAAACTCTTGCATCTTCAGCAGATATCCAGAGAGCAAGTACCAGAGCTGGCTTCATCCAGTTCACACTCAGATGCAAACCTGCCGAATGCCAGCAATATTAATACAATTATTAGATCCTATATTAGGTATGCAGGACTTGATCCAAGAATCCCTGAGGAGAGTGATGAGGTTCAGAGGTAGAGACACACTCATATGATTCTATCAACAAGATGGAAGTACACCTAAAAAAAAAAAAGAGACTAAAAATAACTCCACTAACAAATGAAAGGTCTAAATCAAGTCTGAATAATTATTAACATAGAAGTTTTTAGATTTTTTTTTTCATTTACACTTTTCCTGCATGCACCTCTTCCAAAGTCTTTCCTGAAGCTAAACCATAATGATTTTTGCTGTCTCAAATCAACTTTCTACTAGGAAAAAAGCAGCCAGTAGAATAAAAACACACTGAAAGTTTTTCTCGAGGAATATAATTAGCAAAGTAACGTGACAGTGTCACGTAGTGCGCTAAGGCACGTATTATGTAGCCAATAAAGGTCTATCTTATACTATTAATATTTACAGTTGGAAGCAGGAGATGGCTGCAATCGAAGTGCTGCTCCCAGCAAAGGCTCGCTGCTGACTCGATACCTTGTTGTCTGACAGTGTGAAACAGTCACAGCGCTCCTTACTTCATCACCACTTGACAGCATCCTATTAATGCTAGGTAGCAACACATGGCTGGCTTGCAGGAGCTCAGCACCAAGCACGGGGAAGAATTTCATGGAGCAGTTTTGAGATCATTGGCTTCGCTTATTAGCAGAGAAGCAGGGATGGAAAGTGTCTGGCAATGACAAAATCGGACAGGAATCCTAACAGCCTGTGCTGTACCACACACAGCTGACCCGCCTGGTTATTATGCATCACTGGACAGAGCAGGTTCTCATTCCCACAGGAAGTGGGGAGAGGCAGGGCTGAAGTTCAGCCCAGGTTGCACCTGTGCAAGAGAACCAGGAGCTGGGGGCGAGAGGACCAGACCCTGCTACCCATGGCCACAGTCAGGGCCCACAGCCCACAGAAGGCGGCTGCAGCCCTCTGTGATGCTGGGCTTTGATGGCTCCTTGGGGCTGCTCTCAAAGACCTGGTGACAGAAATGAAAGAACACCTGTCGCTGACATCACTAATTAAAAAAGAGATCTTCAACCTCAATTGTTGTGTGCTGAAAAGTGGAGTTTTGAGCGACTCCTCATGGCACGCAAGTCAGGTTGTGCAAATCCATTAAAGTTAATTGAGAACACTAATTCCTAACATAGGCAGATGGTGCCTGGTGGAAACAATGTGCAAGGAAACACACTAGTGAGGAGAAACAACAAGGAGGTATTCACTCAGACAATACTTACAGATTGCAAATACCTCTGCAAAATCTTTCTTCCCCTCCCCCCCATACAGAAAAGATTGGAATCTAGGATGACAGATAAAATATACGTGAAAAAAAAACAGAAAAGGAGAAGTTTGAAGAAGGAATTGCTTCCTTCACTTAGCTGTTGATAGCCTATGTTACCCTTTCCTGCCCCATTCTCTTATCCAAATGCTGTCATTACCTTCAGCCCCATCTTGAGCGTCACAACATTATCCTGCACGTGCTGCTCTGACCAACACCTATGCAATCAATGAAGAAAGCAGGTTTGAAATCCATTCTTCTTTCTCATCATTTGAACTGTTTCACTCTGTCTACTGAAATTCTCTTCACCTCTTTTCCTTGGAAACTGTCCTGCCCTCATCTTCAGCGCTGTAGCATCTTTTGCTATTCTTCTCCTGCTTTTGGGCTTGACCTACTGACCTCTTCACACCCACTACACGGTCCCATGACAACAGACTTCCTCAGAAGGCCTGTGTGTTCTTCCAAATCCCTCTTCAGGTGCCATTTCTGCTGTGGCAACTATAGGGATGCAGTAACCTCAACCTGTCCACCTGCAGGGCAATAACAGAAAGGCAGTGTTTTCAGTGGTAGTCTTTTGAGTTTAAATATCTCCCATTCCCTCCTGCAAGATGCTTGCCTGATGAGGCTTTTATCCACCACCAAGATGTACTCGTTCAGAATCTGCTGTCTCAAAGCTGCAAAGCAGTTATCCCCTGTGGAGAAGCACCACCTGATACACTGTGCTGGCAGCCATGTACCAAAATAATTCTGTATGATGCCCCAAAGCATTTCCCAAACTGGAAAAGGATGTTGCACCCCAGAGACTGACACCTTTACTAAAACATTTGTCTAGTCTGCGATATAGCAGCCATGGGACAAACTCCTCCTCAGCATGGTTTGCCTGGATTTGCACCAGCTATAGATTTTTCCCTCTTATCCTTTCAGATTGCAGCAGATGGTGAAGTTCCTACACCAGAGGCTGTCGATAGAATTTTAAAAGGCATCTCACAACAACACATTGGAGCTGCACATTTAATCTGTGCTGCACCACTAGGATGATCTTAAAAAGAGCTGGAGCACTTACAAAATTAGCCCTGGCAGTTGCTGCAGAAGCACTATCAAGGAGCTTTCTCAAAGCCCACAGCTTAATGACAGCTGCCCTCCCAAACTGCCACCCCAATCGCTCCCCCCTGTGTAACCAGCACTGTGCTGTCTAAAAGGCATTCAGTAATCTGTGAGATAGCAATCCAGCAAAACATCTGATGGAGATTTTAAGGGGCTACTTATGTACTGCTGGCTCTTTTGGGTCCGTGGCTGAGCTTGTGCACAGTACCAGGAGTGGCCAGTACCAAGAATATTGCTCTTTCTGCCTAAGACAGACCATCCCAGACACCTCTTTTCATGGCTGGACTGCTTTCTTTAAACTGTTCGTGTATGTCACACTTCAGTACTACAAGTAGTTAAAGAAATTATAGTTGCTGTAGGTAGCCTGTTCTTTAAAGGTTAGCTCCTGAAAAAGAGCTTTCCAAGCTGGAAAAGCTTCTTGGCCAAAAGGGTAACACTGCCAACAGAAGGCCACCTGAGCCAAATACTACTGCATGTACCAGCACTGAGGAGGGGGCAAATTGTTTTGATTTAAACACAGCACCGTTTAAAGTGATCTGGGAATGGTCCTGCAGCCCAGTGTGGGGAGGAGGAGGTCTGGGTAAGCTGATCTGACTGAGAGATCAAGACTAATGTGAACAACACCCTTGTTTCACTGAAGTCTGCCTTACAATTTAGTTGCAACGCTTCAGAGAGCTCCGTCTCCAATCTCCAATTTCTTGCTCCACTATAATTAGAACAAACTTCCTCATTAACTTCTGTAGTGTCACAACAGTGAAACTTCACGTGCCAGGAGGGAGGCTGTCAGAATTTCTTAATGAGGTGCTTTCTTTGCAAGCCCAGCTAAATCCTAGACTTCAATCATCTCCATCTTCTTCATTTTCACACAGACTACCAGAGATGTAATTCTTCCTTCATACTAAAGACTGCATTTTTCTGATCTATAACCGGTCAAGCCAGATGATCAATTTATCATTATAGCAGCTAACATGAATCCTCTCTACGCTCCTTCCTTGATTTCAAGAAATGTTAGAAAACTAGCAGTTGACATTTTTCAGGAAGGAATCAATTAAAACTGTCAGGTGTCAACTAAGACAAACTATTCAAACTACATTTTATGAAAAACAAATATAGAGGTGGTAGTGAACGTAATTTCTTCAGAGACATTTTAAGGATATACTCAGACAATAACACTCACCAGAAAACAGTAAAAAAAAAAAAATTAAAATTACCTAAAATCTTTCTTCTTCAAGATGAACTGCCTATATGTATTATACTGTGGATATTCTGTACACATCAGAAATAGTCACCTAAGGTTTTTTCCAGCAATGTGCTTCGGGCAGGTACAGGACTCAAGGTCTCATTCAGGCCCTCCAGGCAATGGGATTGTATTTCCCTGCAGCTATCAGGAAAATAACTCAGAGGCTGATGGCAGAAACAGCAATGGCAATGCTGGAAATTGAAGGTGATCTGCAGCTCTTTATGTAATACAGAGCTGTTTTCAGAGGGCTACAGAAGGATGTGAGGGACATGGTGTCAGGGGAGAAGTTCCTAAGATGTGGAGAAAAAAGCAGTGATGGTACCTTGGGGTGTTGCCTTGCATACAGAAGGCACCAGAGCCAATTTGTGGACATGACAGGGCTGGAGCTCTGGGCTGGCTGACTGCAGGGGGAACAGCCACACTTTCAGGCCACCGAGATCTCCATCAGGTACCCAAAGCTCCATGTCTGAATCTGGTCCTACAAACTGGCCCTTTTCTTACTCATGAAGGAAGCAAAAGTAGAGAAAACCCCTGCAGCAGTCTTCCCAGGTCTGTTTTTAACTCTTGCCTTCTGCTTCTCAATCTGAGTGAATTCAAACACTTTTCTTACCAGATAATCCTGGAACTTGTTAGGCATCAGGTTTGCAGTACAGCAAATATTGCACCTTTCAGGAATCACTTCAGGGGACAAGAGGAATGTCTGCACAATGCAATATCTTCTACAATGCAATATCTACAACGCAACTGCCACTTTTGAAGCCCACGGGAGGAACTGAACAGTTCTGAGGTGTGCAGAAGGAAAAGGAGGTGGTGGTCTTGCTGATGATCAATAGTAGAAAGTCAGCTAAGGTGCACTAAGTGCTGCCTCCTTTGTTGCCACAGGTACCAAAGCAGCGAGGAATAAACTATTCAAGGACCTGAAAAATAACTGTGTATAGACACACTCAAAGATCAGTGCCCCACAGACAACAGCATGAAGCAGGACACCAGGATAAACTATTAAAGGATAAAGCAGTTAAAGAAAATAGGTGATGTGCATAAAACCTTAAAAATAGTTTCCCTTTTCCAGAGGCCTGTGCAGTGTTCGGCTTAACTCGACATGAAGCTGTTCTCCTTATATGAGTCCCAAACAGATTACTATTATTAGTAGTGCAATTATTATTATTATTATTATTATTGCAACTCAACAGCCCAACAGCTCTTGGGAGTGGCTGGTGTTCAGCACAAACAGAGCAGCTACATTTTGCAGGTGATATGAGGGAGAGCAATAGGTCACGGTTTGCGAAGGCGAAAAAAGAAAATCACAGAAAATGGGATTTCATGTGCCACTCATTTAATGTACTTTTGTTAGAACAAAGTCAATCTATATATTTATGGCCACTTTACTGCTGTCAAAAATAAACTGTAGCCTCAAGGGCTGGGGTTATCAATGCATCTCATTATAACAGATTTGTGTGTGACTGATTGGGTTTCTCCTTGAACCACACAAATTCTTACTTGAATTCAGCCTGTAACAGAAAAAAATTCCAATAATATGGTTGTAAATCCTTTATGAAATAAACTCAGCACATCGCTGGGTTTTTTAATCAAGAAAATGGCTTTTCTTTGGCTGCTCACTATTATCCCCATATGCCCCCAAATCTTTCAAAGTAATTCTGACATGGATTAGGACTGCCTAAGCCAATGGTCCCTCGTTACCATAGCAAACGGTTTTGATTTGGGGGCAGTAAATCTGGATGGCACAGATCAGATGTTCTTACCGGGAATGAAGTGATAACCTTGTGAGTGGTGTCAGGACTCAGGATCCGGAGACTTCGCCAGCAGAAGCTCCAGTGCACACGAGCAGCTGCAGAATTCCCAGAAAGCCCCGCATGTGGCAGGGAAGGGAAGTCTCCGGGGTTTGTCAATCCCTGTGTTTTAAAGCCTGCGTTGATGTCTCTGTCTGGAGAGGCATCCAGAGGCAGGCACATTTCTGAGCGAGTGCTGCAATGAAGGCTGGTGAATCTTTCACGCCCAGCCCAAGGCAGGCAGGCTGCCGCTTCCAGAGCCTGTCACGCCTCCCACACCCCACAGCCACATCCTGAGCCCTTCCCCACGCTCAGCCCACGCAGCAGCATCCCCAGGAAGCGCTCGCTGCCTCTCTCACACCTGCTGCCATTTCTCTGCCAGCACCAGGCTGGATCCTCTCTCTGGCTGCTCTGGCTTGTCCACATTGCCACTGCTCATCCCTGGGTGGACACAGGCAGGATTAGCTCAGCTCAGCCATGCTGATGGAAAACACGCGGGAGAAAGGAAGGGGCCCTGTGCCTTTGGCTGCTCCCCTTGCCTCCGACACTTGGCACACGTGGAAATGTTCATACACAGCAAATCCCTAATGCTCCCTCTTATAAAATAACCATTTGGGAGAGGGCTTTTTTAAAGATAAGCATGCATACACTGGATTGATAAATGCCTCCGAGCTCTGACTTCTGAACTGGGCCCTCCTTATCCAAACCGTTCAAGGAACCAAAGCGGAGCAATAAATCTATTTCCATAACCAAATGAAAAGCAAAACCCAGAGCTACAATGAAACGTCACTCTATTCAATGATTTATTTCATGTCATCTAAACATTCTAAATAACTTTAATTTAATAATTGAAATAACCCTAAAAAAATGAAGGAATTTTGATGTGAAACCACCAGTGAAAAACCAAAATACTTGATTTTACAAAGTAGTTTTTACGTGCATTTTCTCCTGTCTTTGCACATGAAGCTATTAACTACATGAAAACTGAACTCAATATTATTTTTTCTGTCCTTTAAAAAAATTTTTGCCAAAATAAATGTCTTGTTCCAGCTGACATCCAAAGATATATAAATAGAACATCCTACATAAAATAACTTAGTGAGAAGCAGATACGTTTCCAATGCTAGCAAACCTCATTTTGTTGGTATTACCAGGGCACTTGATACCATCTTGCCATCAGCATCCGTAACCACCAAGGATGCAGCTTTTACTGGCAGCTCCTCTACATTAGGGGCAGGGGAGCTCTTAAAAGTGTTCTGTCACCAGGTACCTTCTAAACAGGCTCATAAGATAATTCAGGTTGGAAGAGCCCTCAGGAGGCCTCTCAGTCCAGCCTCCCACTCAAACTGTAATGAGAATCTCTAAGGTATTGCCCAGCCAGTTAATTAACCCTCCTTCATTTACCCTGCATATATTTAGTTATTCATAAGCAGTGCTGAAGTTACATTCAGAAATAGCTGTGATCACCATGTGTTATTTATTAGTCAGAATTATTTCTGAAAGGCAATCACAGTGTATGGGGGGATCTCATAAGCTTCCCTAACAACAAAGGTTTTCAGCAAAAAAATTCAGGAACTTGTTTCTCTTCACAAGCTTCCAGCTGTCCTGTGGCACCTTTTTTTTTGTGCAAAGACAAAAAAGAGTTTGTCTCACTCCTTTCCAGAGCTTCTCCCTTCTGCTTTTGAAGCTTTATGCCAAAGAACACCTCTTGCACGGGACTTTGAACCAGCTTTGTGACAAGCACACCAAAAAAATGTGTATTGCCAGCTCCCAGGCACTCAGTTCAATAGCCAGGTCTTCACCAGATAAGGAGGGGAAGGGAATTGTGACACGAAGCTGAGAAGTGATGTTGGACTGTGGTGGTCCAGTCCCATAGGAGGCCCCAGACCCATAGCCAAGGAATGTGGGACACGGATGGAGCACTGGGATGAGCAGCTCCACACGTGAGCAGCCCCAGGGCACGCTTTGAAACATCCCAGAGGGTCACAGCCCAGACCCATCCATGGTGGAAGCACCAGCAAGGACTTTGCAGAAAAGCCTGAAGAACTGATATGGGGCTTTTAACTTCAAAGTGCATTTTTAATGACTACTCCCTACCATTATGCAAAGTACACAGAATGGTCAGGGACAGAAAACCTCTTTTGCACTGTTTCAGCAGTGTTATGTTACTAAAAATGCTGCTCAATCCTTTTATTTTTGGGATCACTAGTTACAATTATTTCAGTCTATCATCATCACCAAATACGCAGTGAACAGACTCTGAGATGACAGGGGACAGAACTTTTCAGATTTTTTTTCCAGATCAGCCAGCTGATTTTCCAAATTAATTTAACAATTCAGCCATTAATTACTAAAGAAGCAGTTGATTTTGATGGGACCAGACTGCAGAGCCTTCTGGCAACGCTTGTTACCAGTTCAGTGCAACTGCTAAGGGGGTACCTTATATTGGAAACTTTGGCAGGGAGCTGTGGGCTGATAAACCAGGGGACGGCACTGTAACATCAGGGGGTTTTGATCAACAGAATCCACCTAGAAAGATGAAGTAAAGGCCTTTTTTTTCACATTTAGAAATTAGAAGCAATACAGACACAGAAATAAAGTTAGCTTATGTAGCTGTTCATGGTAAAATCCCCAGCTGTCCAGATATTAATCAGTGGGATAACTCCTTTTACACATTGGCTCAGGATGGGTAAGGTTTCCCTAATAATTAACTATTGCAAAATGAAAAAAAAAAAAAAAAAAAAAAACCCTATTATTTTTTTATTTTTAAAAGGG
>VZRN01004858.1:61930-223806 GCA_013397935.1 Dasyornis broadbenti | reverse complement strand
AAGCAATTGACTCAGAGTGTCCAGTTTGAGGCAGCAAACACCAAGTAAATGAGACAGCAAAGAACACCATGTGAAGATGAGAGATGACAAGTGAAGCGGAAGTGATTTGTGTGGATTCTTACACATGTGGGTTTTGCCTCACACAAAAAAAGCTGTGAGAGACCCAAAGACAAGGCCAACTATGCCAAGAAAGTGGCCAAGTGGGCAAAGACATGGGAGGCTGTGATAACAAGAGGGTGGGCAGGAGGTGGGTGAAGAAGAGAAGCTGGAAGGCTGCAGGCTGGGAAAATCTTGGGGACAGCAAGCTCTGAATGCCAGGGCAAAGCTGGAAGCATGAATTAGGCCCAAGCAGCAGAAACAGCACTGGACTAATAAAGTGGATGCAAAGAAGACGCTTCCACACACCTGCTTTATGCTCTTGGTTTTCTGGTCAATGAGCTCAACTGATAAATTGATAGAGACCTCAGGGGATGGCAGAGATGGAGAAAGAAAAACAGATATTAACTCATATCAGAAACAGCAGTAGAATGGTTATAATAAAGATCTGACTGAAGCCTGCCCTTCTTTGAGCGGGAAGTTGAACTAGATGACATCAGCAGGTCCCTTCCAGGCTTCATTATTACCCGAGTCAAAGGAAAAAGGACAAAAGGGAGAAAGCAGCTGAAGATGGAGGCAGTTTGCAAGAAGAGCTAACTTGAAGGAAAGCACAAGGAAAGAGAGCTGAATAAGGAAGTGGCTGAAGAGTAAATCTGCTGTTCTCCCTGGTTTGACTTTCTGGATGAATTTTTAGAGACACTGGAAAAACAATCTCTACAGATGTAATAAAATATTCCAGAAATATTCCAGTTGCCACAGAGAGAATCTATAGGGCTGAGCAAGATACCCAGGAGTGTGTACAGAGGAAGGAAGAGGCAGAGAAGATGAAAGCCTGAAGATTTTTCATACAGACCAAAGAGAGTTCAGGAGGAATATGCTCCTAGAGAATTAAAAAGACACCCATAAAAGCACAACAAAGGGAAAAATCTCACAGTGAAATACGAGTGTGGTTTGTAGAAAGTAAGTCAAGGAGACAGAAGGCAGGGGAAAAACCTTTAAACTAAGATTAGAGTAAGTTGTGATTGCTGTCAGCCCCGGTGGAGAGGAAGTGATAAAAGTAAGAGTGGTGGAAATTCACAGAAAAATGAGAGAAGAAAAGAAAATGAAAGAGAATGGCACTTCAGGGAGGTGGAGGAAAAAGCTGGATCGCAGCAAGGGTGAAGCTGGACTTTCACAGCAGTGAGGCCAAGGGAAACAGAGGGAGGATGATGGCGAGTCAGGAATGAGAATTACCTATTGAAGCAGACTTGTGTAGGGTAACTTAGAGGGAGCATATTTTACTTCAAATAGGGATTAAAATGTGAAATATTCAAAACTCTCTGATCTTCTAAGAAACAAACAAGAAAAGGCCCAGAAGGCAACAAATGTCAGTTCCAAATACACTTCCTGAAAAGCTGAAGTAACAAAGCAACATCCAGAGGCAGCAGGGAGGTAGATGCTGCAGCTGGAAATGCTCAATGGCAGCCTGGAGAAGCACAAAAAGTCCCAAAGCTGTCGCCACATGAACACACTACAGCGACCATAAAGTGCATGGTTAGGAAGACTGACCCTTCTGGGCCGGATCTCAACCAGGGAACAACAGTTAAACCAGAATACATTTTAAAGAGTGTCCAATAACATCCCTGATGAAATTTAACCCACAGATTAAGACTGATAAAGCAGATGTCAAGCTATTTTCTGCTTCTCAGCCCAGGGGTTTAATAGAATGTATAGAAGCACAGACATTCAGGGAGGAGTAATAATATCTAGGAGTTATGGAGAGCATTTGTGCGGTTATAAGGAAAAAATATCAAAATTGGCTTCTGGTTCCTGAAAAAGCACTGATAACCTCCACTACTGTGGAGTAATCTTCACATAAAAGACTTAAAATATTTCAAAATTCCATTTGTTTGTAATCTCTCTCACTATTTGAATCAAAAGCTTGAAACATTATATATTATTCATGATCACTTGCAAGCTATCCATTAAAGGAAAAAAAAAAAAATCTCAATATATTCCCAAACCTTATATATTTAAACTTTCTCTTCATGTCTAACAGCCTTCTACAAAGAAAGAGAGGGTGCTAGGTTAGAGCACACAATCTGCTCTGCACCAAATCCCTTTGAAGGTACTCAGAGGCAGGGGAAGGATGAAGCAACTTACCCCATTTCATAGTCCATTTCCTTTTCCTTGGAAAAGGTGACATCCAACCCGTGAAACAGTGAGCACTACCTTGCATTATGTGCCTTCTCCATTTCATGTAAAATTAATTGTCTCTTCTCTATATGTATATAGTATGTTCATGGTTTAGATGCTGTATTCATGTTTTGCTCTGTACAGGATCAAAGTGACCAATAAATAAGGATTATATTGAGTCACATGAAGCCTGTATTATTTTTGCTTTATGGGATTATTTCATCATGCAATTACAAAGGAAATTATTCCCAGGTCAGAACTATACTTACAGTTTAAGAAGTCAAATTCACCATTAGGAATCAAGGGATCAAGAAACATTTTCCATACTCGGGAATGAGATGAACAGTGGAGGCTGCCAGCCTCAGTATTGCAATCTGCACCATCCTCTGCTGCACCCACACCAACCCACTGCCCTGGACCATCAAAGGGACATGTTTGTGCCAGGTCCCAAGGTGGCACAAGTCAATACAGCCCCACAGAAGCCAATTTATACAAGCTGAGAAGCACATGCTCAGTTTTTGAAATGACTGTTGTCTTTCCAGCGCTGTGGATGAGTGCAGGCAGAAAAGTGGCAGAGCTGTAAGGATTTTCTTCACTTAATGTAAGTCTCATTTTCATGTGGGACTTTCTGCTCACTTCAAAAGCCTCTCTGCTACTTTTCAACAAAGGTCAATGACCACAGAAGCCAAGAGTCCTATTGCCTCAAAAGCATCAGCACCCTGGCAGGGTGCCCTGGGAGCAGTTCAGCTCCTCTGCAGCCCCGCTGCAGAACAGGACACCCCCAGGGAAGACACGATTCTTTCCCTGTGACACCCCCAGAGAAGACACGATTTTTTCCCTGTGATACCCCCAGGGAAGACACGATTCTTTCCCTGTGACACCCCCAGAGAAGACACGATTTTTTCCCTGTGATACCCCCAGGGAAGACACGATTCTTTCCCTGTGACACCCCCAGAGAAGACACGATTTTTTCCCTGTGATACCCCCAGGGAAGACACGATTCTTTCCCTCTGACACACCTTTGAGCAGTGCCCAGCCCTGCCCCAGTGGCCTGGCAGCAGGTGACTTCCCAAACAGCAGAGACCTGAGGAGGCAGCACCTAAAGAAACCACTGCCAACGGTGAGAAGATGCCTTTGAGGCCATGGGCCAATTCTGCCTCATTTCTGATCCATTCCATACCCTGCACAGTCTTTCCCAGCAAAGGTCTGCCATTCCCACACCCCTGTCCTCCACCCTGTTGGAAGAGGCCTGTCAAGGCCTGTCATGAAGGCAAGGAGGTTGCTACAAATTCTCTTGGCAACAACAGCTCATCTTGCACAAATGATACAACCAGGACAGAAGGTGAATGTGAACTTTTGTGCGAATTTTTTTTTCAGCGTTTTGGCATGTAACCAAACTCAACCAGCAGCATCCTGTGCTGCAGCCAGAGCAGCCATCGTGCACCCAGGGCAGGGTGCTTGCACTCCCAAATAATCACAGGGTACTTTGGTGAACTCAAATCCATTGAGGAATTACTCTTATCTCCTCCTCTGATAAGTGTGTGTAAGCCACTATTTCCCTGTCACAGATTCCCCATGAGGAGCTCTGTTCCAGGGACTATGTTAAGCATAATTCGTTTGATTTTTTAAATAACTGTCCAATCTTTTTGTTTCTCGGACATCTGAATAAACGTTTATTTATTCCTCAAAAACACAAGTTAAAGCAGGAGAATCCAAGTGTGTCAAAGGGATTTCTGGGGAAGCCTACTTCACTGCTTAAATCAATAGTACCTCTTAAGCCTGAACCTGAGGAATGTCTCCAAAACCATGACACTCATGCTTGCCATTATTTTATTAATTGAATGTTAAGACCTCGCTCTCCAAAGCAATTAGCACTGATGATCATGGTCTGATCTTGTGGGTTTTAAACAGAAAACACTGCTTTTCTGTGTTCTCTGGAAGAGGAACACCACACCACCACCAAGGATTTGTTTCACTATGCCACGAGGAAGCACAAGAATTCTTACCTGTTTAAACAAAATAGAATTATCTTTCCACTGAGTTCGGCTGAGTGATCTGAAACTTTCACACATTTCACAGTCTTACAGCTATGATGCCTCGCTACTTTTCCAGCTGCAATAGGCCATTCTCAGGTGGGGAATCCTCTCCCTTCCCAAGCCTCCAAAACACACCCCCTGGTCCTGGAGTAAGTGAGGAAGCATCTGGCTCATCCAGCTTTCTGGCCAATGATTAACTACGCCACATTTTTTTTTCATTTTCTACATCTGCCGAGTGATTATTGTTCACATAGATGCTAGTAAATAATAAAATTAATCTAATTTACAGTATTAAATAAGGAAAATAGATGACACACTTTTAAAAATGGCCATAATAAATACAGTCCCTCAGCAGAAAACTTGTCTCCAGAGAAGAGACAGCAAAGTCTTTTTCCCAGCCCAAAGTTTCTGCACTATGTTTTATTTAACATAAGCCCCAAGTCTCACTGCAGGACAAACCTTACATGTGTAATGTCACATAACATCAGGAATCACGGATCAGAGGATTTTGGCCAAGTTCCTTTTCCTGTGCTATTCAATCACCTCTCAGCTAAAGAAAACTGACACCTCTGAAAACAATTCAAAAAAAGAGCATCAGATTAGGCATTGTAACTCAATAAAGTTGAGCAGCGAATAGCTGACACCACTAGAATTTTGCCTATTGCAAGATGTCACAGTTGAATGAATGGATGGGGCTTTCATGCCCCACTGAAGCATGCACAGCCTTCAAACTACTGGCATGTGTCAAGATGCTGCAAAACCTAACATTTATAAAAGATACATCTGGTGCGCATTTATTGGGAGCAGAGTGAGGTCTTGTTTAAATTGCACACATGAATTTGATGTGGAAAGCGGGCGGTATCCCAAGCCTCACAGTAAAAGCATGTTTTAACCTAAACTCCTCCATCTATAATGCATGCCATGAGGTGTGAAGACCTCTTGCACAGCGAAAAGCCAGAGCATAAATTATGAATCAAGGCACAGGTGAGTACTGAAGGCCAGGCAGAGTTCTCGATTCAGTGGTGATTTTTCTGAGTTTACATTCTTTCAAATGATATTTACTGGATAAAAATGTATAGGGAGATTTTATATTGCAACCAATCTGAGCAACTTTACTGTATTTTGACTTGGTTACACAAATATTGCTTTTAATTTCTGATTTTATCTGGCAGTGATTTTTCTTTCCCCAGAGTCATTTGACAAAGCAATCCATCTAATATTGTCAAGCACCCCCAGGGCGGGCACATCCAAATCACGGCTTTAAATCATCTTTTTTGATCAGAGAAAAGCCACGCAGGCCTTCATCTGGTTCCACGCTCTTCATGGCACTGTTTGAAGCATGCCATTCTCCTCAGCTCAATATTGTGTGTGACCTTTCAGCTTCCACCTGTAGTTCCAGCAAAAATGCAATTTCCACGGGCACGTACTGTAATAACCAGCGCTGACAAAATGTGTGTTTCCAATTTAAACCCACTTAGTTTCACTTGGCACCTGCGCTAACCCTTCTTGGCAGCAGAGATCCAGCAGGAGCAGCAGCAGGGGAGGAGTGGGAGCAAGGGAAGGGCTGTGCAGGGCCACCCTAAGGTGCTGTGATCCCAGTGGCAAAGTGGGAAGAAGAGCAAACCAGAGGAGCATGCAGGTGGCACTGCTCTTCTCCCTCAGCTGCTGGCAGTGCATCCTCATGTGTCGGTGAGTACAGCTCTTCCAGAGATTTAAATATTCCCTTCGGCACTACCCTACATCAAGTGATGGCTGTTTAAAGCAAACCAGCGATTTGACACTTTCCTTCTGGAATGCAGAAAAACCTCAGTGTCCAGCTGAACAAGCCCAGTGCCAAGCATTTCCTTCCAGAGGGATCATAGACAACTGTGATAAACCTGACCCCAGGGAGAAGGAAGCTCCAGCAGGTTTTTGCATGAGAAATGAGCCCAACAGAGAAGATGGAGATCTGCCTTTTGGATTAAACCAGCCCCAGAGAAGATCATTCTAGTTCAAAACCATGGGTAGCAGTGACCACTGGTCAGAAAAATATGTGGCTGCACTCCAGACCTGCACAGACTGGATTAGTTTGTGTTTGTCACCCAGTCCTGGGATGTATTTTGCTTGTGCAGCCTGCCTCAGATGTAGAAATGGCTTGTCAAATTTTCTGACATTGGGGAGAAAAGAAGTAAGGGAAAAAAACCAATTACACAAATACTGGTCTGTTGACATTTAAAATGAGACAATGATGAGCATGAAAAAAAAGGTTAAAAAAAAAATCCTGGGCCAGCAACCCAAAGGACCAAAGACAAATCATAAAATGGGATGCAACTAATTAGGCAGAAATGCCAACAATGTTCAGTATATCGTTCAAAGTATCTGCGGTGTCAGACTGCTACCGTGACCGCCAGTACGAATATGCCAAGGGGAAATGTAGAATAGGACTGAATCAGGTAAGTTAAATACAAATATTTTAAAATGACATTTTAATTTCTACCTCACCATTCTAACATTTTCGAAATCGTTAAATAAGCATGTCGCCTATTCTCAGAGCAGGCCAAATGTCAGATGTTTGTATGTATTATTCAGCTGAACATTTTAAGTACATAATCCTCATTGCTAAACAGGTGGTATTATATTAACAGGTTATTTTCTCAAAAGGAACAATGAACAGAACACTGCTGACACTAAAAGTGGTGTATTACTGAATGTGGAGTCAATGCAAGGATGGAACTGAGCTGAGGTCTGTAGGCAGGACAGAACTTTCTGCTGTACCTAAAATTTCCAAAGCACATTTCAAGGCAGAGTACCGCAATTCAGTTATTCACAGAATTATACCCAGCTGGAAAACAAACTTCTGTAGGCAAATGAGTATTGTGGAAGCTCTACATGGCACAGTACATCTTCACTGCATCTCATCCGTGAGACTGCGTAGTTTAGGCCTTAACAATCAAAAACAGACAACAGACTTAAAAGGAAAAAGCCTTGCAGCCAAGTTTATAGGCTGTGCTGTACCTTTCCTTTTCAGAGTTGTATGTTAGGGTTTGTTGCTGCTTTGTTTCCCATCTTTCAGTGACAATTATTTGAGAGAAGTGAACTTGAAAAAAACAAAAAAAATAGTGGAGCAGTACACCACCAGGACCCCAGCCCTTTGACTTTCAGGAGGAATGTGAAACAGGCAGTCACAGAAAGGAAGTAACACACAGCCCATAGCATATTCCAAATGTGCTTCCCAAACTTTGCTTTTAGAACTAGGACTTGTTTGTTTCATACAGAATTTCTAACAGGATTGACCGCCTCTGGGCTTTTGAAGTGCAAGAATCTGTTAGCATTTTTTTCTGACTGGTGAAAATCTGCAGACTGACTCTACTCTGCTTTATTTGAATACCAGCAAACCCACAACAACACTCCAGGCATTGCTTAGGTTTTTGTTGTTGTTATTGCTTGTCACATCAAATAAAAATCTAAATCCATGAATTTGATAAAGTTACTATTCATTTTGTGAACATGAGATTAACAGGCAGTGAGTTCTGGAGTGAAAATGAAATGCTTTGTCCATCATTTGGGATTGGCTGCAGCTGCACTGTGTGAGAGTGTTGCAAAAGCAGCTCTCATCTGCTTGTGAAGCACAACCAACCAAGAAGTTACTAGAGAATGGGAGAGTTTCTGATTTCTCCTCCTAAATAAATCCCCAGTAAAAGACTGCTTTGAGCTGCATTCTTCCCTCAAATGACACAACTCCTAGTGCACAAGCCAGCTTTCATACCAAGGGTGCTACCACATGGCTGGCACACCAAACCCCTCTGAGTTTGTTGCAGACGCTTGGTATTGTATCAACAGGAAGAGTCCTGCTGTACCATCTGTGTAAAATCTGCCAGCTTAACTTAGACTACTTTTTCTTATTACCTCCTCTTTTTCAGTCTTTTCTCATTCTCAGGTTTGAAAGAACTTAAACTTCCACAGAAGGCAAGTTGAAACCACACTCTTAGTGCTCTGAGATAAAAGGCTAAGGAAGGCAGGTGAACTTTACCTGAAAGACCTTATCTTCATCCTTCTTGCTCCTTATGCAAAACCTGCTTTTATAATGCCTCAATTGACTCATAATCTGGGCCTATGACAAAAAGTTCATTTTCACAGCTATCATTTTAACAGCTGAAGAAGTGTGGACATCTCTACTGGAAAATCAAATAAATGACTGCAAGATGTACTATGCTTAATCCAGCAGTGAGGATCCCTTTGCTACCACTCGTCACAGCTGATATCACTCTGCTGGCTGCACAAAGCTAGCACAAGTCTAACGGCAAGTGTTAAAATCACACCCTCATTGTTTTGTACCAAGATAATTTAATTTTTTCATCAGTTTTGGATTGAAACCACAGTATCTATGGTTTGTCCACATAAGATATCAAAATTCTTTTGATTTAGAAGAATGAATCCCAGATCAGATTATACTGCATAGCCATTTAATGGAAAATTCCACCTGAATTACAGTCATGCACCTGCAACTACGTTAAAAAGCTTCTGTGAGAAGCTTCCCCCATCTGGTGGAGCCAATGCCAGCCGGCTCCAGGACAGATCTACTGCTGGCCAAGGCTGAGCTGATCAGCCACAGCAGCAGCACCTCTGGGATAACACAGTTAAGGTGCCATGGCAGCTGAGAGAGAGAAGAGAATAAGAGAAAGCAGCAGCTCTGCAGGCACCGAGGTCAGTAAGGAAGGAGGGGCAGGAGCTGCTCCCTGAGGTGCTCCAGGCTCTGGAGCCAAGATTCCCCTGCAGCCTGAGGTGCAGCCCATGGTGAGGCAGCTGTGCCCCTGCAGCCCAGGGAGGTCCATGGGGGCACAGATCCACCCACAGCTCATAGAGGAGCTGCCCCATGCTGGAGGAGCTGGGGAAGGGTGAGAAGCCCTCCCTCTGAGAAGGATGGAGTGGCAAGAGTTCAGCCAGGATCAACTCACCACCTCCACGTTCTTTAGCCCACTCAAGTCACAAATAAAACCTATTTTCGTTTTACTGCTGATCTCCACCAAAGCCAAGAGCTGCTCTCTGCAGCCGCCTCTCCCCAGCAGCAGCAAGGAGGGGGATGCAGGCAGCTCAGCAGCTGTGCCAGGGAGTCACACAGCCCAGCAGGTGCTGGAGGGGCTGGAGCCAGGCAGGAAGAACAGGTTTGCAAAAAAAGGGAGGTCCCAGCACCTCTCAGCAGCACAGTCTGACCCCTCATCAGATCCCATCACAGATATCACAGGAGGTCAGGCATCCCTCCTCCCTCACCAACAGAATCCCCAAGACCTCTCTGATAATACTTGGCTGAACAGTATAAAAATACTTGGAGATATCACAATTAATATTCCCTTTTTAAACATCTAATGTGAAAGGTTCAAACTATAGCACCCATCAGTTATTACTACTGTACCTGCTGCTTACAGTGTCTCCTTAATATGTAAATTTCTTAACCTATTAAATAATATACCTTTTTTGGCAGTGATTTGAAAATCTAGAGCCCAAGAAAAACTGTTTAAGAAAAAAGAATGATTAGCTAAAGTTTTTAAAATATGGAAAATACCACTGGAATTTCAAAGGACATGAACATTTAACTTTTGCACTAATCAATTAATTAATTGCATTCAAGAAAACACATTCTGCTTTCTCTATATTTGAGAAAGTGAAATGATCATTCAATGGAGAAAAACTTCCAAAATAACATAGTACCATTTTAACATTTATGCCTGATAAGCATGAAAATGCTGCTCAGATCAATCCATCAAACAAGAACCTGCATCAGCCAAGGAATTTTGATATTGTTAAATTTTATTTTATAGTACAGTGTTGGGCACTTCATGGTAATGTGGAGTTCACCAAAAACTTCTACTGACGCCACAAACTTTGGAAGGAAAAAGAGAAAACAAACCACACCACACATCACAGCTCATTTAATACATCTAGACAGTGCACTACTAACAGTAGTCTAAGGTCTGAATTACAGTTCCCGAGATGACTTTGAACAGTAGTCCAGAAGGTGCAAAAGCATGGAGTAAATTTGGCTCTAGTTTTGTTAAAAGGTCAGTAACTAAATTTTTAAAATGTAAGGACAATGCTGGTTGTTTGGTGTGTGTTTTTTTAACCTCTAAATTAAAATTATCAATAAAATGTCAGTGTGTCCTGTACTTTATGCCTCTTCTTTAAGAATTAAAGGCTCACCATAAGGGGCATTATCAGGAACGATTTCGAGGGTCACCAAGAAAATGTTCTGGAAAAAAAAAAAATTAGAACCATCAGGATACATGACGTTGCTTTGTTTCATGTCGAGGCAGTTCTCATCATATCTGACACAGATTTAAAAATAACAAACCCAAATTGCCCGTTTGCCAAATGTGAGCATTTTAAAATCATGAAGTAACAGACGTGATGTTCTTGTGTGCAAGCTGCACCAAGATTAGCTCCTCCACAGTGCCTTCTTGCCTCATTCAAGTATATTAATTTAAGTAAGGTCTCAAGGAAAAACCAAAGGTTAAAACAAAATGTACATCAATATACAAACAAATTAATTTACAAAAGTTTAAAAGGATACTGGCAACATTAGTAGATGTTTTAAGTAATGACTTCGATAATTAGGGATGTCACAAACTAAATTCTTGTGGTCATCGCTATGAACTCTCACCTCACTGCTGGTCCTGAGAAGCAATGCTTAACACCTCAACCTTTTACCCATGATAAACAAATGACCAAAACACAAACTAAACATGATAAATTCTAATATTTAACCTTACTTCAATTTAAGCAGGTTTTACTTTTAAGAGTTACGTGGTACTACTGGTATGTGAACACTGGCTTAGGCCTTATTACTTCTACAGAATGTGACATCCATAATCATTCCCAGTCACCAGAAATATACATTTGCCTCATTAGAATATATTTCTTCATGTTTTTATCATACAACCATATTTCAAAGCTACATGTACTTTTACACATTTCTGAAAAATACAATTTCACGGATCTGCTTGAAAGCAGATGTGCACTACTAAATTACTTTGAAACAAGGAGAAATATTGCACAAAATTCACTGAAGATTTGAAAGTCAACACATTCCCCTCCCCCCAACCAAGGTGCTCCCTTATTTTTAACAGAAATAATGTTAATTCACAGAGAATCCTAATAAATGTGTCAACATACTTGAACTCAACTTGTTTTCCAGATGCTAATACTGTTACTGGATTCTAAATACAAGTGTTGGTAGTATTGACCTAAGTAACTGTACAAATTAATATGAGTACCCTTTACTACAGTGAACCTTGGAATAACTTCCAACTGTGTTACCTGCTTCATACTCCAACCCAGCAGAGGATGGCAACGGCCCTGCCAGCTACGTGGGTTGTGGATGGCCCTCTAGACAGAGGTGGCTGTGGACTCATCAGGAAACTACAAGAATCAGTGAAGCAGCTTTCAGAAAGGCCTGTCAAGTACTTTCAACTGGCCACTGACTGAAACTGATACTGCAAAACAAATCAAGAAAGGTTTTGCACAAACAAACCGTATCATCCCTTTCCATTCCTTTATTTTCAACACCCTGAGGAACATGAATTCTAGGCCAGCTGTGGTCCATGCTCCTGGGGTGAAGATGAGGACACACGTTCTGGTCAGCTCAGATTCCGCTAACAAATAAACAACACCTGGCAGAGACAGCCACACCTAATAGCAGCAAAGAAGTTACTGAAGACAAGTCACATCACCATTCATACTGGTTTTGCTGGTGCAATTATTTCTACATTCATTCTTCAAGGATTTACTGCAATACCATGGGAACAGACAGCCTTCACCATCCTGAGCTTTGCAATAAAGAAGCTGCTTGCCTCAGGCTTAATTTCTTTAGCCACATTTGTTTAGCCTGAAATTTCAGGCTGTTGGGAACATACTGACTGGAGTCTCACAGCACCTGGACCTGAGGCTGGTGCCAAGGGAGAGGATGCTAACTCCTCGGAAATAAAGATCCCACTTGAGCTCTCCCTGGGGAGTCAGGGAGGTCCATGGTAGGGGTCCTTCCTGCAGGACAGGGTACAGTCAGGATTACACACGGGGCATTTGGAAAAGGGCCTCATGCTGGCACTTGATTACTGCATGAAATGTTTCTTTGATTACTTACATGCATAGAGAAAGTATTTTAGATGCTCCTAGCAATTCTATTAGATGGCTGCACCAATAAAAGTTTGTTCTGTAGGACTGAATGTGATTGACTGTAGGTGGATAAAGAGAAGCTGTTTTAAAAACCTGGTTTAACTGTTCTTTTGCTTAGACTTTACACTGGTTACAAGAACACGAGGTTGTAAACTAGCTCATTCTAAAACCTGAAAAGACATCTAAAACAGAATTTTAAGGTCTAAAACACTGTTCTAACAGATTGGGTGGGATTTTCAGAAGCACCCAGCATTTGTCTAAAACTCTGCCTGAAGTCTGTGTTACAATGCCTGAGAGGGGACTTCAGCCAGCGTTGAGAGTTTCTGATGATCCCACCCCAACAGCAGCAGCACCACTGAAATGCTAAATGACAAGGAAGGGTTCAGTCAACAAGTTCTATGACAACTTCTGCAACTACATTTTTTCTTCAGAACAAGTCTATTTTTCAGAACTACATGATGCCCAAATATGTGAGATGGACAAGCAAACCACTGCCTATTCTACACAGACTGCCCTCTGCATGCATAGAGGGTGGGTAGGGATCACCTCTTCATCCACAGTCCTTCCCTGAATATCTGCACCGTTTTCCACGTTACATCTCTATACACATCAATGGGAAGGCTCTGACTGGGACAACACATTATCCATTCTGCAAATCCCACAGGGGGTTAACTCCACAGGCAATATTACTTTTGCCTACATGACTGAGCTGGAACTACTGTAACTGAGCTAGAATTGAAATCTGGATTTTTTAGAAGTTACTATCCCTCCTGCGGACTTCCAGGCTCTGCTTCACCACACTGCACTGGAACCACCCTGGAATCCCTTTCTCCCTTACTTTTTCCTCCCAAACCAGATGAGTGATGCGGCTCATTTTAGGCAGACATCTATGCAAAATAACCTCAAAAACATTAATTTCAACTCCTAGTTTGACTTTCTACATTGGAAATTTGTTCCTATGTGTAACTAACAGATCACAAAGCTTAATCAAATAACCTGGTATCTCCCTTAAACAGGAGAAAAGGGAAGATTTTTGAGATCCTGAAGAAAAGAGATGCCTCTGAAGAAGACCACAGGAGTGCTGACTGAGCAGAATTCAGATCTCACCATTAGCTGGTGATCAATGTTGATGACTTTCAAAGACACTAGAAGGACTTCCACAAGTAAAAAGCATACAAGTATAAAACTTGCAAAGTACTGGACCTGAAAAATTTATCTTTCTTAATATAGAACCCAATGCGGTAATAAAAATACTGCATATGTAGCCAATAAACAGTCTTATATTATCACAAGGACAGAGAACAAGAGTGTTGAACCAGAAATATCAGTTTGGACTCTTATCTATTTGGTAACTGGCAATTCTATTTAAATAAGGCACAAATATTAGCCTTTTAAAAAGATCACTGATAGTAAGTGGAAAAGATTCTGTATATTAGAGAGTAAAAAATGTACCTACAGTTAAAATCAACATATATGTAAGACTAAGCTATTTCTGAACCCATACAAGGTTCAAAAGCAAAAAAGACATACTATTTAATGTTTGTAAACACACTATGGGCCTTGAAAATAGTAAGGAAACAATGCAGCATAAGCACAGCAACATTTTGACTGAAATTAAAATAATTCTAAGTTGAACTTTACCATCTTTTATTTCATCTGTTTACTTCTTTTCAGCCTGCATTTTCACTCCATGAAACAGTGAATTATTACTACAGTGCCTCAGCTTTGAAAGATTCCACTATCAAACTTTCAATTTTATGATCTTTATAAAAACTTTTAAGAATACTGGTAGTTTCACATGGCTTCCATATTTAGTCCACAAAGCTGAGAATGGGACAACCTATGTGATAATTTGTTCAGTGTCTAACCCTCATGTAAAGGCAGTAAGATTCATACCTGCACTAGAGGGACATTTTTGAAAAACATTTTCTGGCAGCATTCCTGTGCTTAGTTGTTCGATGGTTTTGAAAGTAACGATGGCCATAATTTCTGCTTTTCTTCAGTTTTCCTCCTTAAGACATTAATACTATCTTTAATAAATGAAGAAAACAAAACAATTTAGATTGAACCATGGACAGAAACATCATGTCAGATGCAGAGGAAAAGAAAAACGTAAATCTTGAAATTCTCATCACAAAATGCAACGAGATGAATGAGAAGGAGCAAGAAGTGCTACAAGAACAAAACCTGTGTATTGCCTGTCTTCTCTTGGACAATTGCAGCACTATGCTTGGGCAATATTTAGTACCAGCAAGGGACAAGAATGCCCTCTATCAAGTCATTAACAACAGCTTTCAACAAAGAATCATGAGGTTGCTCTGCAGTTTTCTCATCTGAACAGCACATGAGCCAGCTGGTCTGACCCACCTAGAAAGATGAGAATGAAGATTTTAATTATTTTTATGATACTTTTGACATTTAATAGTGCAAAATACTTTGCCAAATAATGGGTTTTGCTATTAAAGAGGTCCACAACATATCACGTTGATACACAAGAGGAAACCAAAGGGTAAACAAATAGTTTGGAGTATAGACCTCTGGATGTACAACTGCTAACTCCGGAACACTGAGATTCTCCAGCAATGCAGATGCCCTCCGGAATGCTCATGCTTAACCAGACAGAGACACTTCTGCAAGATTTGCACTTTTACGACCTCTTCACTTGCACTGATGAAAAAAATTAATTCTAGAGGCTCTTCCTCAATGGCAAGTCTGGCCCAGATCTCCTCATTCTGGAATAAGCTGAAACTTTGCACTAACAAACCCCAGGTCTCATTCTACTGAGTCGCTTCGGGGAGGTTTCAAACAGTGCCTGTGCCATGATATGGAGCAATTCCCTTAGGTCAGCTGCCTTGTAAGAAAGCAGCCAAAAAAACCCTTTCCATTTGCGTTAGCTAGAAGGAAAATGAATTAATAAATCTCAGTGAGGCAACTGATATTAAATTCTGCTGCAAACTACTATTAAGGTACTAAAGCACAATCTGATCCAAATACTGATCCCAGGAATGCACTCACTCAGGCTTAGGCTGAGTTAAGAGAAATCATTCTTGCCAAAGAGGGAAAGAAAGAAAAATGGTTTCATGACTTAGAAGAGCAGGAGAACATTCTTCTCAGGCAGAGTTCATTTTATACCCATGTACTATTTCTACCAACTGCACCACAAATACCCCTCAAAGCTGACAATTCCAATCTGCTGAAACTGGTTAATTGTCTTTTCTGTCCTGGGCTATTCAGGAGACAAGGTATGTATGGTGAGGTGGGAAAAAAAAAAAGAGGAAGAAAATTTTAAAAATGAAAGAGCTGCTCCATAGAGCATTTAAAATGTTCAGACTTTAAATAACCAAATTTTCCTCAGGAACACTGCCAGAAGGAGGACAAATGCTTGTTCTAAATACAATATACATCAGGACCATTTATTCTCCTTCACTGAATTTAGAAAGAAGTTTTTGGTTGTTCAACTTGGCTAAGATGAGGGTTGGATATATGCAGTCTCAAACTCAACCTGTAAATTCAGCTTTCTAGTGTTACAAATTAGGCACAAATTAGTTTTCCAACTATTAAATTGTAGAAAATAAAAAATAATAGAAATCTGCCAATTCCACTTACACTTTCCTTTCTGAGAATTTTTAGGTGAATTAGTCTACCTAGGGAAACTGGATAATGTGTCTTTAAAGTGTCTTAGTTGTAAACAGAAGTCAATAAATGTCACATTACATAATTCAGCACTTCACGTACTTTATAGAAGAGAGAAAACCACGCACTACCTTTTTGAAGTCTGGAAGACAGAGCCACAGTTTTAGTTTGGAGTAAGTTCCAAGCTATATTCACAAGAAATTCCTTAACCTAAAAAAAGTCTCCTTCCCCCCCACCTTTGCTGAAGCAAATTCCTGCCATGGAAAATCATTATTGCTGTTTTGTAGGTTTGCATTCATCTTCTAAGATAGTTAAATCCCTTCTCAAAAGATTAAGGCAATTATTATTCATTACAAATATTAACATTTGTACATTTCAGACAAATCAGATTGCTTGGTTCATTTCATGCTCAATGGGATTAACATAGTACCTTCAAAACCTGGCTACCTTTAGGCGAAACTCTTCCTGCTGCTTAGAGGAAGCAAATGCTAGGAAGCACCATACACTTGCTGTATTTTTAACACCGACACTAACTAGTACCTGATTTAAGAGTGCATTCATATATTTAGTTCCATTTTGTGGACCTAACTACAGCCAACAAATGAACTGAGTAAACGTAGAAGCAGATGTCCAATGGCAGAAAATGCATACTCAACTGAAGAGAACTATTTTTATAAGTGAAGATCTCTTATTCCTTTTCATTTTTTGGTTATCATGTTAAATGGAGTTACATGGAGTCCTGAGTAGTCTCCCTTTAACTTCTGATGGGAGTCAAGTTTCTCTTCTCATACTTTTCTTACGTTTTATTTCCACTGCTATTGCTGGATAAGCTATCCTTTGAAATATTTAAACCAAAGTGAAAAGCAGAATTCAGTTTACATAATGACACCACTTCTTGAAGAAGTCCACCTTCTTCTGGAGTTTCATCTCCTTTCTTCCCATCTTTCTCCCAAGGGACCAGAATGGATGGCTGTTGAGCAAGACTTGCTGGGAGCTGATCTCCTGAGGTATTGCTTAGTGTTTCATTAGGCTTTGCATACTTAGAGCAAGAAAAGCCTGCTTTGAAACTTTCTAGGGAAGTAAACTGGGCACTTGGTCGTACTGGAGATAGGGATGTCATACTAGTGGTGTCCATCTTGTCAGTAGTAAAGGTTTTGCCACTCTTTTCTTCTTCCAGCCTTGACAGAGATTCTCTCTGGCCACCGGAAGAAACTTGCTTCCTTGGCGAGGGGGGGAGCTGCTTCCCATGGAGGACGCTGTCATCCTGGCCGAGGTTCCACTCTGCTTGGTCGCTAGCACTGCTGCAGAGCAGGGTAAGGTTGCTCTCACTAGGTGCATTTGACTTGTTCTGAAAGAAAAAACCATGTGTTTATAGATAATGTCACAAGGAACGTCTCTACACTGGCATTTTTGAAACACAAGTACTGTAAGTGATTTTGTATGTTTAAATCATGGATTCCCTTTGGGGCTCAGTGTTAAAACACAGCTATCCCAGACACAACACAAGACCAAGTGCTTTTACATTTCCTCACAGAACACTGTCTCTCAGCCTAAGGTTTGCCTTTGGTACAGAGGAAGGATTTCTGTCTCTCCTGTCCATTCAGTCTTGGCCCAAGCAGTTCTGACAATGAACAAAGACACACTTTTCTCGTTTGTACCCATAATATGAGAGGGAGGGGGACTAAAACTAAAACCAGATGGCATTTCCTCTTTGCTTCAGTAATTAATTATACCAACTTTCAATATTAAAGTTTTTTGGTCAAACAAAACTGGGCATTTTATTAATCTAACCCCTGTGTGACACTCGTAATATAAAATTTTACAAGCTTTATAAATACTTGCATCAGTATTTGCTGCTCCAGTAACAAATCTTCTACTACAGGATCCCTTTCAGCACAAGTAAGTGTTGGACAGCTGATACGTGCTGGAATTCAAAAACACTGATGCTTTTTTGGCAAATACCACAGCAGTGACTTGGTGAGGGTTTTAAAATTGCAGGCACGCCGTGTGTTTATACTAAAGGACCAGTGCAACTCTACCTGAAATAGGAACAAGGAGCCCTCTTAGAAAACTCTGGAATGCTATTCTAGCGGTGTTTCAGGTGCAAGTACCTCCTGGATCCCATGACTTAAAACAAGAAAAAAACATCACCATATCACTATGATTAGTCTAAGCCTACAAGATGAAAACGAAAATGCCTTCTAAACTGCATTAAAAAATCCTAAACTAGCTCAGAGCATATCAGATTTAACAGAAAAAAATTATAAAAATATAATATTAAAGTATTTGATTAAGTAAATTATTACACTATTCACAGCTCTCTATGTAGTTACTGCTTTAAGGGAAAAATACTGTTCCAAGATGATTTAGTAAACTGGACAATTTCTTGGCTGGTGAAAAACCATCATGCAGTGGCCAGCACGAGCGTACTGTTCCGTAGCCCTAGGAAGACACATCAGCAATTCTAAGGGCTATGCTGCAGTGTCTGAGCTGCATGTTGCTCATTCCACAAGTGCAGGATTCCACTATCAATGGACTTGGACTGTTTTTCAAATGAAAGCAGAAGACTCACCGCGGTCTTGTAATCAATGTCATCCATTGATCTAAAGAAATCCAGGCTCTTTGCTCCTGAGAGTTTTCCTTGATCTGAACTGTGTGTGCTCAGTGTGTCCAGAATCTCTCCAAGCAAGTCCATTTCTCCTTGATGCTGAGTTATTCCAGTTTCACCAGAACCATCACTGTCGTAAAAGTAAGCAGAAGCTTCTTCACTGTCTTCTGATGATAACCTGAAAAAAAAACTTTTCCATCAGATAGGAACATAAAAGCCATTTTATTACAGCCACTTCTGAAAGGACATAGAGTGCTTTTCAAGACCTTTGAAAGGGAACACAAATCTGGAATATCTTTCCACTCAAGAATCTTTCTGAACATAGATATATGGTGTCAGTGGAGATGCAGTTACCCTTAGCTGCCTCCTGGCCTAGCCAAACCCTTTGTTCTAGTGGCACGACTCTCATACTGCAACTCTTCCTCCATCCCACGGGCAGATTTACTGGAGTGCTGCCTGTCTGCAAGGAACACTGGTGCTTTTGTCTCTTATTTCCTCTCTTGTTCATTGCAATACTCTTACCTCAGACCCCCATTCTACCAGGGTCTTTTCCTACCTCTGTCTATCAATACTGCCACAAAAGCTGTTTTCCATGGCTCACTGTTTTCATTATATTCTTTTAACACTTCACTAGCTCCCTCTTCCCTACTACATCACAGCTTAAGCTGCTTGATTTTGCTTTCAATGTCCTTTCTGGTTTATATCCAGATGTTCATTATCAAAAATCGACTCCTGAATTCAGAAAATGCCTCAATGCAGCTTAAGCTTCAACTTACGGTTTTCCTTTAGTTCTCACATAGGAAGACCTCAATATACAACTTCCAAGGCATTATTTCTCTTTCAGACCCTTCAAAAAACGTCCCATTGTCATGGCCACAACACAAGTCTTAAAGAATAGATTAGCCCTCCATGTTGACGAATATTTTGCTGTTTCTTTGTGTATGTAGTCTTTTTATCTGGAGGCTGTGAAGAGTGAGGATTATGTCAAGCTCTTCTGGACACTATAAATAATGCAAAGATATAATAGCCTGTCCCGCTTTTAAAGCAGATTTAAATCCTAAACTACTTTACATCATCTAGACCAGGAATTGAGCTAGCAGCCTGAACAGGAGAAAAATGTGTCACTTGAATTCCACTTTGCTGACTAACACTTGTTACCTTCTCTCCTATACATATATAACACATCCAAACAGGCTTCTTACTTGCTTGTTCTCTCAATTTCATCATCGTCATCTTCATCCAAGGCAAAGTCCTGGTTACTGAGGCGCTGGTTGAAACGAGTCTGGAGGAAGGACAATTACCATTATAATTTTATTTTTTTCTATTTCAGCATTACTTACTTGGAGACCAGCTGCCACTTTACTCATTAAGGCTTCTGAGTACTTGATGGGGAAAACCACACATCGATCAAGTGTTGTAAAGATCGTTACAAGTTCTCAAGCATCACCAATTAAAGAGAACCACTTCTCTTCAGGGCCTATGGTTAGTCTCATTATTTATGCAAAGCCTAGAGTGCCTTATTAGTTGTGCAAAGCATTGATTAGCAGAAGACTGGATATTGGAGGAAAAGCATCACTCAAGTCTACCAGCTACCCTTCCTTGAAAGCACATCACAAAAAGCACTGTAGTTTAGTGCTTTATGGCAGAAATATTTGCCAAGCTTTGGTTGATGTGGTCTGTTGACCGTTAAGAAAAATGGATTTTTGAAGCAGAAAATACAAAGGAAATCAGGACTCTCTTTACACAGATATGTTTATGTTATGGTACTGTACAGGATTGCAGAGTAAATAATATCCAGGTCAGAAACTTTGAACTAAGAATGCCTTTGTGCAGGATAATTTACTGTGGATTACAGTTAACTCCAAGGTAGTGCACACTCAGAGCATCCCATGAGGCCTTTGCATAGAGTGTGCTGTAAATTCACACACTTCTGTACAGGACACTCCCTAACCTATTACATCACATTATTATTTAGCAAGCAAAAACAGGCTAAAGAATTCCACAATAACTGGAAAAAAGTATCTATCCTGACCAGAACATTGAATCAAGAATTTTAGTCACTTGTACTTCACAAATACTGTCTTCAGGACTATACATCTCTTACACTTGTTTTGTACCAAAAGCCTGCAAAGTTTAACTCCACTGGCAATCAATCCACTGAAGAGATTGTGAATCCTGGATAACTACCCATAATTTAAAGACATATGGATGGAATTTGTACAGAGGGAAAACAGCGTTAGCTAACTTTGAGGAAAATAATACGCAAGTAAGAAGTGCTACTACCCACATCTCATCATGCAGTTCAACAAATACCTACACCTGCAACAAGCCCCTGATGGGGAAGAAATATGGCCTTAATTTCAGACTACAGGGAGCTTGATAATCTTGTTCTGTGAGGATTTCAGTACGTTACCTATTACAGATGTTGACAGTGTTCTACAAATACCACGACGCTCTCTGTAATACCCCCATGTCCCCCATTATTTTTAGGAAAATCTCAGTGTTCACTCTTCATAGACTGAGACATTTGTTCTTGTTCAACAACAGAGAATTTAATTAAAGCAGCAAGTTTTGATAACACTTTCCACAGTTCTTCGCCCTCAAAGAGGAAACACATGGTTCTTAATGTGATAAACCAAATTATAGTTGATGGAAAATGAGAGAATTATTAAGAGTATTAAAACACATCAAACAACCCTAACTAAGATTCATGCTGAGCAAAAGATATAGAATGGAATACAGAGAAACAAACTATTTCTAACTCTTTCACAGTTTTGTGAGTTCTTTGTGTGGTTCCCATTGCTGTCATAATTGATCATTCTCCTGCTTGTAACTAAAGGGAGGTGAGCCACTCTGTTAACTGACACTGGTGATTGGTTATCTTAGTGATCCCTGTCACAAGCACAGTCACTGGCTTTGGTTTATAAGTTGCAGCTTTAAGTATTTATCTTTACTGGGAAATTAAAAGACTTTGTGTCCATAACACTGGAAATCAACCTCTTCCCCAAGACAACATGACGTACACTGTAATTCAAGCTCTAACCTGGAATTGGTTCCTGGAGGGCAAAACCCTGTCTATCTCTCTCATTTTCTTCAAATTTGCATCAAAATAAGACACTGCCATCACATTTACTTCTACTAACATAAATATGAGATTTTGCAGGGAAGAAGGTTCTTTAAAAGTGTCGAGAAATTGCAGAAGACAAAATGGAAACTGACACTTGTTCATCTGTAGATGAATTAACTCTGTCAATGGAATAAAATCCTACAAGGTAACTCTTGCTGATTTGTTGAAATAATAAATAATATTTCAAAGAGCACAGATATCAAGCTTCAAGAAAAAAAGGCAAAAAAAGAAAAAAAAAGTTGCGTCTTTGAGAACCAGGGGCTTAATAAAATTAATTACAATCAGCAAACACAACAGGCATGGCAGTGGCTCCTCAGAATATCTATGAACAGTATTATGCAAGCGTTAGTGAAAGCAGGAATAATATCATATAAAGGAATGGAACAGAGCAAGCTGATGAATCTAAAACCTCCCCCCAAAACAAGAAGTCCTAGCTCCTGATGGTCAGACTCTGTCTTTGAAAAAATATTTTTGTTACCAATTTAAATGCTTAAGGGCATATTATAAAACTATACAGGGAGACTTTCAACAACTACATCAAATAATATGAGATTTACATACAAAGAAAAAGATATGGGGGGAAGGGAAGGAAAAGAAAATATCTGGCTGTAAATAACAACCTTCTCCAGCATTTACAGCTCTGTGAGCTAACCACAGAGACAACAAGCAACACATGTTTTGGAATAGGTGACTTTCCTCTAGGAGCTGCAATTAAAAACGACTGCAAGGGAGGGGTATGTCCAGACTACTTTGCAAAGAAGGAAAAAGAAAGAAAGAAACCCTTAATAAATTCCAAAAGGAGAGCCATAAAACTTTTTCAGTGCTCCACTAGGCAAAGTGACAGAGTATGTGCACCTGCAAAAGCTGTCAGAGTCATTTAAGAAGTCCTTCCATTACTGACGTACCCTGCTGTTTGCAGTTATTTAAGCTTTTAATTTCTGTCTTTTCTGGATTTTGAAGTGTGTAACCTTTTTTATACCCTGTTATGAAAAAAGGACAGACTTCTGCTTCCTTCCTGATTAGCATTCTAATAACAACCAGACCATTTAAATTTATTACCACAAGGAATGATATGGCAACACTCCTTTCTTGCTGCACCAGAACTTTATAAAGTCTTAATAGACTGCTGTCATGTTATTTTCTATAAAATAAAGGAGCAAACTTCTTTAAAGTACCTAGTTGTTTTGCTTCTTCCAAACAGTTCTGCTTAGATATTGAATCTATTACTTAATGTATTTACTTTATATCAAAACATGAAGAGGGATTCAACTTTAGCTGTTTTAAATTTCTCTCATCTTCCTGCACACAGCACCACAAGAACTCATCTCTTATCTTGCTCGGAATGTAAGAGCTGAACACACTTAAACACAAGCTCAGGCTCTCGACAAGCTGGTGTGAGGCTATATATCCTTTTTAAATACATCATATCCATCCTCTTTGCTTGCTGCCCCACTTCAAAATCTCCTTCTCCAAGTAGTCTGCAGCCTATACAGACTTGAGCCAATGCTGATCACTGAAATAAGAAAAAGGAGCTGACAGTATAAATACAGATAAAACCAAACAAAGGGAGAGTAAGTCCTTAAACTGCTCTCTTTTGCTTGCTGGTAGTCTCACAAAATGTACTACTTTGGAATAAAAATGCCAAAATACATGAATGTTAAAGGATTTAAATGTAAGATGGTTATATTCTCGATTGGGCATGAAAGTCAATCTTTGAAATGTCAGCTTTTTATATAATGCTAGACCTTTCAGAAGTTCAGCTTTTGGTAATGAGTGCTTATTGATTGATTCTAAGGCAGGAAGTTTAACAAGGCTGCTGCTATTAATTACACTCAAAGTGAAAAACAAATAATCTTTTGATAAATGGCAGCATGAATATAATTTCACATTTACTGGCTACTCAGTACATCAACACATATAAAGTTTCAAAAAAAGAAAAATATATACTACGGTTTAAATCTATGAAGTACTGTTTCCTTTTTCTTAAAAATTTAGATTATTCACTCCGTATGAGACAGCAAAATAAATACAAGCCCACTACTATTTAAGATTCAGTATTTTATTTTACCCATCCTCCTCTACAACCAAATCACAGACATAATTGTGGCTCTATCCACTAGGGAAGCAAAAGATCTCTCAATCAAAACTTTCCAGTTAAGCACAAGCTCTCGCCTTCCTTTCCAGTTAAACACTGTGACCTAAAGCCATGACTCACAGGAAGCTACTCCTCATTACACTTGCCGAGAGCTGAGACTGATGAAAGAAGGAAAGGAGAGATAGAAAAGTACAGTTTCTAAACTATAATGCTCTGATATCAGAAAATTGTCCTGGATACAAATTAAATAGATACTACCAGAAATGTGTGTATGGGCACCGTGCTTTGAAATGCCAAGTTCGCTGTAATGCCACAGAGATCTCCAATGACAATTGCAAAGTTACACAAAATCCTAATACCTGTGCTGAGGTAGGATTTATGATAAGTAAGGATGATAAATTTGTTGAGGTACTTAGTCAAGGATAGCACACGGTGATTACTTTTGTTCTGAACTACTGTGGTGAAAAATGAACAAGCTCTCAGCTTCCTACCATTTATACATGCTAGGCTTCTGAACTCAGGAATCATTTGAGAATTTTGTAACACTGCTTTTCCTTTTAAGGATTCAATCATCCTTCTTCAAATACTTTTTCAGAAATAGTTATGTTTTGTTCCAAACCAACAAGCAAACTTCCACTTTCCCTGAGGAATCGTGGACCTTTTTTCCTCAGGAAGCCTGAGGCCCCCAAATCAGCCCAAGGCCCCACCCTGCCCAGAGCAAGGCATCACCCCCAACAGCCAGATCCCGCTTTTCTCAATGGCACAGAGGCTATTCTTAGCAAACCCTCCTGTTTTCAGCTGATGATGCACCGTGGCACCGTGCCACACACCGTTCTAGCAGCAAGGAGCGCACCATCCGAAGGCAGCCTGGCTCTGCTTTAATTGGCAACAAGCAGAAGTGTTAGTCTTTTAAAATAGGACGTGGAGATTTGCAGTGCCATTTGCAACAACTAAAGCCAGCAGCTCATTTTTTTGTGGATGATTTTAAGAATCAAATTCATCAGGCAGTATTTCCAGTTACAAAAACAGAGAAATATATAGCTTATTTTCCCTTTTTTGGTGATTATTAATGTCCTAGGTACACTCAGTGATTGCATGGAAGGAAAATGATAGAATGGAGGGTTGAGGGGGTCACAGCAGAGAGAGGAGCACACAGATAAGGGAGAATGTGTGTCAGAAAAGAAACACTAATCAGTGTCCAAAGCCACATGAATGTTTATATGAACAAAAACAGAAAAGGGAATTGGGTTTGAGGTAACAGGAAAGTCAAGACACCTGGAAGTAACTGAGGTGCACAGTGTATGACTTTAGTGAACCAGAACAGCTGTAAATCAAGGGGTTTTTTGGCTTGAACATGCTATCTGATACAATTCCTAAGCAGATAAAAGAGAAACTACTGGTTAAAAACTGATCTTTTGGTTAAAATGTGCATCATACCCTTACATCAGCAGAACTACCTCATGGTACAATCACTGCTGAGAGCACAGGTTGCTGATCATGTGTGACTTTCTCAATGGAAAACTTACCAAAAATACTTAAGTTATAATGTACAATGTGGATTTGACCATAAACACAAACATCCCACACCTCCAGACTTCAGCAGCACTGAACTCTGTCCATGAGACCCATGGACTGTGGAAGAACCTGTTTGAGGGAAGCTCCATACGAAGCTTGAAAACAGACTAATCACATTTGCAAGGAAAAAAAGACTGTGCCTTAGAAAAATAAATACTTACTCCAAGCACATTTCTAGACTGTCTAGGTATTCCAAACAAGAATTAGCAAGGAGAAGCTCCTCCTCCTGTTTGACATCACTAGCAATGTTCTGTTCAACAAATAAAATTTTTCTCTGCAAGGTGCTGTGGAATTTGGCTGGCACTTGGGAGTTGGATGTTACTAATTTCAGCTATTTTAGGGCCCGAATCAGGCAATTAGCAGCAAGACAGAGGCATCATCAGGATGCAATCGAGATTCTAGGTGGGCTGAGCTGCCCTTCGGTCATGCCCCTCTCTGCACTTACTGCAGAAAGAGCCTAAGGCAGCACTGCTGCTAACTTCAGCATTTCAGAGGAGTCTAAAATTAGACAGGCTGAACCTGGACTCTCACACTCAGAGATGCTGAGATCCCTGCAGGAAAGGTTTTCCTATTTCTTCTACCTCTCCCTCCTTTTGCCCCCAGACAAACTTTATTCTTTAATTGAGCTTCTTTATTCTTTTCCTTTTTTTTTCATTCTTAGGAACAGGAATATAGAGAGCAACAAAATGTTAGGGAACATGGAGTACTAGAGCTGGAGTTTTAGATATAAAGTGGTGCTCTTCAAACTTTCAAGCCAGAAGGCAAAAGCAACAGGGAAATTGGGACACAGATTCCAACCGATGTCTGATGGCGCTCCTGGCTCCCTGATTTAGTGGAGCAAAATTATGACTTGTGGAAGACAGAAAATACACAGCAAATGAAAGCAGAAGATACCACTGCTACATTATGCTATCAATACATTCTCCTGGTGACAAAAACAATCTGGCAATTTCAATTAACTATTAAGGAGAGAAAGGTTTATCCAGTTTTGAAGAAACTTTGCGAGACAGCGTTTTTCTTCTAGATCCTTCAGAAAAAGGGAACTTGGGTCCAACAAATGGTTCATTTTTTTGCAGAACAAAGACCCTCCGAAAGGCTGCCTTTCTATTTATCACAGAACTTAAAGAGGGGGGCAACAACAGCCAGGAAAAGCCTCTGCAAACCTTTTGTGTGTTTAAATTTTTCTCTCATTAAGATAGACCAGAGGTAGATATGCTGATGACTTTGCCCTGAAAAAACAGGCATTCTACAAAATGCTCACAAGGTAACAAAAAATTCCAGAGCAATTTTGTGACCATTACCCCATTCTTTGGTTGTTATTTTTTTTTTTTTTTTAATTTAAATTAAACTGGAATCACGGTGATTAGTAAAGAGGTATCTCAAGTGACTTTTACTGCAAAACTCCAAGACAAGCAGCCAGAAGGCTGACACTGGTTTATGGGTGCAGAACAAACAGCACAACTCTGCTGTGAGGAGTCCCTGTCACCGTTTAGTGGGGAGCAGGGGCAGGTTTGAGCAATCTTGTAACTATACCTCTACTTGGGAGCTTCTATTCCTTATTCCTGAAAACAGTATCATGCATGATACATGAAAGCATCTAAATGCATGATTTGCACAAAATCCAGGTCCAATTTCACTTTACAAAAATAAAGGAAGTAGCACTCGATTTGTAAGAGGTCTTCGTTGTACCAAGCAAGGCTTGCACAGGCAGAGGATCCCTGCGTGCTCTGCCACTTCGGAAAGGAAGCAGAGCCACGAGAGGGCACTCTCGTAATCTGCAATTTGAATTTTCGCTGCCTAGCTTTTTCATTTTTAATTAAAAGGAAATCTGACTGTTTTGCAGAATGAAGAGATCTTACTTGACACAACAAGACAAAAGATTTTTCTCAAATTAAAGGAAGCTAATAATATCTACAATATTTTCACATTACACCACATTAGCTAAAGAAACAGCATTTACTGATCAACCAATGCTTACTTCAAACCTGTATTTTATAGAAGCAAAATATTATTTACATTGAAAACTAGCTCTTACTGTTTATGACATCTGTAAATTTTTAATACTTTAGTTAATGAGAGTAGAAGAAACCTTCAGCAACAGAACCAGTGTTATATATACACGTTGTTGGTAGGCATAGGATGTGATCTCAAGCACATTGTCTGAATACAAATACAGGTAAATGCCCTTAATCAAATTTTGTGTTTCTGAAATCATTGTGGGGCTGACTGCGGATAGTTTTTCTTAAAGAAAATCAGTTATCGTATACAGAATATGTATATTCAGCACTGCATTATCCCTGCATTATCACAGTCTTCTCTCTTATTTTCCTGGGAAAAAAAACCTCTTCAGAATAGCCTACTCTCATCACCTTTTTCAGGTTAGGAGGGTAATCAGTTACTAGAAGTCCTTTGTAGGTAATGATTATGTCATTTATTTTACTGGCCATTGTAGGGATATTGATAAATGGGGCACTCCTGAAGGTAAGGTTATTCTGAACACATCTTCCTGCCTGACACTTGCTGTCTTTGTTGAACAGATGCCAAGCACACCTACTGCAAGCTGAATATATTGTATAGTCTCTAGGACATCAATAAAAGTGAAAAGGCTCCATTTGCAATATGCTTTAAAAAAAGAAGAAGAAGAAAAAAGAAAGAAAAACCAAAACAAAACTAACTCTCTTCTGTTTGAGAATACCAAGAAAAAACTTGAGTCTAACTTGGGTCTTATTACCTTATGCAAAAGTGTTTTTAAAACCTTCTTAAGCACTGTATTTGGATTCTGCAAAGTCATGGTGAGTAGTTCACTTGGTACCTTCGATACAGGAACATCTAAAGCAGTGCTGATACACAGTGATTGGTAAATCCACACTTAGAATCCAAATGCCCATTTCCATTACAGATGGAAGGCAGTACATGCCCAAAGGTACAGGCAGTATATACATTTTCTAAGAGGCAAGGGGGCATTGCTAACTTACTAACCGCAAAGCGAGCTGGTAGTTCCTATTTGGTATTCTGCTTATATTCAACAGTGTTTTATTTGCCATGAAATATATTATGACTATTGATATCCTGACCTGGTCCATTTGTAATAAGCTACCCTAACACCTAATGTAACAGAAAAATTACAAAGATCATATTCATTAAATCAAACAGATCTTCCTGGCATTCTAACCAGGATCATAATAAACTTGGTCTCTTTTTAATTATATATTAATTTGGAACAATTTTACAGAGCTCCTACTGCATTTAGGTCCCTGCGTACCCAGAAATCTGCATTACCTGGGAGCATATAATGGAACAGAATTAAAAGAGATCATGCAAAAACTAAATGCTCAATAATCTAATACATGCCCTCATCAATAGTTAAAGGAACTCAGCAGTATCATTCACAAGATACTGCAGAGTCTAAGCAATCTCCTGCTTGCGTTAATTTTTATTTCAAGAATTTTAGCGGGTGATTTCTTGTATCTTCTACATACCTAATTAATGTAAGAGATGAAACATACTCGAGGCATATTATTAGCTCTAGGCATGAAACAGTTAACAGCAGTGCACATGCCAAGGTTTTAATAAGGCTTAACAATAAAAAGCTTCAATACTCCACTTTCACTAGATTTTGTTGTTGTGGTTTTCCCTTGCTTAGGGCAATCCATCTGTTAATGTTGACTTGCAATACAGTTAAGCTCGCACATGTCTGAGGAGCCTAGAACAGTGAACCTAAGCAAGAGCAAGCTCAGATGAATCTTAGAGAGAGGGAAGGATTCATCCTGGGTGCAGATGAATTGTGCGCACACGCGCACGGGCACCAGTGCACTCCCCTCAGCTCCTTCTTTTAGGAGACACTTCCAAAATGCAAATTATAGGAGGGTAAGCCCATCACTTCAGTTGGCAATAAGGCACTTAATTATTTATCCTCTGGTTAGGTTTTGACAGTTATTTTAGATGCTATAATTTTTTATTTATTTTTTTTTTAAAATTTACTGCCTGCTTTTTTAAGTCTATTTCCAGTCTGGAAAAAAAAATACAATCAAGCCACTATGACAGCAGTGATAAAGCTTAGTAAATATTCATTGTTAAAAATGGCTCTGCACTGTGACCAGTGCTGGTATTCTCCCTGGGCCAAACTGGCTGTGTTTTCAATAAAACCAGAGAAGTATCCTTTCCCTTGAGCCCTGTTAGGCTGAGGCTGCAGTTGGAACTGTCATCCTCACACAAAAGCAAAGGGGTTGGGTTTTACAAACGCAGAGCCTAATTGGGAGATCTTCATGGCTGTACCCCTGACATTTATTAAAGCCTCATCAACAAAACAGGAAATAACCGTACTAATTAGCAGACCCATACACAAACTCCTGTTTGTTGGGGTAAAAGCGGATTCACTTCCTATTGTAAAGGAAACGTCCTCTCAGACCCCCAAATCATGTTATGAACCAATTTTTAAAATGATCTTTCTCAGTAAAGCAAACTTTCATATCATACATAACTTTTCAAAGTAGATGTTTTACAGCCCCTCAGGTAGCTCTTAGTATTTAACTGTTTCCAAGAAGTGGAGAAGTAAAAGCTCAATGCATACATCTAATATGACACAAAATATGACACCAAATTCTCTGTATTTACAATTTTCTAAATGTTTCAGTATGGAAGAGATAGTAATAAAGTGCAGAGGTGCCTCTTTTTTGAACGCAGGAGGACCATTAAAAGCAATCTCTCTCTTGTTCATTGTTTATCTAGGTTTGGGGTGGGTATTCATGTATACTGACAGAATAACTTAATCAGTATCTGGTCCGTACTTTAAAGATGTATCAAATTGCCTGGACTCCACATTAGCACTACCCTTATTCTGATGCAGCCACTTGTGGACATCATTTTAGAAATCTGGGTGGAGCGCCTCATTTGCAGGATAAAGAGTACCAGAAAAAGGATTAAACCTGACGATAATAGCAGTCTGAATTACACTTTTTTTAAACAGCAGATTCATTACTAGATCAAACACAATCTCTGTCATGCACATGCATTGTGAATACAAGGATATATTTTTATTTGGATGTAAACTTTAAAATCACCACTTGTTAATAAAGAATTTATGTTACTTTATTCAAACACCAAGAACAAAAATAAGAACAAGAGTATCAACAGCAGAAATTTTTTTTTTAGAAATCTTTCAGTTTGTTTGCTTTAGGGGAGGAGGAAAAAGGGAATGCAGCATGAGGTGAAGGAGTTCTTGGAGAGCAATACCCATGTGCTCCTTGCTGCCCACTGGGTTCACGTGACATTTGGGACAAGAGGTGAGGGAGACACCTTTGGTTTGCAGCAGGGCAACCCTGTGGGGCTCTTAGTTACCAGCTCTGCTGGTAAATACACCCTGCATAAATACATGTATATGTCCATGTGCATGCACATCCATTAACACACACGTATATGGATGCATGTAAACAAAACCAGGGACACATCTGCACTCCTGCCTTGTTTGCAAAGCTAAAAGACAACTGGTAGAAACAGCAATGATTACAGGGTTTAGCACTATACAGTTGCATGAACACAAAAACACAGAGAAGTTCAATTGTCCTGTCTGAACACACGCATTCAAAAGAAATCTTTAATTGTACCAAGGTGAATTATTTTCCTTTGTATCCCTAGGCTCCTGTACATAACAATAGGCAGCACTACCACATCAGTGAAGCAGAAAGTCTTTGTATTATTTATAACCCTACTAAAAATAATGACTTAATCCTAATGTACAGTTTCACCACCATTTAGCAATCATCTGCATCAGTTGGATGTTGTACATCAGAAACTTTACACTTATTACTGATAAAAGCTAATTCAAAATCAAATTGATGAAACAGACAACCCTGATTTTTATTATTGCAATATCTAGAACAAAAAAATAAATGTTCTTAGATCAGCTGGACTGAATTGATATGCTTAATTCTTATATTAGGAAGATACAGGCATTAAAAATCCACATATCTTAAGAACATGCAGTAACCATATAATGTAAAAATAAATCCCCATACATTAAAAATACGCACATATGCAGGTAAATATTAGCAGGAAAAAAAGTGTTAGAAAAATTACTTTGTTGATATTTTTGAAATAAAACTGTCAAAATGAATCCAAAAACATTAAAACACTTGCCAAAGTTGAGACACTACACCTGTTACTTCAAATCTAGACTAGAAAAGATTAGAGAACAAAAGCCAAGACATTGGCACTGCATTAACTAGCTGACTTCTTATTAAAATAATAAATCAACACTATCTGAGTAAGGTTAAAGGCCATGTGACTGCCAAAACAATTTATCAGAAACACAAAATTAATATGCCTTACCATAAGAAACTAAAAAAGATAGCTTAATGCAGACCTGTGAATAGACCAGAATGTATTTTTGTGAGACACCTTTCTCAAAAACAGTATTTAAGAATTAAACCTCAGATCCATACTTACAGATCTTCTGTTCTTTCCCCTCTCAACAGGGATGAAATACAAATAGCATTTTTTTTTCTCCACACAAGGAGTGTAGCAGTATTTCTATAAACATAGCCTTTTAATCACACTGTCCAAATGCAGACGGGAAAATCATCTTGGAAACAGATTCACCAACACACTACTGTAAGCAGCAAAAGATTTTCCCCATATGTATGTGAATACAAACAGAAGTTTCAGGTGTCTTACCTGTGCCAGTCTTCGTTTTTCTGAGCTTGTTCTTTTGTCATAATGCGATGTGTAGATGGGAACAGTCTGTACTGCACCAGCACTGCAAGTTCCATACTCTTCCTCACTCTCCTACGCAACAAAACAGATTTAAATTCCTTTATTTATATAATCATTATCTGCAAACATACCCTCCATATTATGCATGCAGAATGCATTCAAAATTATCTTGCCACAATCTATTACTGTCATGAAAATACCATCTGTAGTAAGAAAATCAAATTTAGCTTTTCAAAAAGCTGGATTAACAACATGGTGATTTAAAGTTGTATTGTTCAAATGTTTTTGAAATTTTTCTTAAAATAGCATAATAGGTATCCAAAAAATGGTTCCTTCTCTGTACAGAAAAATCTTATGTGGAAGCAGAATTCCAAATGGGAAAAACAGCTGCAAAATGCCTAAACCATCTTTTCTGGTAGTTTGTGATGTTGTTTCCGCAAGATCAAACAAATCATTCCTCTTGAAAAACTGCTATTGTTCACATATCTTATGAAACTAAAACTGGACAACTGCACCTCCTGAAATACACTGCACTGCAAGACTCTCCCTTCTCAAATTCTCAGCTTGACGCAAAGGCTTCGATTGTGATATCAAAGCAATCAACTTTATGAAAACATACATCCTCTTAATGTATCTTTGAAGACCTCTGTTGTTCTATGATAAAATATGCAAACAGTAAAGAGATTATTCAGTGGATGCATAGAATGACAGATAGTTGCCAGAGGGCTCGTTATGAAAAATGTATTGTTGAACAAAGGGCTAAGCATATTTCAAAAGTCATTAAAAACACAAATCTCCTGTGATTTGTAAAGTATAAGCTTCAAACTGATACAGGAAGCAGTGTAAGAAAGTAAATAAAGTGTACTACATACCTTGTGTTTTAACTTACTCTTCACTTCTTTTATTCCTTGCCTGGCCTGGTTTTTTGCCTACAGAAAAAAAAGGACTTAAGTTGCTCTGCAAGACACTGGCTGTAGTCACAGAACATGCCTTATGATGCCATACTTATTTTTTGCCTTTTCTTTTAAACACCTGGTGATATAAAGAAGGGCAATAACCTTTATCACAGATTTCAAACGTGCACTGTCACTGTATTTTTTTATATTCATGCTTTATCCACATATTTAAGGATTTCTTTTTCAGCACATGCATGCCAATACATACATACTCAAAAATTCTCCATTATTACTAGGGACAGGCTAAGAACGGTCCTATACATCACTCCTTTATTTGAAATGCTCCTTTAGATTTGAAAGGATATTTTGGCAGTAAAGCATGTTGAAAAGATGTTAAGATTTTTAAGATGACTGCTACAGTGTTCCAGTCTGACAACTTGCAGGGCAACATCAATCTTAAGAGAAATGAAGTGATTTCATATGCAGATGGAGATTTTGCCCAGTGTTGCTGAACAGCACAGTGCTGCTATTTAGGGGAGAATTCTGTATGCATTAGAAGAGGCAGACAAGAATCATTGTTGCATAGAGAACAGCCAAGAATATTCTTCAATACAGAAAGGAATTATCAATATGGAATACCATGTTTTTATGCTAAAAAAAACATGAGAGAGAGGGAGAGAAGGGGAGAGAAGGGAGAAAAAAAAAAAAAAAAGATGGGGGTACAACACCCAAAACCCTAACAGAAAAAAAAGGCATATTTCCCATACAAATACAGGAAAAAACTGCAAGAGTTTTCAAGGTTGTCCTGAAAACAGGCCTTTTAAAATATATTCTAGGGCATAAATATCTGGAAACTACCTCTTCTTCTGTGATTTTCTGTACGTGGCAATTCAGAAAAAAAAAAAAAAAAAATTTCTTGAATCAAGAGGTCATGGAGTCTTTTTGATCCTTAAATCATACATCCATAAGCTCAGTAACAGCACGATGGGGTGCCATGTACCAGATGCTAACCTGAAAGCCACTTTAAACTTTCCAGATCATGCTCCCAGCATTTGGATGAATTTTGGAGTGCTTTCTTCTAACTCTGAGGGATGGTACCAACGACATTACTCAAAGCTACCAAGCAGGTATGTGGCAATTAAGAAATGCATATTTCAGTCCTCTAGTAGTAGGCTCCATAATGGGCGACAATGTAAGATATTAAATGGGGTGTAAATATGAATACCATATACACACAGATCCTCAAGAATTTGCTAGCGTTTCCTGGTACATACAGAAGTTCGCTTTGAAGAATCTTTACTATCAAGGGCATAATTATCAAAATTGAAGGCTGGGAAAAGACCAGGTAACCACAGCCTAAGACAGTGCAAATGTAGAAGAATAATCTGCAGATGAACCATTTTTTAAATTATATATGAATCCATGAATATGAAGTATATTTAATTTATTTACCTGTTTCTCTCCACAACTGCTATGTTTTTCAAGTGATATAAAATTAAAAATTCTGTTTGAAAACTTTACTGAAAATACTCTAGCACAGACTGATTTACTGATTTATTCAGGACTATTTATAATGCATCCAGCTAGAGAAACATTTCAGAAGGCAAAAAGGAAGCCAAAAGTCTTTTCCCATATATTATAAAAGCAACCTTAAAATACTTCTCACTTCATTTTTTTCTATTGCTGTTGTACCATACTGCATAATACAGTATAATCTCACATGCTTCACTGGTTAGGCAGTCTTTGAAAACAAGATCTTTTAAGATGAAAAGTATAAGCATTAAATCCAGTTAAACACGAGTATTCCAATACCATCTTTAAAGGAGCAGATGATTTGCTGCACACATTACTGATGCTTTACCACATCTTCTCAATTGTGCAGCACTTACTGCCAAAGTGAAATTACAGCTGTGTATCAAATACCTAAATGATATTCAAATAAGCTTCTAGTGTGTATTAGGACTGAAAGAAAACCAGCACTCTGATGCTTTGATAAAGTCTATTTTTATGTACAAGCTACCTAGAGGACTCTGAATCAACTCTACATCCTAGTGCTATATGAGAAAACAAATGAAGCTTAACGATTTCTACAGGCTGAAGTGCTTTTCTGCAATTTATTTATAAAATGCTTAGGTTTTTTAGCATTCTGGGAGAAAGAGAGGTTGTAGGAAATTGTGGTATTTTTATGTATTATTTATTTGAAATAGATGATCTTACAAATTTATATGCTGTTTTCACAGCCGGAGTGGCTTTGGTCATTGCTGTGTTGATCAGTGCACTGCCTTTCTGAAATACATAAAAAAAAGATATGTTAGTAACATCTGAACACAAGCCAAACCTTAAGACAACAGCAAGGAAAAATAACCCGTGTGCTGTGAAGAGGCAAAAACCTTCCTTTGAAATGCGTAAGAGCAAGCACAGCTGCGTTTCCTCCCCAGCCTGCTGTCTGCAGCTACACAAGGGTTACAGTACGTCATTCCACAGCTGACACGTTTATCAATGCACTCCAACAGAATGATGGATGTTCCGGTTTCATTCACTGGTACCATTTCAAAATCAATTCAGAAGTTAAGGCTATTTTTCATGTGTTCCTATCATATTTATTATGCAACTAAAAAATACTTTGACCCGACAGAAAGAACTACCTCATTTAACCACACAAGAATTCTCTTGATCTAAAGAATATATTTTACTAATGCTGCAAAATAACAAGGTTATACCAGGGGTCTTCTGCTAGCCAAATTGCACAAATCCGTATTAACAAAATTGTTATTTACTAGAAGTGATAAGCTTCACATCAAATTGTCACACCTAATTCAGAGTTATGGAAAGTAACATGATACAGACAGCAGTGAAGTCTTCAACTATACAGACATAAAAACTTTATGTATTTTGGCATTTGTTTCGTGTATGGGAAGTTATTTTTTAAAAATCTTGAAAAAAAACCACAAGAAAATTATTGCATATACTACAGACTTGGTATTTCTTATAGAATGTACCTACATTTTTTCTCACCAACTTTAGCATTACATGGAAGTAAGGAAATGGATGGTGACTTGAAGGACAGGGTGGCCAGTATAAATACTTAACCAAGTTTTTACCTTCACTGTGTGCATCCACTGCTGATAAGATCTTGAATTTCCTGAAAGAGAAACGTAAAATATTACACAATCACACATATATTCAGCATATTAAATATTGCAACCCTCATTATCTGCATTAAAAAATGTACTTAGGTTATTACTTATTAATTGTTTCCAGACGGACAAGAAATGTGAAGATAAGAATATGTGTACACAAAGTAAGAAAACTAGGAATCTCTTACTGCTTTTTTTCTGTTTCCTTTGTAAACACTTATGTTTTCACCACACAAAGATTTAATTCCAATTGATGTAGAAAGAGAAATTAAAACTATGATAAAGTAACACACTCCTAGAAAGCGTAAGAAGAAAAACACTAACTCAAAGGAAAGAATAACGTATCATTAATTGCATTGAAGCATAATGATACCTCTGGGCAAACTTTCAAACACAACAATGGTATGGACTGCAGAAGGTACCATCCCAAGGAAAAAGAACAAGAGAAAAGTCTAAGGGTTATGGCACAACGATTTATTCCTGTGCAGAAAAAAGTCCTTTTAAATTATTAACTGTTTCTACTTTCTTTCACAAAGAAAAACCTCTGAAGGCAAGTGAGAGCTACTGACTTCGGTAGGACCACCGAGGACTAAACGGGCCACAAAGGACCACGTTAAATTCTACTTGATGAAGAAGTCAATACTACTTCCCAAAGGTGCTTCAGCTGAACAACAAAGATGAGGTCCATGATCCCTGAGCCACTTTTAGAGTACATCAGTCACTTGAATACTCCAGTACTGTGAGCTGCTACTGACCCCATACGAGACATTCACTTTGACAAGAATGCTCCAGTTTCAGAGTTTGCCCATTTTGAAAGGATCATACTAATATAAAGTTACAGACTTTTAACAGGAGTTCTCAAAACTCAAGTGTTACAATAACCAATTAACTAAGGCCTGGCTAGAATTATTCCATTGGCTAATGAAAGCCAAAATACTCTCCTGGAACATTCCCGAGAACTAACTGGATCATTGTAAAAGGCATTCCCAATTTTCAAAATGAAGTGAAAGAATATGAACTGTTTAGACTTGTATCAGCCACTTTCACCCATCCCACTCAATTTTTTACAAGCAATTTTGAGACAGCCAGACTCTCAGGAATGATGGCACAAGTGAAAGCAATGCTTGCTTAGAGAGGAGACAACCTGATGATCATTATGATCCCATCTCCATTAAGAATGTCAGAGAGAAACCTAAAGCAAAAATAACTCATTTTCCACTTCTTTGATCTGGCTCCCTAGAACTGTCAGAGAACGGAGCACACAAATAACATGTAATAAGGTGAATTTCTTCAGTGTTAAAGAAATTGCATGAACCATAAATAGTTTCTTTAACATGACATTTCATAACCTCAATTCTTATCAACAATGTTCATAGATCATCTGGCTTGTGATGTCCTTAACAGTGACTCTTTCCACACCGGAGCTTTCTCTTTAGTCACACTTAAATAATTAATGGAAACAGTAAATGGGATCACAGCAAATGACCAACTTTAATGGTCATCTAGTTATGTAGTGAGACTTCAGGGAAGGCAATCAAGAAAACAGATAAATATTCATCTGTAAAGACAGCCATGCTAACACTGCATATCCTCAGCTAGAGATGAACCTCCTGAAACCCTAGTAAAAAAATTCTGATTCCTTAAAATAAATTCTTATTACAAGGGAGTTTCAAATTGTTTTATTTTTTTAGTTTTCCATCTATTAGGACCAGTTATATTACACCTATAGAAAAAAAAGACTGCAGTAGTAAATTCATATAAATAAAAATTAATATATTCTACAAGAAATACATGTGCTAAGCCAATCCATCATTCTTGTATTGAAAGATACATAAAACACTTGAGAACTAATACTTCCATAGAATAAAATGTGAGAGAAAATAAAATTTTGATTATAAAGCGCAAACTGTAATGAAGATGGCTCACAAATTTATTTTAAATGTAGAAAAACAAACAAGTTCTGACCACCATTTTTTTTAAAAAATGAAATCAGAAAAAAATAATGAAATTTAAGTTTTATTCTCCAGTTTTCAGTTTCATTTTCTTTTCTGGTTTAGTTATGTTTGCATATGTGGAAAAATGCAAATTTAAAAAGAGATTACTTAAAGAAACATTTTCTATTTGATACGGTAGTTTTTAAATTACACTGTCTACAGCTAAGAATGTGTTCACCTATCCTTTTAACAGCTTGTAGCTAACACTAACTTTCTGTGACTTTTCTGAAATCTGGGTTTCACCTGTTTTTCTCAAACCTTGGGCTTCCTGATAAAGTTGATGGGAGTTAACTCCGCAAAGAGATCATAGTTCTACCCCATTAGCGTCACCAAATGTCACCTTCAATTGCACACATATTGTTAGCCCTGCACTTCATAACAATAATGAGACAGCAGTTATGTAAATACTGAGTATGTGCCCTAAGCAATTTGTCCACAGCCTGGCAATCTCAGCTTGTCTGACTTGAAAAGTACACAGGCAGTGCAAGCCACCCGAGCACTGCCAGCAGAGCTCAGGGGTCCCTCCTGAGCAGAGCCAGGTGAGACACGGTTCACAGCCCGCCCTAGCACAGCCAAGAAACAAGCTTCATCTAACTTCTGCTGCACTTTTACTGCAGCCTCCTGACCCTTAACTGCAGTCAGCAAATGAGCTCTGAATACTGACATCACCTATCTGAATAATGGATGCTCCAAGTCTCAAATCTGTTTACAGAGCAGCATAACTTACCCTAAAAAGGCAGGGAAGAAGTAAATCTCTGTATAACTAATCACACTTCAATCAAGAAACAAACCCACAAATTATGTGCTAGATCCTAGCACAAGACACAAAAGGCAGGAGAAGGCAGTGAAAATCTTGAACAAAAGCAATTATGCACTTTGAGTATAAAAAATTAACTTTTTTAGGACGTGCAGATGGCTCTGCAGCACTTCATAGTTTCTCTGTGGGGGCCAAATCCTCCCCTCGACCTGGCCCATTTAAGGGTAGTCTTGCAAAGGAAGCCCATCCAAAGCTGCCATCTGCAACTCAGTGGATTTACTTGAATCACATTACCTTCATCTACTGAAGAAGCTTCTACATGACCTTCAAGATTGGCCATAAAATAGTATTTGTGCTGTCACGCATATTTTGATCTAATTTTTAGATACCATCTCTTATACCTGTGCTGGTCTTTGCTGAAGCAGAGTGAGCAGCTGGGTGGTGCTTAGTGGCAAGCTGGGGTTAAAACATGACAATTACTGCAATAACAACACACCTGTCCTAAATGTTTAGCAGGAAACCACTCCATAATCCTGTAAAAGTCAGCACTGGATTCAGGGTGCACACTTCCATATGGGTTAGCTGATGTGAAAGGTGGTGTAACAATTGTCAGTGAAAACAACTGAGGCAAACAACATGAGGAATAATATTTTTGTTTATGAAGAAGATAAATTTCCATATGCCTTCTCAGATCATACATAAAAGTGAAAAAAAAAAAACAACCATTCCCTTTTTTAGAGTAACACACTCGCTGGAGAAAGCAGATTTGTCTTAAAATTCAGGAAATCACTGTGATTTCTGCAGTGCAGTAATAAGTAGATGTGAAAAGAAAAAGGAAGTGTTTACGGAAAACATAATTATCTAGAAGTTAAGCAGCAAAAATGTCAACATTACTTTAAAAATACAGTTTACATGGAATGCATAATAAGATATAAACGTGCAATTAAAAATGTAAACACTATAACGATATCTCACCCTACACTGAAATCTAGGTATTTTACAGGATTAAACAAATAGATCTTCATTTAATATACTTGTATAACTAGGTACATAATCGTATGTGTCCCAGCAGTGATTTGTTAAAGGCTAAAACCTTTCCAAGAATGAATGGAAACAATGAAACAATAACAAGATTAATGACTTCTAAAATTTACAGGACATCATGAGGACATCATGTTGAACAGTTCCCAAAGAAGTGTCAATGAGTACACCCAGATTAATTCTGTACCTCCACAAAAGCCTCCTGCTGTGATTTCTTCTTCAAAAACATCAGAGAATCCTCTTCCTGCATTTAATTTTGATAGCCGACCATCAATAAACTGGAGGTGGAAAAAAAAAAAAAGGGTCATACACACTTTGTTGTCTCTTCTATTGCTTTACCAGTGTTAAGAGTTTTAAATGTGTCCATTAAAATGGAATATATATGTTCAAGACTAAATATGGCTGAAGGATAACATACTGCTTTCAGATGGACTTTGCAAGAGCAGTTGTAGCTAGGAGAAGCAGAAATATCGAGTATAGATCAAGAAAATTATCTGGATGACTACATTCTTTTCAAGAATTATCAGGCTTCAAGGAAGTACAAGCACATTCTTACAGGTTTAAAATTCTTTCACGAAGCAACCCCTTCCTTTTTGTTTTGAAAAGGCTAACTCAAGTCTGACAGATAAAGTGAGAAAGCAATTTCCAATTATACACAGCTCATCTTCTAGCAAGAATTATGAGTTATTCACTGGCACTAAACAGCACATAGGAATTAACCAGAATTAATTATTTGGCTTAATCATTTTTTACCACAGATTATCCAAACAGTGTCAGTGACAATCTGATGCTTGTCAATGAACAGACTACTGACATGAAAAAACTACTTTCTCGGAGTACAAAAATTCCAGAAGGGAGAATAAGGTAAGCACAAAGATATTTCTCTCTTCCTTGTCTAAATTATTTCTTATTTTTTTCATTTTACTCCAAGTTGGCCTTTTTCCAAATAGGTTGGTTCATGGTCAGACCACTGTGGGATCACTGGATTATTTCACAGTAAGAAAAAGAGATAAGAGCACCTTTAGCTACTGCTGTGAAAAAAAAAAAAAAAATCCCAAAAACAACCCCCACTACCATCCCATTCTTTGAACTGTAACACATTATCTCTTCGGGGAAAGTTATGAATTCATTCCATACTACAAACTAGCATAAGATTTATGGACATACTCAGCATTTGGTAAAATCCTATCAACAGAAGGCTGAGACACTGACTGAATTTGAGAGGGTCACACCAACTTAATATTTAATATAAATACTGACAAAGAACTGTTAGCAAAAAGATACTGGAGACATTATTTAAAAGCAATGGTAAGTGTTAGCAGTGGTGGTAGTAGTAGTTATTGCTTTTGAGTAATTTACTGTTAATGGTTGCACGTAAACTGTTACATGAAAAGAATAGCTTGTGGAATTACACATAAAAATTATGGTTTTCTCCTTCCATTTTTCAAACTGACACTCTCGTAAAAAACCTGGGCCTGATATTTCAAGAAATGTATTCACTTTGAGATCCAAAGAACCATTGGGTGACTACCTCTTTCAATTAAAAACTAGCAATTCCAGTGTTGCTCTTGGATTTTAAGACTAAAGACATTATCCTTAAATAATTTTGAATTCTAAAACCAAAATAGAGACCACATCCACTTCAGAATACCCGAGTCATTTTACCCATTATTAAAACCAAAAAGTTTTTAGAAGGAAAGAAAACATCACTAATGTGATTTCCACAAAATAACAGCTCAATATCTTGCAAGAAGAGAGCTCAACTCAAAAAGCTTGTAAACGAAATCTGAATTACTAATAATTTTCAAAGGCTCATGATACCTGCATTCATTACTTATTTTTATAAGTAACACTTCCCAACATGTTAGGAACAAATCCCAATAAATGTTCCCGACTATCTTGCTGAAACAATTACACTATTTAAGGAGATAGTCTGGCATTACCCTTCAGGCTATAGTTCTAAGAATGAATTCATATTTTCCCCTGGACACTCATCAGAACTATTTGACACGTAAGATGCAATTATTAATTGCTTGTATTTGCAGTTTGAAATAAAGATAAGTTACCTTCCATGCTACCTGAATTAAAGAGACAGAGGAAGGATTTCATGGAACAGCACAAATAAAGCTCACTTGTCAGTTATGGCAAAAGGGGTGTATTTAACGTACCAATTTTCTGCTTGGTCTAGGTTTAAGGCTGCCTCTAAGAACTGTTTTCTGCTTAAAACACTTTCAGAACAGAATAAAATACAGTTGGGTCTCTTTGAATACAAACAACTTTGAAAATGGCTCATTTGTCAGTGGGAAAAACTGGAGAAGATGCAGCTGGACTGAGGATTAACTGAAAAAATAGGAGTAACCTTTGCAACAAAATCCAGAGGAATGAAAAAAGTCTACTGCTACTATTAAACCACACATCATCAAAAATGTTACTATTTCCTAATCCTCTATTATTTCCTTCAGCTGAAATAAAATTAAAACAAGCTATAAACAAACTGTAAACTGATTCTGTTTAACTGAGCACATTAAAATGTAATGGGTTAGTGCAGAGCCAGTCTGCGCAGCCCATTCGTGGTAGCTGAAGGTCTTGCTTTAGTACTACCAGTGTGACAACCATTTAAAAACATTGCTTGAAAGCAATTTAACGCAAAACTTTCTATTAAGAAAGTTTCATGCTTCCTTATCACACTGAGATATGCAAAATGTAAACCACACTTCAGTCTGTTACTTCTTCCCATTTCAATCCAATCAATCATATATCAAGAGGTTGCAGATTTCTTATTGCTTATTTTATATAACCACAGTAAAGTTAAAGAAGCCCAATTCTATGGTCATGTTTTCACAGGACTTCTATAAAATATCACCCTTGCACAAATCTTTATTTTAGAGATTAGCCTTTCATTAATACCAAATGTTTTTTTTTAAATTAGAAGATTCTACATATAATGGATTTCCCTTATCTATTATGGTTGTCTATCTTCAAAGAAGTCTCCCTGATTATTTAAACATGACCTCTTGTATCAATCATTCCAGGCATTTTCAGGCAAATATATATTTCCATGAATCTTCTGATTTCATTCACATTTTCCTTGGTTTTCATAAAATCTAGTAGTAAGTTTAACACCCTTTGAATGCAATGGGGTCATCTGATGAAAAGGGAGAAGAGTTACAGAATAAAATCAAAGAACAAAATCCATTTCAAAGAATGTAATTAAACTATAACCGAGCTGTGCACACACTCAAAAATTTGTCCTCTATTAGTTCAAATTCTGCACGAACAGATCAGCAAGAATACTGTTCAGGCCACCCCTATAGCTCAGGTTTGTGACATTCTCTGTGTGCATACTTCAAAAAGCCTAGCAAAGAAAACTGCAATTTCAGGATGAATCCAGTTTTTAAATAAAACACCAGTGAAGTCCAATTTAAGCAAGCACTCTGCTGTTTAGGCTCTTTGGGCATGAGCCAAGAGAGCTGAAAATGAAGTTCAACCACCAAGCTGGGAGATCCCTGATTTTTCTTGTTTAGTTGAGTTGCTGACTGGCTCTGAAGAGATGCTGCAATGGCTCTGCACCCTGGGGTTATTTTTTTATTCAGTTTCACCACCACTCTTTTTAACTATAACTGGAGATTTAAAAATACAACAAATCTGGGATGACTACCCAAAGTACTTGGATTTAGATTTCATCCCAGAGTTTCATAAACTGACAGAAAGGAAAATGTATTTAAATACAGATATGTTTTAAGAGAAAGTCATTAAATATGGGCCATTTACCCTCTCATACCTGTTTGAACAGCTGCAGATTAACAGCAGTTTCCAGGAACTGCTTAATTGTACTGGAGCGATGCTTCACAAAACTATTCTCACAGAAAGTTATAGGCTCTCCCTAAAAAATTGAAAAAGAAGAAGTTAGATGGTGAGTATACATATATACTGTAATTCAGTACAAAAATATGTGTCTGCACCAAATTAATTTTATATTTATTCTATCAAGACATGAGAAGATTGATAAATACATTCCTAATTTAACAGGAAATCACTGAGATAGACATCTATTTTATTTTTACACAAAACAAAAGCAACAAACTTTTTGAAACATGGTTATGAACAAAAGTTTGAATGTTAACACTTAATACAATAAAATGTATTTCCTCACATGGTGAGGAAAAGTGCACAGACTATAGTTACCAAAAACCCTGCACCAAAGCACTTGGATGATGAAAGAAAGACAAACAAGTATTGTTGAAAAAAATTTCTACTGAAAACTACACTCATTGTAAAAAAAGAGATCTTCATGACACTGTTCATAAATAGTCAAATTCACTCCTGTGTTATTCCCTAATTTCATTTAAAATTTGCTATCTTCAGTGTGCACAGGCCACTGATCATTCCTGGGGAACACTGCCCCAAGTTTGTTACTCTTGTCCATACTTTTTGATAAAGTACTTTTGAAGCTGTTCAGCGTAACTACATAAATAACAGAAACATTACAAAGCTTGTGTGGTAATCATGGTACACAATCAGATTTCACCACAAAGCCAAAAGGCCTCTCACCCAAGTTTACAAAACCAAAATGATTATCAGGTTAGCAACAATTATCAAAGGTCTCAAAGACAGAAAACTTGGAATGTAACAAAATGCCCGACCTACATCTATCATTTGGAATTTTACTACCCAAAAGCTACCTCTCCAGTGCACTCCCACAAAAGAATAAAATATACCTCAGCCATTCAAAAGAAGCACCATCAAAGAGAGCTGCTATACAGATATTCACAACAGCTCCAACTGGCAGCCACTTTAAAGACAAAGTTATTCATGGCCATGATCACCCCAGCTTTGTGCTCCCAGCCCTGTTTAACTCCAGTGGCACATGGCACTTCCTGCATTTCCCCATCATTCCAGCTGACTGCAGGAAGTTCCTGCAGTGTCATCTGTCCTGTCAGTGCTGCCAGAGTGTCACCAAGTGCTTTCTCTTTGAGACCTCGGTGAGTTTGGTGGAGCAGCCGTAAATCATTTTCAACTATTCCTTACACCTTATGCTTTGTTTTTAAATGGTTCAAGTGTGACCTAAGGAAACACTGCAGAAAAACCACTGTGATGTCATTTTAAAATCCTATTCTTACACTATCAAAAACTTCCCTCTTTTTGAGTCTTTCTTTTCAGAGGTTCAATCCTACTCAGCAAAGTACTCAAGTTCATGTTTAACTTAAAAACTTAAGTTTTACATCCTTACTTCTTTATGGAAGCTCTGATTTTAGGAAAAATCTCTCACTGGAAGAACCAGAGCCCTTGCATTCACCCGGCACAATCCTTGCCCTCTCCCAGGGAAGCTGGAGTGCTCTGAGACACAGACCCACCTCAGTACAATATGCAGCACTGTGGCCATCAAATCTCCAGAAGCACCCAAGCTACTCCCCCTACTCATCCCGAAATAACTGGTGAGCACCGTGCACATGCAGGACATGCTGGATCTGCGCAACAGCCTGAAATGTTCGTGGTACTTTAAACAGCACTGCCTTCCTGACCCACTTTGCACTGGCTGTTCTTGAGCTCCTAAAGACTCTTGTCTTAAGAAGATGACCCCAAGCTACTTAGCAAATCAAAGTGCATCAAAACAAATGAAATAGTCTCCAGTGAGACATGGTGGTATAAGGCACAGTGCTCCTGAGGGCAGACTCTCTTCTCAGTTCTATTGCTCTTCCAAAAAATTCCAAGGCAGCAAATTAAAAGAACTGCCTATACATACATGTATATACACACACACACACACACATATAGAGTATCTATTTATTTATTTATTTGTTGTTATTGTTGTTACACAAAGAAGGCACTTCTGGAAATACTGAGGCTTTGCAGGAGCACCGCTCTGACTAGATGATGGCTCATGACATACTAAGAAACATTAAATTTAGGACTAAAGAGAGAAAATATTTTCAAAATAAATTATTTAATAAAATAAAAACTAAGCTGTGCTTCCCCCAGTGCCAGTCTCCCAATTGTCTTGGGCAAGATGAAAGAGGAAAAGGGGAGGTTATCTCCCAACAGGAGAGAAAACAGGCATGGTTGCTCCCCCCTTTCACAGCATCCAGGGAAGAGAGAGCAGCCAGACAGTTTTTCCTGATGGCCCTTCTTGTGGTGGAGCCTTCTAAGAGAACATCAGGAAATGGTAGTTCAACACACATTTTTAGTGCATGGCTGCAATATTTTCCCAGATACTTTCCTTTAATCACTGGATGTTTCAGATACCTAGGTAGCATGCTGGTGCATCTGTTTCCTTATCAGTACAGTTCAGAGACAGAAGAACCAAAGCTATTTCTTTGCTGAAAATTTCTTTAGTTCCATAAGGCGTTCACATCCAAAAGTCATCCATGTTATTTGAACCTGCTGGTCGTGAGATTGCTCTAAAAATTTGAGTAGCTTTAAAGCTGCTACCTGTTCAGCACATGAAAATTGAGAAAATCTGTTGAAACCTGCAGAAATTCCACAGTGAAGCTTTCTCAGGATATCTGTGGTAACTTTAATGAAATTGCATTAAATAACACAATTAACTCCTAGCTCTTTTATTTGTTCAAGGCTCTCACCAACAAAATTGTTTTCCAAATAAAACTTTTACAAATCTTTAAGATTATTACTGCAAACACAAAGCCTTTTGAAGTGCTACTTAACAAGTGAATTACAGAATCACTATAAACAAAAACTAGCTTCTCGATGTTTTCATACATAAAGCTTGTAACATTCCTCTTTCTGCAAATACAGCTGACTACCTTTAGAAACCGAGTTTTGGAGGAATGCTGCACTGATATTTACCTACTCAACCATCAACTGGCCCCTGCTGTATTGATCTACAATGTACTTTCAAAACAAGTTCGATCAAAACCCAGTGGGGACTCTGTACTGAAAAGTAGACAGCTAATACTCAGACCAAACAATCTATGCCCAAACATGATATCCACCCTTCTAACAACAGTTGCTATAGAATTTTCTTCCCCTTTCATAGCTTGCCACACACAGCAGGAATTTCTTACTCTAGGCTACATTCACATTTTAGGCAAGCTATTTATACAGACCTCAATGGAACATGAAAACTGACCTAAACCAGTGTGATCATTTTAAAAGGAAAAAAACCCCTTCGATTAAAAGGTGTGTTTGTGCTTTCCAAATTTAGTGATATTTAACTTGAACATGAAGTAAAAATGCTTTTTTACTGCAGAAAATATTGCCTCACCCTAGCATGAGCTGACTCATGCCAACTAATAGTTCTATTGCAACAATTAATATAATTTAATTTTGATATTAAAATTCCTCTTTCTAAAAATCTCTGTCATGACATTCAGAGATAAAGGCCAAGGGATAACTGAGCATGCACTATGATTCTTCTCTGAAAGGTACCATTTACAAATAAATTTCTCCACACTGTCTAAGTTTCTTGCAATCTGCCAAAAAAATCAAAATCAACCAGATTCAGATATACTGATATTTCTTACAGTCACAATTATACCCTAAACCAACTCCTATTAACACAATATCTGTAGTCAATAAAGGACCCCTAACAGTCCTTGAGACAAATAAAACAACATGGTTTTCAACATGTAAAATAGAACTCTTACAAAAGTCAAATGAATAGTCATAACAGATATTACATAGGGTGGTTCTGTATATAAACACCAACTATGTTCTGGCATTTCATTGCTGTTTCTGTACTCTGATGTACTTCTTATAACTAATTCTTGGGGGAAAGGTAAACAAGTCAACGTCCAACCTCAAGAGGTTTCATTTTGAAACTCAATTATAACCAGTCATTATCTGTGCATCCTCAAATTATTCAGGTGCATTCTGAATCTCATTTTTTCCCCAATATAAATAGTATTTATTTATTTTATTGTATTATTTTGATTTATTGCATATGGAATACAACATCTGTTGGACAGCTGATGTCACTACTTGTCAATACTGGCCCAAGCATCCAGTTAGCATTCAATTAAAGAGTGGTCTGACAGGTTGTGCCACCTTCACCATGAAGGTTATCTCACCCTCCTGACCTCCTACAGCTGAGCATTCCAGAGCAAGCCATCAGCCTTTACCCTTCATTTCTTAATCTCCAATGAGTGATTTCACAATCATCATAATTTAAAAGCACAGTTATTCTAGGACTATTTCTCTTGTTTTAACATCAAGAGCTTCGAGGACTTTTTCCCTAAAAGAGGAGAAATTAATCTCTCTCACAGTAAATACTTTCATATTCAACATTTTTCAACTCCTTCATTCTCTTATCTACCTTTGTACACTGATGACAAAATGACAGAAATACAAACTACACAACTGACATACTTGTATCTATGTCCAATCTATGCCTGAAATTCTGAATCTTGGAACATGCAGTATTATCCAGGATAAATCCCCAAATGCTGGACTCCCCAAAGAAATTAGGAGCAACACAAGGTTCAAGGCCAAGTTGAGAGCACCCTAAGAAAACAGTGTCTCAAAATGGATTGCAGTCCCCTGTGTGAATGAGACTGTATACAAAACCATTACAAATCACCATTCTACTGATAATACTTTTTTCTGGTTTTGTTTTTCTTTTTTTTTTTTTTGGGGTTTTTTTTTTTTTTTTTTTTTGGTCATTTATCAAATGACACTGAGGCAATGTTTTCAATTATCTCCACCTATCATGGGTGAGGTGGATTCCTTCTGGATTAAGTTAAAGCAGAGTTCCAGCTAGTAATGGGTATTCAGCATTCAACAGCAGGCTAAAACTGGAACCACAATAAAGGTAGAAATGCACACTGTGTGAATGTCAGATCCTTAGCACTAGCTGTGCTGTTCTGCTCTACAGATCCACTCCAATTACACAGTCTTTGCTAATGTAAAGTGTAGCATATTAAAAAGTACTATTGACAGTTACATTAATTTGACAGATTAGTAATGACTGAATCAGAAAAAATAGCTATTTCTACTTTTCTTGGAAACTTTTACTGTATTAAGTGTTTTACTATCATTTCATAGACACACCAAAAAATTATTCTAAACTTTATCTATTACATGTCATATTTCCTGTCTGTATTAGAGTAGTCAGATTTTCCATATGGTCCTTTGGAGGCCCACGAACTCTCTGCAAGACCCTTGAAGATTCCCATTTTCCCTTTCACCAATCATTTTTTTCAATAATTGCTAGACGTTTGTCCAAGACATATTGCTACACCAGGGAGAATCTGTCCTGTGCTGCAAACAAACAGTTGCACAGAATGAGTGTTCAGTGTGATGAACAGTGTTTGGAGTGGAGAGAAGTGTTGGATGAGTACAGACACTATTAAAGCTGTTCCTTACTCAACGTGAATATTAATGACAGTTGTTTCATGTTTCAAGTTCAAACCATACAGGACACACTGTTGCAAGGAAAATAATTCACTTAGACGTAATTTTCAACTTTCAAGCAATTGATAACTGTCCAAAAACATTATTTTATTTGTCATCAGGAGGTTTGCAATCCTCAGAATTGTACCCCAATTCTGATTTTGAAAATACGATAAGCTTATTTACAGCAAAAGTATTTCAAGTCTACATGGAATATACTTTCATTTCAGTATTGCCCCTACAAATTTTCTAGACAAATACCACTTGAGCTTGTGAAAAATGTAAATAAAGTCTGCAGCTGTGGTTTAAATTACCTTATTAGACCTGGCACCACAGACTCCAAAAAAGGGGAAGTACTGTCTTTGCCATAGCAGTTATCAAGCTTTGAGACTCTTGACAAATAGTCCTAATACAGTCAAATGCGATTTGACCTTTTTCAGCTTTCCAATTCACCAAGGAAAAGGCAAATGCAGAATGATTTGAATTATCATGTGGAAACTCCTCTTAATTTCTACTCATCCATAGCGAATTCAATTTTTCTTTCACAACAAAAATGCTGTGAAATACTGAGTTAGTTAAGATTATGTGAACACAGCTCAAAATAACAGTTACCAAGGGGGTTTTATTTGTTTTTAAATATGCTTTGTCTTTGGACAAGTTGATACCAATCCAAGATATGTTAGTATTTGCCAGCAGAGTTCTGCCTGCTAAGATATTCTGAAATAACATGTCTTTAAAAAAAAAAAAAAATCATAAATATCACAATGGTTTCATAAATATCTTCTCTTATATGCACCGAGTGGAGCCAAAAAAAGATAAATCTGTAAAACAAAATAATGCACAAAGAAAGACTTAAAAGGTCACTTTGACAAATGTTTGCCAGTTGAAATGATGCATACTGCACTGTTTCCAATATAGTGCAAATGGAGAGACCTCAGATACGCCAACAGCTAAACTGAAATAAAACGGGAATCAGTTAAAAGGAGAGCTCATTTCAAAAGAGATGCTAAACTAACCAGGATGCTAAAGAACTTGCACACTCAGTTCCACAGTTACCAAAACAAAGGACTGGCTGAAGCTTATTTCTGGTCAGAACAGAGCTAAGGACATCCACCAGACTGGCATCCTTCTGTTTGCACATATCCAGTGCAGACTAAGACACTTTTTGACTTAACAGCTCTCACTGCAAGCTGCCATGAGTTGGCATGGACTGGTGTCCTCACCTTTAGACTAAGGAACCAATCAGATTCAGGTGATGGCACTGACAGCTGGTGTGCAAAATGCTCATGGCACAAAAGACTACCTGAAAGAGAACCACTTGGGTAGGAGGAAGACCCAAGTGCCAAACTGTAAAATAAAGTTCCCTCCAGCAAAAGGCCTCATCCAGAATTACTGACTATCCTATCCATTTCCATCAAGGAATACCATAGCTCCTTACCCAACAACCACATACATCATCCTACTCACCCCAAACAAACACCCACCCATGCCTCAGACATCCACAAGCCTTACAGAGCTGACTCTTCAAGTGAGGATGATTTTCTCCTACCAAATATACATATTTATCTGAATCTGTAAGAGAACCAAACATCATATCCTCGGAACACCGTTCAGCCAATGTCACCTCAATGCATTTGATCCAATCAACTACTGCCAGTAGTCTGCAAGGAAAATAATCTGGATTGATAGATGAAATTAATCTCTAAATTTTTCTGATAAATTATTTTAGCTCTCAACAGGCTCAATATGTGCCACCCTCTTTAATCAGAAATTATGAAAGCCCATGAAACAACTACCAGCAAAATGTCAGAAATACAAATTCTGAGATTGTGATGAGATGAAATGGGTTTTCATTTCCCCTATCTTCTAAGTGTAATCAAGATAAGTGTATACTATGAGACATGCATGTTTGACTCATATCTGACTTCTACTAGGAAATAAGCTTCTGCCCTTAAACACAGCAAAATCTCTGGAAAAATGATGGAGTCTGAAAGGCACAGCCCCTTCACTTCTTCACCACATTAAACCAGGCGAGCTGTGTGTAAGCGGCTTTACTAGTACAAGTTGATTTTACAGTAAATGAGTTATTAAATTGATACAAATAAGAAAATAGCTGACTTTGGATGAGTATTTATTTTTCAGTACAACTCACTGTCGGGAGACGGTGGTATCTTCCAATTCCTTAGCACAGAGTAAGATTTAAAACAGACTGTTCCAGACTGGGATAAAACATTTCATATTTTCCTTGAAAGAATGAGACCATGCTCTTATAAATTCAGGAAGAAAAGCAATAGGGAAGCCATCTTACTGGTTTGTATCTCAGTGCATCTCTGTAGGATCCAAAGAGTGCTGCCTGTGCCCGAAGGAAGGCCTTGGCCACTCCGTCGCCCGTAGCTGTCGACTGCTTTTTCAGTTTATTTTTCAAGGCCGAGACCTGCATGACAGAGTGGAACAGTTAAATTAACACCTCAGAAATTGGTCCAGCGAGGTATGAACCCAATCAGCAGGCAAACCATAGTGTCTATAGGTCAGCCAAAAATTCATCCTCCTCCTTGATAGCTTATCTTTTTAACTGCAAAGAGCACCTGCTGGTCTGTTAATTGAAATGAAGGCAGGGGATGATGGTAGAGTGCTAATGCAGATTAGTTTATGCTCTCTTTTTTTTTCCAAGGCCTCTTGACATAAATAAGCTTAATTATTTTACAGTAAAATGCACGAGTCATTCTTTTGCTGACATTTTTTCCATCGTAACATGTATTTACTTGTTTGAATGTAGACAGTTGGATCTGTTTTATTTATGCTATGAAGGTTATTTTTAAGGACTCTTAATGGTCACTTACTATTCAGTGTCAGGGAGTTATGTTAGGTCAAATTACTATCTTACATCATTTCTCATGCACCATGGGAGAACCTGCTACCACAGTCAAATAGTTGAGAAAAGTTTTTGTAAATACAGTGTTGCATTGCCTCTAGAATTGTTCTTGAAGATATAACATGTGAAAGGGAAGAAAACAAAAACAGTAATTAGGAAGTGCTTGCAGTTTAGAAGGAAAAAAAAAGAAAAAAAGACCATTCTGATTATAGTTGTTGGCTTTTTTTAAGGAGGTTTGTCTTTTTTCTACTTGGCAAATAACAACCACTAGTTAGACGGAATTAGAGCAAAAAAAAGAAAGGGGAGAAATTTTAATTTAAATAACCGTTACTTGGACATACTTTGGAGGAAAATCATACAATTCTGGAATTATTACAAGGTATGTGGAATTATACCCAGATAGAGTCTATACTCTCCTAATTTCCATCATGAGGGATACTTGGAAAATAAGTCCACTCTAGTTATGTAGAACACACATTTCTACACCCCTTTGTAGTGCAACATACCCAACAGAGCATTATTTAAGTCCCTAAATGAAGTAACACTCAGAATTACTCTTTAAACAGAATTTTTTAAATACAAATTTATCACCAAAATAGCTTTCATTCTTTTGAAAATATATGCAAGAATGAGTATCTTTTTGTTTCTTTATGCAAGCAGTCCTGACTGCTCTTGTAGATGATGATTGTAATTGAAGTGTCAACCTAATTAACAACTAAACTTTGAATAATGCTAATGAGAACTGAACACGGCATCAGAGAAAAGACCAGCTCTACAGGTGATAAACCTTCACAGTAGTGACATTTTCCAGTGTAAAGTCACAGTTACTGTGATCTGATCAAAGAGAGAGACCCCCATTGGGTCCAATTATAACTATAGTTTTGAAAAAAAAATTATTGAGTTATGATGTTCATAATCTATGCAGAAAGGCCTTTACAGTATAGGTCTTTTCCCCACAGCTGTGATCTTTTCAATTTATATCCAAGCTCCACAGATCTAGATAAAAGTTTAGAGCCTGATCCGTTTAGCCCATGGAAAGCACACACCAAGGCTCATTTACGTTTCTGCCTTACACCTCAAAAGGAAAAAAAAAGTACAAGTCCGAGTACAAAAACCGGTTAAGAAGTTCAAGGTTGAAAAAATAAATGCGTATCTTGGTTTTGTGGTTTGTGTTTTGTTATTTTCGGGTTATTTTGTTCTGTATTGTATGATCATTTTACAGTTGTAAAAAATAAAGTTTATTTCATTGTGGGAAAAATAAATGCATACAAGGAAGATCTGCTCATAGACAGTAGCACAGTTTGACTAAAATTAAAGCATTAACATGAAGTCAAGAAAAGATTTGTCAACATTAACATTTTATCTCTGTCATGAAAGGCAAAGCATCTTCTAAATACAAGGGAAGGAAAAGCTAGGAAACTCCCTACATTGTTTTTAATCTACGTTCTTCTAAATGATACTTTATGATTCTGGGGAAATTACAGCAGATAATAAGACAGGATAAGAGACGAAAGGGGGTAAAAGATAATGCAGAGCAGAGGGATTACATGACCAATTGGGCAATGTGAAAGAAAAAAAAATTTTCTCATTTTCTCCGTTCTGGCAGGCCCAATGCACCCTATCATAACTTCAATTAACAGGATGCTTTAGGTAAAAACGTGTTAAAAAGAGCAACAGAAAACAACCAATCTTCTGCTTCATTGCCATCTTGGTGTGTATTGGCACAGCAATATTACAAACCCGCCAATGGGCTAGCACTTTGGAGGTAGGTTCTCCAGACAGATGCACATTTTTGTGCTGCTGTCGTGGAGGGAGTCTGAGCCTCAGAAAGGCAATGCTGGAGTTCAAATAAAGCTCCTCCAACTCCTGCTTCTCTCAGGAGGCTGTGCTTAAAGGCAGGAAGAGCTCCATCAGATTATTCTGCCGAGGAACCAGGAGCATGGTGCTCTTAAGAAAAGGTCTGCAGAGATCATGTGAGCCACAGCCCTGATTTCCCTGCTGTCCCAACTGGAACCCTGGCTGCAGCTTGAAGTGCTCTTGGGACCTGCCTTGGCTTCTTCCAACCTGAGGTCAGCGACCATGCAAGCAGAGGACAGGGCTTACTCAGGGCTCAGCCCATCCTTGAGTAGGCTGATGTCAAACTCTCCCAGTTCCAGATTTGAATCGAAGATAGAGCGATAAAATAGTTATTATAGTCAGTATACAGGAGGTATAGGTAAGAGAGTTCAGTGAACTCCGTGGAAGGACTTGGTACACTGCAGGATTGTGATTGCTTAGATCAATGCACCTCAAACCGAGGAAGTGTGAGACCCCTTTGGCTGACATCATTAATAGCACTTAAAATTTTTTTTTCACTATTACACAATTCTGGCACCAAGCCAAACAAATAGGAAGCATCATCTATATCAAAATCTTTTCCTCATACATATTTTAATCTATCTACCTATCTACGATTAAGAATGTTAAACTTTTTTTCTGTGCATCTCTTTTGCAGAAATAGCCTTTTACAAATTTTAAAAATAAAGAACTGCAAACAAACAAACTGCAGGGGTTAGAATGCTGTTAAAATTTATTTCTGAAAGACACCAGTGATCTGCTGCAGAAATGGTATTATTAATTTACACTAGAAGCAAACTGTTTCTATCTTCTCCTAGCAACAGCTTCTCATAAGAAGGTGACTTCATTGGGCTGCTAAACACCGCCAATGAAGAGCAATCAGAGCTTTGTGAAGGTTTAAGAAATCAATACAATAGCTTTTCAGAGATACACGAAGCCATGACTGATATGTAATTAAGTGTATCTAAAATGTAGAAACATACTGTGTTGGTCACTGAAACAAAAAGGATTATTTATTTAAATGGTCCCCATATGTCCTTTAGGACTCCTAAAATGAAAATATCTGATAGAAAGAAAACAGGACTAATATCTCTTCAATATCCATGTAAGTAGAGTAATTACATAAAATTAAAAAAATAAGTTAATAAGATCACATAGCTATTAACCAAAGCCTTTGTCCTGCAAAAACTCAAAGGCACATATAAATTTAAGCACATATAGGAATATTAGGTTTATATATGTTTGTTGTCTGAGAAATATAGAACCACGCACTTTCAAATGACTACTAGATCTCTGAAAAAAAAAATCCAGATATTTCTCTACTATCAGCAATAGTTGTTATGTTTTAAACTATTTTTTGCTGTCCCCCATCAAATGAGAACACTATAAAAGTAAGTAGAAGCTCACTCTCAAAAACAAGAACGTGAGAGAAGATTGCAGAGAAAAGGAACAAAACACAAACCCAAAACAAACTAGAGTCTGATATTATTTAAATCAATATTGCTGGTAAAAGGCTTCTATGTGTTTGATTATTTGATTATTACCTACACACAGAGGATTTAGGCACCTCAGGGAGCCGTCCAGCATTTAATCACAAATACTCATTTAGGCAAAAACAATTGCTTAAATGCAAATGTTTCAAAACTAGTTGTACTTTTTGATCTCACATTCTAGCTTCTAAAACTATATCAAGGTTCAACAGAATCTCAACTCAAAGAATTTGTTCACAATAAACAGTTTCCTCAAAACACTGCGAACACTGCTGACCGCTCTGACTTTCTAAAATGTATTAGTAATATTTTTGGCTATTTTCTGATGGAAAAAACATTGTAAATCATGCTATTTATATTTTACAAAAAATCTTTTTAACTGCACTGTTATACATTGACCTTAATTACTTTATAATACCATTAATCATCATATTTTCAGAAATAATTTGCACTCCCAGTAATTACTGTATAAAGTAACCAGCTTCCTACATGAATTACAGCCTACTTCTCAAATGCTACTTTGAGAACAGTAACGTTCATATGCCAAATTTATGGTGTTAAAATCCTCTGGCTTTAGGAATCTCAAAACCAAAACTCTAAACCCCAGTTTGGATTCTGTCTTGCACCGCAGCGTGTAGGTACTGGGCACTACAAAGACTACGCATTTTTCAACAGCTCTGCAACTTTTGCGGTTGACAGTATTTAACAACCACAAAAGAAGCTAAAAACCTATAAAGTCTGTTTGCTGAAGATCACATTTATAAAAGTTCTGCTCAGTCTATGATTCTAAGTCAGTAAGACTTGGTTGCTGAAAGTGCTGCTGTCAATTCCACAGGCTGTTTGGGAAAGCGTTCACATCTCAGCAAAGGAGAAGTCTTTTTCTCAGAGTTAAGTGCAGGCAGGTATTGCAGGGTCAGGCCCAAAATTTATAAATTTCAGTCTGTGGTCACAAATGTTCTTCCAAAGTCTTACATAATTAAAGTGGTGATGTCAATATTATTATATTAGGAAATTTACTCCCACAGAAGCACTTACTTTTTTTTTTTTTTAAATTAAAAAATAATAGACAAATTCACTGTGAAATGATGAAATTTAAAAACACGCTTTCTTGTCAGAAGAGCGAAAAAAGAGGGGCTTTCCCCCTTCTAAGAAAACAAAGGATTCCTGAAAGTCTTGCCCTGATTTATTCTTCCAATTTTAAATACCTTAGGAGTAGCGGAACTGCTACTGGCATGGTAGTATTTCTAACAGTCAATAAATCTAAAATATTATGTGTGAATATTGGAATGAAGCCATTAAGAAGATTACAGCATGCAACGCAGCAGAGGGTCCTCATGAAAAAAGGACTGGTAATTCAGGACAACTGTGACCACTGACCTTTGAACAGTCAAGACCACTGGTCAGTCTGACAGAATAATAGAGTTCACATGCAAAGAAAGTCATCTAGCCTGTACCTATAATTTAAATGCTTAAGTGAATGATTTAAAAATGCCTTTAAATCTCAGTTAATTTATTATACAGTTTATTAGACATTGCCACAGAATAATGTTTCTTTCAATCTTAAATATATCATGAAAAAATTCACAATCAGAGCATTTTGGTAGACATACTACTTATATATAGGTAAACTATTAAATACCTATGCTGTGAGGACATCATCAGGCTTATTGATCAAGTAAATAATTACTCTGTTTCTTCTGGACACAAGAAACAGTTTCAGAAAACTCTGAAAATACTGCATTTTTTTTGTTAGGCGGTTAACCAACCTGGAATCAATTTTTGAAAGGGATAGTAAGACTACAGCTCCTTTTATATTTTTTCTTCATTCTATTTTAATGCCTTTCAGAGGTATTCATTATATTTTTTCATCAGAAGTTTTACTACTTTTGTATGTATGCTTATGTGGCTTCTCTATATAAGCTAAAATGCTTCACACATGTATCTTTGAAATTCCCTTTCATGTTTTAAGTCTAACTCACCATTTTGACTCTACACTCCTGTGTCTTTTACCTTTTCCCCAGATGTCAGCATCTGCACTGCCCCTCATGAATGCAAAGGAAGGACAAGCATTTTGTCACCTTATGAGCCAAACGCAGACTTGTGCCTTTTGTCTGTGCCTTTTGTTTCCAGGTTTTCCAACTATAATGGTATATGCATTCCATTAAAATGTTTAATTAAAGTGCCTTACAGATTGAAGTGAAGAGATGCGATTATTCAAGCTTCAGTATAAAATCCTCAAGTTCTGCAAGTGTATTTTGCATAGAACATAGCTGTTCTTTTTTGTTCCATATTGGATATGAAAAAAATATTTTAAATCTAGTCTGTAGTCTCTACACTTGGATAAGCCACATTAAGATTTACAGTAATAACATGCATATATTCTGGGAGAAAATACACTTCTAAAAGTATGAAGATCTGTATCCCTATTTTCTTCCTGCTACTTAAATAAGCCTACTTATTTAGAGATCATTTTGATATGCACCTGTAAAATACACGACAAGTGTCTCTTATTGCACAAATACCCAGGACCTCCAGCCACAACTCCAGTAGCACATGGAATATGATGCCTAATTCTCAATTCCACATCCAGCTATTATTTGGCATGCAGACCTTCATGACATTTTAATACCAACCTTATTCATTCAATGGAAGTCCAGTTAAAGTTACTGACACACCAGAAAATTACTCTCTGTTTACTTGTAATACTCTTGAATGATAGAGTGCAATCAAAATTATTGTGTATGTGTGTGCATGTATACATGCATATGTAAATCACAAAACATCACAAAATATACCAATGTAGTAATACATATTCTAATGTAAAGCACAGAACATCACAACAATTTTTATAGTCTTTTACACTTCCGAACTGTAGTTGATACTGAGTCAAAAGAAAGAGTGACCAGATGATCTATAAAGAGCCTGGATTTTAATATCATTAAAATCAAAGGGACTGTGTCATGACTATAATCATGAAGAGCTGGACTTCTATTGTACTAAATATACACAAATTACCAACAATAACAGGAAGATAGTATGTCACTATAGAGTCATAGTTTGATTACAACAGAGTTTTTTATGATCTACAATTTCAGAAAATGTAACTCTTTGATTTCATATTCTGATATAAAATTCTTTGTCTTGACAACTATCTGTGATAGCCTGTACATCTTTAATTAAATAATGAAAACAGTGGTTTCACAATTATATTTTTTTAGAGCTCTATTGGGAAAAACAAGATAAGTGAATTTGGTGACTATTTAAAATGATATACAGAGTATGTTCCCCTATAGGCGATTAAAAAAAAAGGCGGGGGGGGGCACCCTCTGCAAGATCAAAGTCCAGAAAGAACTGGCACTTAATTTATCATCCTTTACAGACAAAAGACAGCTTTCGTCATTTCAAAAGGATCAGATGTCTTTTATGACAAACTAGGTTTGCAGTTTAATTTACAAATAGAATTCTAAGTAAGCAGTCTTTGCTCTGCCAAAGCAAATGACAAACAGTATAGGTTTTCATTCACGCAGCCCTCAGCAGGATAGAAGAGATTAAAATAAAACTGAAATAATTTAGAGAAAACAAATAAATGTTTCACAAAGTTGAAGAAGATCAAAGCCTGAATTTTCTGACCCCAACTGTACAAGCATTTCTTATTATATTGACCAGTGCCATCAGATCATTAATTAAAAGGAAAGCGCTGGCAGGTGGCAGGGAAGCAGAAGCCGATAATTGGCCCCCTTCTTCTTTCTGCCTTCAAAAACTCTCTCGTTCTTTTGCAAGACATGCCACTAGGCAGACAGAAATGCCTACTTTGTAATATAATGATTAAGATGAGATGAAGAGACTCTTGCGTTTAAAGCAGCTCTGCCTAATGAATGCAGCTAGCTTTATAATTATGATCCTACTTTTACAATAAGGAATATGATGTTCCATTCAACGTCTCCTCAACTGTCAAAAAGGGAAAAATCTCAAAAATAGGGGTCTGCACGAGGTGCTTTTCACCCCCTTATGCCTTTTATAGCAGTTAGCAAAACTAGGCAAATATAACTACTAATAATTCAAGCATCTATATAAGAAAGAAAGAACGAAATATTGGACACTCACCACTTCACCAGGTAGGTTGTTCAGGTCATTAAAAGGGGTTTCTAGAGTGTTTGTGTCAACATTTAGCAAAACCACATCCTCCAGTGATCTATTTTTCACTCTCTGTTAAGAAGAAAAAAAAAACAAAACTGGAAAAACAATTTACTATAGGGTCCTCCTTAAGTATATTTTTATTTCAATGTACTAAATTACAAACAATGATTTTACAAAGGACAATAATGGCAAAAACAACAGTTGGAGCTTTAAATGTAGGATTTGTGAATTAGATACAGCATTCAGAGTAGGTTTTAAAAATACTTCTTATTCTTCAACCACTAAGGTTATACTAATAATCTCTGAAATTAATTCCTGAAAACCAAGATTTACACAGAACACAGTTAGTATACTGGATTACACATATTGGAACTACATATATCTTGTAGCAATATTTCATTCTCTCATATTTGTGAAAATCAGATAGGATGCTAATCATATAATCAGATGAAAACCAGAAAAAAATACAATTATTTGCAGATTTATGTAAGTACCAGGCACGTGATGCTTACTATTACTAAAGAAGAAAGAACAAAACACTTTTTCATCAGTGTACTTGGCTAGCTGCTAAGAATTAAACGTGTTGTTCCTTTCAGGAAAAAGGGATAGAACTCTTTCTATATGGTCCTACAATAATACATAATAATGCAGTCCAGGAAATAATTCCTGAAGGAACTGAGTGACTTCATTATCAGGGCAAATCTTTCTGTTCCATTATTTCCTTATTGAATAAAAAAAAAGCATCCTAGTCAAGATATTATGATCAATCCATGCAGGTCATATGAACCTGATTTGGGAGCACAGAAGGCTGTGCCTGGAGTTAAGAAGTGTAGATGATACAGAAGGCCTTTTTTTTGGAAACACAAAAATGTTGGCTCAGACTAGGGAAGAACCCACCCCATCATCTTAGCAGATGTGAATTGATCCTTAGAAACTGCTTTAGCAGAAGTGTAAATCAAATAATGTTCCCAAATCAATTATCTACTCTGCATGATAATCAGATGGCACATGTAGGCTTAATGGTGTAATCAAATGGTTATCGAAAAAGGCAAAACTATTTAATACCCAGCTATTACCTACCAGTTAGGTGAGTTCTATTGTGCTGCTTTATGTTCAAATCTGCAAAAGCTACCTCCCATTTTTTGGCAAAAAATACTAATTTCTAAAGTAATACTTATGGATGTTATGGGATGAAGGTTAGACTTATATTTTCAGAGGGATGGGAACATGAATTATCTGTGAAATCACAATAATGCTGAAATCTGAGCGATGGTGACTCCAAAATAAATTTTACCTATTCTCACTATTGGGAAAATCTATTGCTAAAGCACTAAAATGCAGGAAAATACCTATCACTGAGCTATTAAATAGACAGAGAAACAAATCATGATGTAGAGCTACATGTCTCCATAAAACACTTCAAAAGTAAGATTTCAAGGAGAGACATTTTTTACTTAGTAATGCATATGCAGCTTAAATTTGGTAATTCTGCATGCTAAAATACAGGGATTTTTTTCTGAAGCATTTCCATTAAAATATTTTTATGGTGCACACACCTCATGCTTACCAGCACACTGAAGTGTATAGCAAACTTACCTCTATCAGGCTTAAGTGGACGCCAATTAAATAAGGCATCGGTGCACTGAAGAGAAAGAGTGGAAAAGATCAAGTTTTAAGTACTAGAACATTAATGGAGCATTTTAAATCTTGGCACATAAGACCCTAGTAAACAATCACTGTTTAAGACGGTATTAAATGAACACAGAAATTTTTACTAGACAAGGAAAGTAAAGGATGCTGCTCCAAACAATGACGCGTGAGCACGGAGGCCCAAGGCTTGTCATCCAGACCGAGTTCCAATAACTGACCACACTGAGCTAACCCAGGAGATATTCCCAAAGTGGTCTGGTTTTAAAACACCTTTCTGGAGAACACAGTCCCAGTTACCATCACCACACTGCAACACAAACATCATTAACAGCAGTTTTGGTTCTGAATGTACTGCTGAAACCCTTCCTTGGCAAGCATTGGGAAGCTGTATAATATCCTATTTAACTCGAGATAATAAAATTCTGCTTTCCAATTTGCACGAAACAAGGAACTATATTCTCCAAATAAAACAAATATCCACACAAAGCCACTGCAGCAAGACCTCCTGCAGTATGCAAGCAAGAAACTGAATTAGTCAGGCTAATTTATCATGGTTTCCTACAATCTTCTGTTCTGGCAACATCTGACAAGAGTATACTCTGTCCAGTGCTGAAGGAAAAACACCTCCAACAATCACCATCCCACTTTTGGGTACTGTGAGATTACTGACAATATTCACTCCAGAGAAGGGAGCAATGGACAGGCTGGTTTAGGCAACCCAGTGGAAAATGAATCACTAACAGAGCACAGAGGAAAAAAAAACAAATAAAAATAATCTCTGAAAAATAAATGGAAGGCAAGATGAGTTAAACAAAGTTACACAAATAACTCACATACAATAATTTCTCTCATGGCAATAATTTGATCACAGATCTGAGCCACAGGCATGGACTGACTGGTGACTGACTTCCCAAGGATGGGGAAAGGCTTCACTGCATCAGTTCACATGGTCTCATCCGTTTGGTCCCACCTCTGGGACCACAAGAAGCAATTCTCACCTGCTTATGACTACAGCCCATTTTAGAAAAATCTGTACACCCTGTGGATTAGCCAATTGCTCTCATTAACAATGTCCCACAGGAGAGGATCAATGCAAAAAAAAAAATCCAAACAAAAACCAACAAGCAAAACCAAACAAACAAAACCAAAAACCCAGCCTGACTGAGGCCCCAACAAGGTTTTATCATGTTTACAGTAGCAAAATATAGGTTTGCTGAAACTGCAAACTGTCATGGCTTAAGGTCTCTAGGCAATGAGGCTTCCAAAAAGGAAAAGAGGCCCTTATTCTCCCACACATCTTTTTCTTAGCCCAATACTGACAAATTTTAGCACTTCCTGATGACTTCATCCGGGCTAATCCTTATGTCTTTATGAACTAAACACAAATTACACGGAGTTGTAAATGAGTATCACTCCAGAGCAGACACACATATATATTCAGAGACTATTTAAACAGCTTTAAACCCCTCTATAATTTTAAGAACGCTCTGTACTATTTAAAGTATTTAACCAAGCCAGTAAGAATGATTATGGCTGACATGCAGCTGAGGATTCTGCTGTGGAATATGCAGCAAAATAGATCCTCAGGTTCCTTGTATCAGGGTATCTTAGTGTTACAAATAATGTGAACAGGAGAAACTACAGTGAAAACAAGTGCTATATCATGTATGGATTTTATGCACACTTGTTTTCTCGTACATCGACACTGTTCCAGTAGCTTCACCACGCCTGTGCTGACTTAAGATAGCTGATGATTTGCTCCATTAATAAATCTGTCATTTAAAAGGGTAGCATGTAGCTCTTTTCTCTACAGAACAAAGCAACAGCTACATCATTTCAATTTTGAAGTTAACAGAAAAAAAGGTACAAAGCACATCTTGAAAATGGATGAAATAGAAACTGCAGGTATGGAAAGTCAATTTGATCCTTTCCAGCAAAAAGTGAATTTTATTGCTGTTGGATTCTGAAGTCTTAACAGTAGAGGACTGTAATATGTACATGAAATTGCTTACTACTATACTACTGGGACCTGCTATACAGTTTTTCTCTTGCTTATGCAGGTTATCACCAAAAATATCAATCTGTGGTATCACTGACCAAAATAATTACTATGTTATGCAAAACATGCAAGTTAATTGCAAAATAATCGTCCTGTTCTCACAAAAACAGGCATATGTACATCCTAATTCAGAAGAGACCAAATCTCATAAAGACCTATTGCAACTGTAACGTGAATTTTATAACTGCATTATATTCTTAACAGAACATCAGTATAACAGATGCTTTATCATCCACAGACAAAACTGTCATACATTCGAATATCAGTAATTTTGTTTGCCAAGATATTACACAGAAATTTGATGAAATTAGCTTTCTCCTTTACAAAAATTAATTTTATTCAAATATAATTACCATATCAATGCTCAAACTAGATTTTTGTAAGAGTTTTCTTGAAAGCCAGCCACCCACTCGGTTGAGTGCAACAGTCTCTTTTTACTTACTTAAATGTAGAAAATAATTTTTTGTAACACAATATAAACCTCAATTTTTTATTAACTGTGCTGTGTTTTTTTTCTCTGCAGCTACAATGAATATTACTTTTACACAACAATATTTTGCTATATTTTAGAAAAAGAAATATATTATCTGTCCTTTTTCGGGCAGTTGTTCCAGTTCTAACACTGGAGCTCTCATAATGGCATTCAAGGCTGAGATAAGCTACGTGGGGGTAGAAAACCCTCCTGAAGTCAATAAGGAGACACTCGGTTCACACACTGGACCTTGGCACCCATGGCCTGGCCAGTCCTGAGGGCATTGCAGTCCATACTGAGCCTCTGGTTTGGGTTACTTCAGCAACATTTGTTACATTAGGTCTAAATCCAGCCTGTAAATCAGGCAACGTGATAGAAATTAACACACTTTTTAATTAAAAAAGCAAGTGGAAGAACTGAAATAATTTCTAATGTAGCCCTGCTTTGCTCAAAGGCACATTTTTCTTTTTTCATGCTTACAAAATGTACCAGCTAGGCACTTCATGTAATTTATCAAATTCTAATTCCCATAGAATTATATCATTTATCTTTATGATATTATTAAGATATTTAATTCAACCAATTAGAAAAGTGGACTTCTCTCAAAATATGTTGCATGATTAATGTGAAAAAAAGCAGTTACAAAATCAGGGCCTATATTTAAATTAATAGATTTAAATGTATTTTATGTTTGTTTAAAAAAAGCTTTACTACCTTGGAATGAACAAAATTATCAAGCTGATATTCCCCTACTTCATATATTTGAATACCATTTCAGAACAACACAGGAGGCATCCCAACAAGTCCATGTGAAACATTGACAATGAAATCTCTAGGTATGAAAATGCATGTTGAGCTAAAAGGAAAAATGGCACTTTTATAAAAAGAATTTTGCTTATCAAAGTTACATAAAAAATGAAAGTACACAAATAACTTTTAAATTGTTTTATTAATTTTAAATTGGCATGATCCTGTTGGACTGCAAACTAGGTCAGGCCTACCATAAGCTTTGACCTTGAGAATTCATCAAAGTTTCTTAACTTGATATATTATATACCTATGAGGAGAATATTTATTTACTGTTATACACCAGAAAATGAGGAAAGCTAAGTAATTTATGCGTTTTTATTACACTTTTCCAACCAGTCTCACAAAAGAACCATTGAGACAATCAGAAAGAGCAATGTAAATGCACGAAAATCTGAGTCAAAAGGTCTGAATTACAGTTACTGTGATAAATTTTCAATTGTGCATTTCCTTTCATGAATTTTTTGTTTCCATTTGAACATCTCTAAAACAGGAAAACTTTTTTCTCCACCCTACTGTACTACTGTGAAAAAGAAAAAGGATTTTAAATGAATTTTACAAGTTTAAGAAACTCCATGCTTCTTTTTAATGAGTAAAAAAATTCTCAGGTCACGCCACAGTGACCTAGAATCCCAACTATTATCATCATCACATGGAGCTGTGTACAGCATCTAACATTATTATTTCTGGAAACATTATCTGTGCTTAGAAGGGGAAATAAAAAAATCTTCCAGTATTCAGGAAGCACTCTACAGGGTACAGCTTAAATAAAGGTGTTGATCTGCCTTCTGAGAACAGCATTTATGGAAGATCTGAAAAATTACAAAGCTTCTGGCAGTAAGCTCAAGTAATACAAAAACTAAACAAATACATCCAAGTTCTACCCCATATTGGTGCATTTTATCACAGGCAGGAGGAGAAACAATGAGGACAGAGTTTCTTCAAAAAGAAACTATCATTAAAGATGAAAGACTTAGCTACAGCTGTAAGTAAAGGGAGGAGTTGGAGAAGAACATTTGGGGATTTTTTTAAAACAACAAATAATATTCACGTGAATTGTAAGAAGTACTACAGAAAAAATATATACCGTGGGCTAACATTATGAACTTCAGGAAAAACTATCAAAGAGACTTAAGGAAACATAGTGAGGATTTATTTGAAAACAAAAGTTCAGCAGGCTGGATGGAGTTCAGTGGAACTGCAATATATTCATAGATTTGAGGGCGGGAAGAAACCAAACCAAAACCAACAACATAAAGCCCAGCAAACATATAAGCATAATTTATTTCTATGAAGAAAACATAAGACTTAGGTTGGTAAGCATCTGGCTGGGTTTTAGTTTTCAATAATAATAATAATAATAATAATAATAATAATAATAATAATAATAATAATAATAATAATAATAATAATAATAATAATAATAATAATAATAATAATAATAATAATAAAAACAACAACAATTCCCAATCTCTAAAACAGCTTGAAATGGTTCATTTTTCCATAACAGACCCAGAGGGTCTAGGTAAAGTTAAAATCTCCAGGGATGGATATTCCTGTTTAACTGCTTTAATGGAAACTCTCATTTACTATTTCTGCCACTACTCTGAATAAAAGCAAGTAGATCTCTTAGCCTGAAATTGTGAAACACAGGCATGTGGAAACATCACCCCCTTGAACAATCAGAAGTGAATCAAAAAGTGATTCTTGTTCAATTGAAAAATATGCCAAAACCACAAAGTCTGTCATGTGAACAGAAACACATCAGGAGAAGCAGAATACTTATTACAAAAATTCTGGAATCCCAAAAGGAGTTTTTAAGCTCTTTTGGGAAGGAATTGGCTGGAATCCTGAGCCTGGCTGAGTTAAAATACAAATACTAAATCACTGATGACTACTAACATCTGATTCTGGAAAAAATTATCAGTTTTTTTCTGAATGCTTCTATAAGTATCATTTATTTCAACTTAAAACAAGAGCCAAGTAAAAGTAAACTGTAACATGGTTGCATTTAAATTACCGAATGAATTCTCTTACAAATAAAACAGAAACAGTTATTACAAACATGATTCTAAATGCTGCATTGATAACAATCAGCACTGTAATTCAAGGTACCAATTCAAACACCACATCAAGGCATGCTGGAATATCTCTATTCAAGTCATCATTTAAGCATTGGCCTGAGTCCTGTCATAATCTGGATCCTGTATGTTCAGTCACAGTAAAGAGTTAGTGTTTTCATCACTTACTTAGAATTACGAGACAGGTAAGAATCTCAGAAATGGGGGTAACAGGTTAGCTGTCTTACCAGCAGTAGTCCAGAAGATGTGGAGGAAGCACTGGGATGTAAATATGTTGCCAATACATTGGATATAACAATGCAGCTGACGCATGAACACAAGCAGTTAACTAAAAATAAAAATACACACACAGAATTGGCAACAAAAAAAACATGAATAAAAAGAAAATACAAAATCTTAAATTGACTTTTAGACATGCAACAACCTTAACCTCCCCAAACCACTTACAATTTTGTAAATTACTCTGAATTGCCAAAACACATCCATGAAGAACTCTGATGTATGTATACAAGCACATCTGCAAGAAGTCAGGCTAACAAGTCAATGTAGCCCTCCCTGCTCAGCTATTCCCTTGGAAAAAGGGAAATAACAAGGAATTACTTGATGCAGTCATGGTCAAACATGAGGACTGCCATGAACACACAGGACCGATGTAAACCCTAGTTTTACTCAGCTCCACTGAGTGGGAAAGACTCAGGGCAGTTTTCTGGTCCCCATTTCTGCTATTTTTAACTGGAATAGATCTGAACCAGCATGATGCCACAGAACAGCACTAAACTCTGAAGCAGGATTAACTCCTCTTTGTGTCACTATCTTGATTTCCAAACAACCTTAAAAAAAAAAAAAAAAAGAGAAAATCTGAAGCAAATATTCCCTGCAACAGAAAAGCAACTTTACTACAATTTTCCAAAACTCCCTTCCCAAAGCAGGGACTTCCAAGCCTGGCAAAAGCATCACAGAAAAGGAAGGACTTTGACCAACAAAGGAGGTGCTACAAACTGCTTACCATTCAAAATGGACATCTCTGGTTTTCTAAAACAAACAAAAAAACCACCACAACCACCACTTTCCCCCCACAACAAACAAACAAACAAACAACTATAGAATTCATCAGAATGGGGCCAAGCTCGTTCCACAAGGGAACAAAATGATCTGCAATATCTAAAGAACTCAAATTTGATCTATCTTTGCTATCAAGGAGTCTATCAAATTTAGTTATTTTATTGTGCAGGCACAGAGTTACAACGGAATGAGAAAAAGTCACGATTGTGTTCAAAACAAGGTAGCTTATATCCATCACATATAGCACTACAATCCTTATTAAAAAAAAAAAAGGAAAGAAGAGTCTAAGAGAATGCCCCATGTAGAAGTTACCAAGCTTATGGAAAAGACGAGGCTGTGATTATGTTTTCTATCACAACAAAATTACTACCTGAGTTTAAGTTGATAATAGCGCTGTTTATTAGACATGAAATTTCACAGCAACAAAAGAAAGAGCTAAAAATAAAACATAAATCCTGCCCATACAGCAAGTGCTAAAACATTATGATTTTACAAGGTAAAAAAACCCTCTTTGTGGAACAGATCAGCAGTTAAAGTGTTCACACCCTGCCTGCCTTGGACATTTAGACTTGTAAATAAAAATTACATTGCAGTTTTGTACATGTATTTTTACACTAAAAATGAAAAAATGCAGTTATAAGGCCATTGCTGCAGAAATCACAGACAATTACAATTTGTGCAGCCTAGTTTGCTCAGCACTCAGATTAATATAACACGATTAAATATGGAAAAGAAGAGGGTCTGAAAGCTCCTGAGGGATATCATTAGGGCAAATTGCCAAAGAATGAAACATGAGCCAGTCAGGAGAGTCTGGAAGCTGCAGTAGTACCAAGGGACTTGAATGTTCGACAGTTGGAGCTTCAGTAATGTGTGAACTGCAGGTTAAGGTATCAGGAGACTCTGTTCACTGACACACAGAATGTCACTATTGACCAGCGAGCTGCCCGAGCCTGACAGCTACACTGCAGAAAGCCAAGGATATCATAATTCCCTATTTAAACTCTTCGGTTCAGATTAACATCTCCTTTCTTAGCTTTACACCACACCTCTGCAATTACCCTCATTTTGGACTTATAATAATGGCTATTTTAATAATTACTGGGTGGTTACTAAGAATTGATTTGAGGGAAGAAATAAATGAGTACCTTATCCCTCTTCTACACAGTGGGATTTATGAGGTTTATTTCCATATTAACTCTCACTGTAGTTTAACTAACACTACTGACAGCACAGTCTAGCTCAGCATCATGTTTTTTTGCTCTTTCTCTCAGAATGGATATAGAATTACTAATTAGTATGTCCACATTCTATTGTACACGGTATATAAATTTCAAACTGCAACTACCTATATAAAAATCAGCATTTCATATGTTTCAATGAGAGGCTGAAATAAAGCTGAGCATTCAGTCATACAGGATATCCCCCGATGTATACAGTCGCCTCCTCCTCCTCTTAATAGGCATTCTTAAATTATGAATTAAGATGAATATACTATTTCCACGAAGAAATTTCCTTATCTTATGCATATGTCTGTTATATTTTAATTCTCACTTCAACAGAGGAAGTGTGCAATTCCTTAAAAACACCTCAAGTTTTTGTTTTATAATCTATTTTAGTGTGGCACTCATGCTAACATCTATTTAACACTTGTAATTTTTTAAATCTACTACACTTTATTATTTCTAGCAGGAAAGGTAAAGATTTGATTACTTACACATCAAGCTTTTGTTGTACTGTTCCTTGCCCTCCTATTTAATAACATCTTAATGTAAGATTTTACTTAAGCGTTTCCCTGTATGCCGCTGTAGTAGGTTTCCAAACATTTTAGTATTCCATGAATATGTTTTATAGTTTCCTGCTGTACACAGCCTGTAACACAAGCAGCTATGGGATTGTGCTGCTCTTCAAACTGCGTGACATTTTAATATTCTGCCAACTCTGCCTTTAAGCAAATACTGATAAGATAATTACGGATTTCATATTAAAATTTGCACACTTGCTGTAAAAAATATCTTCTTTGGTTTTTTTCCTGTTTCAACGGTAACTGCATTTCTCAAATGCATTAGTTATTTAAATAACCTTCCTCTCTAACTGACACATCCACTCTCCACTGAACAGAATGGGAGCTGCTGTGAATGCTGAAATAATGCTGCACGTCTTAAGGAACCAGGCAGTTCGAGAGATCTGAAAAGCCGGGTGCCCCATAGAACTCGACCAGTTACATCAAAACTCCGAGGTCTACAAAAATGACACTGGGTTTGGAGGTGTCCAGCCTCAAATCTGTCTGTGCCTGGGAGCAGAGCCCAGCAGGCGCCTGCCAAAGGCTGCAGGAGAAGATCCTAAAGCAGAGCACACAGCACAAGCTCCCACGCAAAGAAATCGGGCTCTGTTGCTTGACCAAGTGGGGATATCTTCTGCAGAAAACAAATCCTTACACTATCTAGGGACAAAGGCATCTTTCTGGAGTCTGTCAATTGACTGCTATCTATTCCAAAAGGAATTATCAAGAACTACCTTTCTAAAAAAATAATTGTAAGGAAAGATACGTCATAGATCAGGAAAATCTCTTTTGCAAAACAGGGAGACATTCTCCTAAATTATCTAGAAGTTGTCTTCAGTAGACATTCTCCTAAATTATCTTGAAGTTGTCCTCAAGACTGTGTACAACCCTACCTAATTTTCCACTGACAATTGGAGATAAACTGTGAACTGTGATTCCTCTTACAGGTAAGTTTTATATAAAAGGCAAAAGCTTCCATCCAATAAAATTTGCTCTATCTTTATATATACACACACATATATCATTGCACAACTCTGCAGCTTGCTAAAAAAATCTTAAATTATAGCAGACAAGTGCTGCAGAACCTAGTTTCTGCAAATCTCATAATTTATTATCTGGTTTGAGGCAACAAATGATGTTGAGACATCCTCCTGTAGTTCACTGCACTAGGAAAAACCTACTAGAGTTGTGTTTCTATCCATAAAAAAACTGGCAGGCAGTTTTTAAGTAAAGTTTTTGTCAGCTGAAACCCATTTGCCAACATTGAACAGAACTTATAATATTTTTCTTTCCATCAATTTTGATTTTTAGACTGTTTTTCTCCATGTCAAAGAATGCCTTTTAGTTAAACAACTTTTATTTTAAAAAATAAATCTAATTATCTTTTTAAAATTGGTTTAAACAATGTCATTTTTAAGTACATGAGTCAACTGATTTGAGTTAGGTAAAAGCAAAATTTCAATGTTCAACCCTCTAACAAATAAACACATCCAATTTGAAATTTCCAGCAGTTGCACTGGACACGAGAAGAAGCTTTATGTCTCAGTCCACCAGTATGGGTTTACTAACAGTACTGAGTACAATTGAACGTCTCAGTCTGTTTCTGATCTCTCCTGATCAGATGCTGCAGCCACAATCAACACGTGAACTTTCATATTTTGCGAGGAAGGTAATTGGTGTTTTCTCCAGAGTGATTCTGGGACCATAATTTTATCTTTGCCCCTGAAAAAACATTTTGAAACTACATGCCTGGTGAAAATACAGTCTCTCCAAATAGTGGGAGACCACAGCACAGAGTTTGTTAGCAAGATTCATTATTGGGTGACACAAAATTGATTACTACCGAATCTCTACAAGACTGAAATAACGTACAAATTCTAGAGAATGATGAGTTACTGTCTACCTTATGGCAAAAAGCAGACAGTTGGGAAGGCTGTTGCTCAAAATCTATGCACTGATGGACACGAACTGCCCGGAGAAGTTTTAGTTCAAGATTTGATCAAAGCAGGTCTACCTGCTCCTGGGAACACAAAGAGTGCAGCTCCTCCCATCCTTCACGTGGATGCAGTAATGCTGATGTGTGTATCTGCTACCCCAATGCTCACTTCTATCAATGAAATTTTCTCTTCTGTATTTCAAAGGGACTGGTCCCTTTTTCTGTTGTTCTTTTTTCCTTTTCCTCATTTTAGGTTTTGCTAGAACACTGTGACATGTCTAGAGTCACACTACAGCTGAAACACTTTCTGCAGACCCACAGATAATGCTTATTTGATACCTATTACTCACATATTTTCAATGAGCAATATGAAAATACCTGTGTCCTGCACAAAACCTACCTAGCAGTTTCTTTTCAGCTATATAAATTACTTTCTTCAAAGCCCTTTCTATACTCAAAGGTAAAAAGAGAGGAAGAGCATAGGTGGCAAGATTTGCACACATTGCAATGCACAAACTAGAAAGACAGCAACTGATTGGCAGAATCTTGTCAGATAGCCAAAAACAGCAAAAGAAGTTAAACAAATGCTAAAGTAAAATTAACCTGTGATTCTGTACAACCTTTCAAAATCTACTGTAAGCAACTAAAGAACTACTGTGATAAAAGCATTTCCTGAAAAATCATCAAACACTGTCAATCTCTGTCAACACCATGTCCAGAAATGGGTACTGGTGTGCTCTCTCCCTCCTCCCTCACAGTCCCAATGGGCCAAAGCACTGCTTCCCTCCCACTGCCTTGACCACACATATGTTGAAAGATGCCCAAGATTCTGTTTAGTTTCATTATCTCATCTACTCATTAATACCTATAGCAATAAATTGTAGGGGATGGGTGACTGTTTTACCTCAATTACAGCAGCCTGGACCACTCCTTGTGGCTATTACCCCAATACTCCCAGCCCACAAGAATTACTGAGAAACCACTATCTGCTTCCTTCAAGAGGAACAGTTATCCAGGTGAAAGGAAGTCTCTCCTCTACACTATTAAAACACGTAAGACAACTAACTTTATTTTAGAGGGGCAAACCCATCTAAATCCTGTTTGATTGAGAATGAGATCAGGCCCCAAACCCACAGCAGCTGGTTAACATTTGTGGAGACCTATCTTTCCACCCATTTCTTGAATGGGGAGCAGGGCAGGGGGAAGACTGCTGGGGAGAAAAAGTGGGAAGGGAGCTCTTGCTTTTGCCATACAAGAGAGCATAAATCTATTCCCAGCTCTAAAGATTACACAGTCAGACTAAATGATAAACTTAGCCCATTCTGCTGGCATTGGTGAGGAATCAGTGAGGAAAAAAAATTTAGCAATGAAAGAGAACAGAATATATTGTCCAAACCATGCTGCTATGCAAAGCCACTTCTATGCAATTCTTTAATTTAGCTCCTGGCTAATCTTTCCATCTAATAACTTCCATCTGCCATCCCCATAGTCTTTAGGAAGAAAAAGAGGGAGGACCTTAAATGAGCCATAATGCATTTTCCTCCTATTTGGCAAGATGAAAACCTAGCTCTCTTCTCTCACAGAAGGGAGAGAGAAAGGGAAATATATTTCCAGATCATAGATGAAAATTTTAACTTTTTCCCTTGTAAAAATCAAAGATGCAAAAGAAAACACTTATATGAAAAACTTATTTTCTCCCAGAATTGCTGTTGGGTTTTTTTAGAATCATTCACTTCCTTCTATCATTCTTTCTGGAGGAAGGAAAGGGAAGTGATGAGTGTTATTCATGATTTTGACAGCACTTCATATACAATCAATTTCATTCTTTTCTTGCAATTCTTGATTCACAAAGCAGCATTATGGCATCATTCTTGTGCATTAGTTTGGAAGAGAAAAGAGAAGACTGCAGACACGGCTTGTTCCTTGCCTATGGCTCCAGGAGTGACATGTTTCCCAATGATGGAAGCTGAGCAGAAAATAGAATTGAAGTGGTAGTAGACAGGTGAGTGCTCAACAAGGAACACCACTGACATACTGTGTCTACACCAGGGACCTACAGGCGCTTTTAGAGATAATCAGAGGTATCTACATAACAAAGTCGGTGTGGGTGCAGAGGAAAAAAACCTGTAACTTCATTCAGTTACTCAGTATTTTCATACCACAAAGGTTTTTTTGTATTTTTCATAGGTTGAAAATGAAACTTCTGGAAGTTAGTCAGCAGGTTTTATCCCTAACATGTTCCAGATTGGTTTAACTTAACTTATGATACTCATTTATCCTACAATAAACTAACTATGCTTCTTTATATAATCTGTTCAAAAATTGCAGTTGCCTCATATTTCTTAATTTCATCTCTATATGTTCTTGATTTGTTTATTCCCATTCTGAAATTCACTTATTCCCTAACTTCTTTATCTCTTCCTCGCTCACAAAAACACAGAACACCACAAACATTCACACTTTCATGTCTCTTTTCCTGACCATCTCCAGACACCTCCTTTCCTTCCTCCTTTATTTTATGACCCATCTCCATGGAGGAAGAGTACCCTCCCATAAAATGAGGGAGTTCTGCAAACATTTGTTGCCTCTGAAAGGAGAGCTTCCAGGAAAATAATTTTTATTAACATCTCCTCCAGAGGAAGTCCATGGCATGTTCTTCTGCCATACTCTAATAAGAAGGAGCAGGGAACAACTTCCTTGTGAATAACTGACAGACAATTTACTGTGAGCAAGAGTAGAGAAAACCACCAATGATGCTATAACTCATCATTGGTGAATTTGGGAAGAATTATAAAGCAGTAGCAAGTGTGAAAAGGGAAATCTTGCCATACAACCACACCAGAACAAGAGCTGGTATTACACTCACGCACCCTTCAGCAACTCCTCACTTCTTTTGCTTCACACAACCACCAAATGACTTTAGTGGTACTTTTTGTAGGGGGTGAGACAGTTCTGCTCAACAGAATAAGGATTCTTTCCCTTTCAGTTCCCCTCCAGCCCAGCCACAAAGGACTCAGTTCCTTAAGGCTTCTCTCAAGAGTCCTTATGCCCACAGCAGTGCCCACATTGGCTCTACACAGCATTTTGTTCCCTCAGTTTCTACTGAATTGCCAAATGTCATATGAACTGGAGAAAGAAACAACTATGCCCCAGTTTAATTCAATCCTGGAGCTTTCTTTTTCCTAAAAGTGCTAGTCAGTGAAAAATTCAATTCTGAAACTAATTTGTAGATCTGTCTTTCTGTCTACAAGCCTTTTTTTTTTTTTTTTTTTACAGCATGGATTTTTGAGATTCGGGATTTTAAAATTTTTTTAATAGAACTCAGTGGTGAAGTTCTTAATGTTTTACATAGATGGCAGGTAATAGCAATTTGCAGCTATCTACTGGGTTTTTTTTCCTCCTCTCTCATTAAAAGAAAAAGATTTTTTTAACCACACATTTCTATTGCTTTTCACAAGTTCTTTCAACAATTATTTTTCCTAATATTATGATGTGGCAACGGGAAAACTGTTCTAAACTTCAAGACTGAGAGAGCTTTTCAGATCTGGCTGTATATTCTAACCACACTTGATTCCACATTGACACCCCACAGCCTCATTGCTGGAAGTGTGCTCCCTACAGGTGTCCCAATGGTACCTTATCTGCACCTACAACATGCACCCCTGCCCAGTTTATCTTAGACTGCTTACACCTGAACTATAAAAAAAAAATTAAATTCCACTTGTCATTTTACTTCCAGACCAAATGGCCTAACAGAGGTTATATTCCAAAATTAATTCTAATTATGCTTCTGGGAGCACAGTGAGTATCAGCAGAATATCCATTCTGCCTTGCAAGTTAATGATAAATTCCCACCCATTTCTTGACTTTTAAGAATGAAATTTAGCCCTTGAACATTTCCAGGTCACACGAATTTGAGAAATTAATTAAATTTTAAATCTGTAATATTTTTTTCCTGAGCAACTATGGATAGTGCGACAAGAGCTGAATAAGACAAATGAGGTAAAGAGAATTAAAGCCAACAGTCACTCCAACTCACTGAGGGCAACTGTAGAAAGCTCTCTTTGCATGTAAGCAACAGTACAAGTAATTCCACAAGTGTATGTTTGTGTGTATTTATATTCAATGCTTCTTCACCACCAAAAAAAAAAAAAAAAAAAAAAAAAAAAAAAAAAAAATTCTGTATCTTTTATTGACATGTATGTCTGATTTTGTAGGGCTACCAAAGAAACCCAGAGCCAGCACAGAGCAGAACTTGTAAGCACCGTGCTCTGAGACACATCAGACTTGTATTACCCGAAACAAATACTGGTCAAAGTGGAGATAACGTTCAGACATTTGCTTTAAAGTGTAGCATCCCTTCCACCTGCCAGTGCCGGCCGCAGAAGATACAATCTAGTTAGCATATCACTGACAGGCTGATGAGAAGGCTCCTGTCAGACACTGGCCAGCCGGGTGCTGGAGACGGAACGCACAGCCCCAGCTGACTAGTTAGGGAGAGACTGCCGAGGTACAATTACAGAGGCATATGACAAGCTTTCATGCTTGAGTGACTTGAGAACCGATGACATGGCTTTAAACAGCAATCCTTCCTACCTCCGGTCACAAAACAGCAATAAGTCAACTGATGCACTGTTGTAAAATCATGATTTATTCCTTTGCTTTGAATACATGAGAGTATGGTATGATGTTCTGGTAGACTACCACAGCAGGTGCACTTGGGGCCAAAACATCTAGGGCCTGCCTCCAGCATGCATAAAATCAATGCTGTAGTTCAGCCTTGCTGGAAAATCCAACTCCAGCACTTTAATAATTTATAGAAAGACTGAATTAAAAAATTATTTGTACTGAAAATGTACAGCTCCATGCAACTAATAAGAATACATGCAGATGCAGTGACGTGTGAGAAAATAGTGCTGTGCAAGAACATACAGCATGACATTTAGGAAAGGTCTTCCTTTTGCTGCTAAACTGAAATAACTAACAGCCACCTCTGCAAATAGATCAATCCCTTTGTTTCATTCATCCTTTCGCTTAATCCAAAGCCATATAATTTGTTTCTCTTTCATAGTTTACTGTTCAAAAGCCAGAAATGGTAATTTTTGCTACAAACAGATCTTAAAGAGCATAATCCTCAGGCTAGCTGAATCCATCTCACTCTAACGCTAAGCCTGAAGCAAGCTGTGAGGTTGGTGATAATCACATTAATGAAGTTTGGAAAGTCAAGCTAATAAAAGAATCAACAGTTAGAGCAAATAATGACCCAGAAGACACAACAGAATGGAGTGGTGGGAAGTTTCCACTTATATCTTGGTAGTAACTGGAAGGACTAGCAGACAAATATCTACACCCAAGGAGTTTTTAAAGGAGATAAACCCACAGAAAATCGATTTAACGGAAGATGCAAAGAAAACACAACTGCAGAAATCTGAAGATGCACATAAAACAAAGCCTGCTTGGCTGAAATAAAATATAAGCTGAAACACCTTCAAGATGGTTCTCTTTTTTTCTGGGTTTTTTTTTAAAGTTAAAAACTCTACTCAGCAGCTTAAAATAGGCAACCTTCTTTTCTTTTACTTTTTTTCCTCTACAGTAAACCCTTTTAAATACAGCATCATTTCCCCCCACTGTTTTCCATACCAGAACTGATCCTTTACAGTGATACTATGAAATTTATAGGGCAGAAATGATAGACAAAGAATTCCTGAACATAAGTAAGTGCAGTTTTCCATTACTGGCCCCCACAAGAAGGACAAGGAGAAAGTGAGCAAGGCCTTGAATTATGCCTTTGGTTATCAGTCACTGCCCTGAGATACTGAACCGAAACAGAGCTGATAACTTGAAGGTGACATCACAATCCAGTCTTCATGAACTGACATAAACACTTGATAGTCAGTTAACCCCAAAGATAAGGCACAACTCCCTTAACAGAAAGTTGTGCTTGTTTGCACTATTTTTGAACAAATAATCTTCTCAAGTGTCAAGCTGTAATTTAGGAATATTGAAACAGGGCCTTTGCAACACAAAGTACCAGTCTGTTGTGTTTTGTATGGAACAGTAAAGCAGCAGAAAGCTTGCAAAGGCTGATGTCCAAATACACTCCATTTGCTTACTGCATTACATCAAGCAATCCACATTTTAAAGAAGAAATACCTTATGCCAAAAACACATTTAATCATTCTTGGCAATTCAATTAAATTCTTATAGGCAATACTGGAAAGCGTTTCATTAACTTTTTAAACTATACTGCTCTGTAAAGAAGCAAGCCATGCATCACTCCTGTTCTGTTTATGAACAAGATGAGCAGGCAGCAGTTATGTGAACTGAAGCTCTTAATGAGCCAGATCTACTTTTCTGTTTTATCAGAACTCACTGGTACAAGTGAGAATGACCAATCCTGTATCAAAAGTGGATCCAACATGATGTAGCAGTAATTTTGTTTAGCTAGGACTTAAAAGGCAACCAGAAAAAAAAGTGAAGCTGATGTGCTGTCTCGTTTTGGATTTGAGCTGCAAGCTACTATTTGCATTCACAGCTTGGGAACACTCTCCAGGATGTCCAAACACCAGTACAAACGTCTGAAAAGTGACAAAAATTATTTTCAAGTGGAGACACCAGCAAGACGGCTATTAATTCACTAAAAGGTTTGGAATAAACAGCTGAACTGTAAACAAAGTGGAAGTTTCTCACAACCAGAATATTATATTTATTGTTCTGTAATGACTTCCAAAGAGTAATCTGATCATGTAATTAAAGGTGGTCTGGATCAGTGCAGTCTAATTCTGGCACTTCCTCTTCTCTTGTCATGTCATAGCAATAGACACGAGCTGAGATGTTCAGCCTAACAAAAACAAGTCTTAAGCAGATCCAAATGTAGGCTGAGAGTACAATTCCAAATCATGTCAAGCAGACGGACACGTGCTCACCTGCAGAATGAATCTTCAACGGACTCAGAGCTGCCGTCATGATTCCTATCTCCTTTCCACTGGAGCAGTAAAACAGGGTTGACTGTGGCATCATTGGAGCTGAGTGTTTTTAATGGTGTATTTCTTTTTTTTTTTCCCCCCCATTAAATATAGGAAACTGTGTTTCAGACTGGCAAAATGAAAAAATATTCTGATTCCACAGTTTTGCTTCACCACATGAGCTTCTGCTAAGACAGGTTCTTTGAAAGGGCTTTCCCTTCAAATTCTATTTGCCCATTCAGGTCTTATTACCTTGTTGTAATGCACAATTCTTCCCCTAGCCATTTCAAGAAGGGAAGGGGAGCATGGAGGGGGGAGGAAAAAAGCTATAACAAAATACGGAAATCTACTAAGAAAAAGAAAAATCTTTGGTGGTTAAAAAATATATCACAGACTAATAATGTGAAAATTGTCTAAATTCATTGAGTATTTATTTTGCTGGTTTTCAGTTGCTCACGTGGCCTCTGCTTATCTGACCCCATGCTTGCTTCACTCCAGTTCCCATGGACTGACCCAGCTCCACATCCTGCAGAGCACTGGGAAAGAGCTGCTTTTGTGCACTGCCCTACCTGCAGTGGTGGTCACAGATTCAGGGACCCAACACTGCGGTGCTTAAAAAAAATAAGGCAATTATATAATTGCTGCTGCCACCTAGAATTGTAAAACCTGTCAGCCTTTTATGACAATTCAGAATCTTCTCTCTCTTCAATTTAATTCTGACTCAAAAAAAAAAAAAGGAGTTTTATGCACTATTTAAATCAAAGAATTCTCACTCCTTACAGCAGCTGCAAGTCTTTGAAAATAGTAATTTTTAGTACTCTGTCCAACCTTGTACCCATGTGTTCATTTATTTGGTAGTACAATTAGCAGTGTTCAGAAATACAGAATTGATTTTCCACCACAGAGAACGTGTTAAACAAAACATTTTACGCCGTATTCTTCAAAAAAATTAAGGTAAAGTGCTTAATAGACTAAAGATTCTGCGTAAGAACTATACTCTATGATTAAGACTTGGTTATAAAGTGACAGTCTTGTACTGATGCAAAATTAACTTGGGAGTATTTTTAAAATATAGGGTATTTTTAAAACCTGTCAGATTCTGTGAAGAGTAAAATAAAATGGCATCTGAATATTTAGGTATATTTTCCAAATGAAATGCAACATTCTTTTATTAAGCAGTCTAAGCAGGCATAAGGGGAAGAAAAGAAAACATTTTAATGTGGGCAGTAGCTTAAAACCTTTAATTAAAAACCTGCTATTTTGAGTTGTACATTATTGACAGTCTGAAGAGCTGCTCCAAATCAGAGATATTGCAGTGTGCACTCCCAAACCACTCTAACAAAGATGAATCTACCTATTACCAGGTTAGGATAGCAGCTATTATTATGGACCCTTGATTTCTTTTAAGTAGCTCCAATGGAATAAGCCACAAGTGAATAATAAAGATCTTATAATAGCCCTTAAGAATTCTTTTTAGGTTAGAAGGCACAGAAATGAACTCGGGAGAGTTAAAGAACTCTCATCTCCTGATAAGAAAAATAATTAACCTGACTTAATGTATCTGAGTAGGTCTACTATAAATCAGACTTTTGTACTTCAAGAGCCAGACTAAAACCATATATTAGAAGAGTATGTAGATATTGTCTTATAAGTACACATGGAACATATCTAAAACCACAAAGGTCTGCAGGTCATTTTGTGAAATGTTCAATATATCCTACTTAAAAGGAGATGTGTGAAGTACTTACAGTGCTTAGTTTGCTGGAGGTAATAATGATTCGTCTCTCATGCAACATACTGGCATAAAGTTGCAGCATGTTGTTCACATCCACAGCAACAAAATATTCAGTGAGGTTTCTCTGTTTAAATAAAAAAAAAAAATGTTAAGAATATAGCAACAGTAGTAGCTAAGTGGAACATTTGATATATTACTTGTGAAAATTTTTGTCTAATTAGCAGGTAGGGGGAAAAGAAAACCAAACTATTAAAGAAATCCTTTTGCACTAAAATTTTTCTGCTTTTAAAATAATTTACTGGGTTTCAAAGCAAATGAAAAGCTAACTGTGGTGTAAGTTATTAATATTTTGCTCATTTCATTATGCTTGTGACTTAGATTTGCCCTTTCGTTTTTCCAAATTTGAAAAAATATGAGATTAGGTATTATACCAGTATCACCATATGCTTTTAAGGTGGCCATTACTTCCAACCCAGGAACAGATCTTCTACCACCGTGGTTAACTGCTCTGTCACAGCTACAGTAATAAAACTGCGACTTTGCCAGGCTCTCCCAAAGTCAATACATTTTACTGCATGTCAAGTACAGCAAAACAGCTTGTTGAACACCACCAAGCTTTTGCTTGAGCTGTGTGTGCCAGGACATCAAACATCCTGCAGAACTGGTGTGAAGTACTGGGTTCTTCCTGCAGCCACCCTTTTCACCCAGTGAAAATCCCACTGTGGGGTTTAACGAGAGGCAAAGTCACCAGGGCTCCCACTAATAGTTCAGACAACAGAAAAGTGGGGGAGAAAAAGAAAAAGGTGGGGGGAATCTCCATGTTCCAGATGAATGCAACAGTATTTCTGCAGGGCACAGCGCCAGAGACATACAAGTTCTGAATAAGCTAAAATAGCTACCAGCAAAAATGGCTGGGAAAACAGCAAATTTTTCTAAACACTAGAGAACATGTGTGAAAACATATTAATACACCCCTCAATATGCAAAAATATTTAATTTCACACATTTATTATCATATCTACAACCAAAACTCCTACTGGTCTCTTCCCAGGGACAACAACGTTACTGAATGTTCATGCAGGAGGTCTGTTGAGGATAGGCCCTAGCAGAAGGACAGACATCAACAGTGGAATTGGAGACTAACATATATTCTAGATGTGGCCAACACACAGCAGCAAGGTCACCCAGCCTTGAAAAAACAACCAGGGCAAGATGAGTAAGAAAAGCTTCAGAGTGGGGTAACTTCCTCTTTGGATGTATTGCAATATTAAACAAAAAAAAAATATTGAAAAGACAAACGAAGATCCAATGGTCAATGCAGTTTCATGCAAATTCATAAATGCAGTACTAATTTCAAGACCTGGAGCATTAAGACTTATTCTTGGTCCATGCTGCATAGAATTTCGGAAGAGATAAAAACCAGAGGTTTAAGGCTACACACTCCATTTTGGTCTTTCAAGTGCTACTTTTAAGGGGTTGTCAGAGGCTGATGCACCATGAGAGTCTCAGTTCTGTTTACCTTGGACACCCTCTAACACTGCACTTGATAATGGTGTGCTGATTCTGCGTTGAAAAAGCTGTGGTAAAAAGCAGTTCACAAGCTTGTACAGTTTAACTCTGGGAGGCAGTTATAGTTGTTTCTTTGTTACATCTGAAAAGTTACAGTCCCTGAAATATGTGAACCTTACAACAAAAGGTAAAAGAATTAATTTTTTTGCTGATTTACTGTAGTTACCTCATCTCTTCACTCCCTGCATATTCTAACTCTCCATTAGTACCTTACTATTTTGATTCATACTGAAAGGATGAGACTGTTATTAATAGAGTAAAAAATAATTATAGAAAGGCACTTTAAAATTATTTTACCCTTCTCAAACCAGAAAAATAAATCTACACTGGCATCATTGCAAGATCCTTCATCAGCCACAGGCCCAGCTAGGTGCTCTCCCATATTTTCTTCCATTTGAGCCCATAACACATCTTGTAACCTTCAAAACTATGTTCTATTAGATCCCTAAATAATGAGTTGGAACAAGAGATTTCTTAAAAATAGAAGGTGAAACAGATGGAAATACAGATTTAAGAACTAAGCCCTGTCCTGCCCACTGAGCCCTAAAAACAAGTATCCTCTTTTATTCTTCTACCCAGCAACTTTCCCTCGTTTCCTGGGCTGCGCCATGGTCCATGCCACCTCCTCAGACTCCTTCCCACCAGAACAGAGGGACCCTCAGGCCTCCTCTCTGCTACCACCACCCTCCTGCTCCTTTCCACTGGGGTTTCCCTGCTCTGTGTCCTTTCCTGGCCCATCCCACTGAGTGTCCCAGGATGCCCAGAGCTGGGAGCAGCTCCCTACTGCCCCAGCACCACATCATCCAGCAGGAATGAGCTCTGTGGCACTGCATGATTTTGGGGGCCCCAACAGCTTAACTTCCAGAACGGAGTCACGACTTCAAAGTGTACAAAAACGCACACCTATACAGCCATATACAACTCCAGACTGAGAGGCTAGAGGGGAAAGCAGGACCCTTCGAAGCCCTTTTATGAGATGATATTTGCTAAACACGTCAGAGAGAACGTGATCTGAGACTTCCCTTTTGCAATCTACCCACAGCACCATTTGGGATTTAATATCTACAGAATGCAAGTCTTCATAAAGACAAGAAAATAAAAACAACAACCCAAAAAAAGCCCCAAAATCCCTGTTCTTGGTGCTTGGTTACCACACAAGTGTAAGGAGGTAGAGCGTGTTTTCTGAAGGCCTGAAACAATGTCTTGCACAAAAAATGACTGCAAATCTTGACGGCTGAATTTGTAGCTTAGCAATGCTGTGTTTAAAGGGCAAGTATTCAAATAAAACATGAGGTGCAGAAGTAGAATGTATTTGATATATCTAATCCTAGTAAATGCAAATAAGCCAAGTAACTATGAGCAAAGGGTGGATATAGCAGTGGTCAGAAGTGCCCTGTTAATAATTTAAAATGGGTTAATGAATGCAACAGTAACTACCAGCTAAAGGTTGCAAAAACAGACATCAATCATTTCTAAAAACAGTCTTGGAAAAAAAAAATCTTCTCTTGATAAAAGCAGAAGTTCAGCATAGCCCAGAATAAGGTTAAGTAAGAAATGGAATACTTACACTTTCAGGGATAGTTGGCAATCCAGTTATATCAGGAGTAATGAAATACGAGTGCTAATCAATGGGAAAAAAATGATCGTAATTTATGCACACAGGAAAAAAAATTCTTTTCTTAAAAACCCAGCACTTAGGATTTCCAACCCCATCTGTGCTTAAGCAAATAGCATTTTTCTAATAACGTTCTTACTGCTGCTAGACAAAGAATTAAGCAGATCACGACATGAAATGACAAGCTCTGGTTCTGCACAGCACAAAACCGAGGGAACAAAATGCTGGGCTGCAGTTTTGAAATAACACTGAAATTAAGCCAGCTTTAAATGTTGCCACGAGCCTGAGAGTAGCGTTGATTAAATTAAGCATTGAATTAAAAATTTCAGCAAAAAAAACCCCAGAGGACAAAATGTAAATTTAGAATGGAAAAGAAAAACCATTCACATGAGGAAAATAATTAGAAATATTATTACTTGATATACATTCTCTTCTCTTTCCAAACATCTTTGAGTCAAAAATGTGCTAAAAGAAATGCAAGATCTGAAGCCTGAGATTGTGCAATCATTTATGAAATATATTAACAATTTTATGCATCTTAGTTTGAGGCCATCTAAGATGTAAATATAAAATGGATTAAACTAAAACCAGATGTAATGTCAATTACTCTCATTAATCCAATGCTCTTATTAGTTATCAGACATGGATTTAGCTCAGTAATTTTAAGGCATTTCTGCATGTTAGTCTAAATCTTGAAGGAGAAAAAAACCTGAGTGCATATTAAATAAACAGGATAATTATTGATTTTTTAGCTTTTATTTGTTTTTAACAGAATTTTGACATTTTTTAGACTTTGTTTTTACAGTATATTTTTGCAATTATAATTAACAACACAAAGACAGCTTGTTTTCAAGTCAAACTTGAAAAAGATATACCAAAACAAAGTCTATAAGATTTAAGTGTGTCTTGTATTCAAGAAAAAAAAAAAATTAATACTATTAAGTCTGTGTAGGAGACTTATTAAACCAGCTTGATACATTTAATAGAAAATTCTCCCCACAAATTAGGTCATTTGGCAATAGTTAAAATTTAAGGAAAAAATTTGCTTTAAAAAGGCATCTCATAAACATCATACCACTTGCTCAATAAATATCACAGGTATTGTTTCACATCAACACCGGAAAAAAAGAGACTTTTTTCTCCGGTCAAAAAGAGGAAAATATTCAGATCAGATTCCGATAGAATGCCTACATTCGTCAGAAGTATATTGAGAACAGAAACTTATTCCCTATATGTAATAAGGTCACAGAATATTTATCAAAAGATTTCTGAGTAATGAAGTTATTAACTTAGAGAAGTAATTATTTATAATTAACAAAGTAATAATATTTCACTCATTAAACAGAAAAGGAGGGCAGAACTAGGAGAAGCAGAAGCCATTACTGCAGTCATTAAGAGTCATAAAGCAGCAAAAATACTGTGGTATGGAGTCCTTGCACATCTTTGTGAACTCCCTTAGGAAAATGTATGACCTTGGAAGAGATACTAAATTAATAGCTGCTGTCCTGTATAAAGTTTTCTCTTAAAAAGACACTAGAAAATGCAAGTTTTGTTCATCGGTTCAAGGGTTTGATTTTCGTAGCAGTTTTTACAAAAGGATTACAATGCACACACACACAGCACTGAAGCTGGATCAAAACAGAAAAGGAACGTTAATATTAAGCTGGTCTTTTAGGCCAAAGACAGCAGCAGAATTTCCCAAAGGACAGGTATAAATAAGCCTCAAATCAACAGAGATATCCTATAGCAAGTGATTATTTCTTTAATTACGATAGGCTTTAGATAGTCAGTGCCTTTCAAACTCACCGATACAAGACAAGGCTGATTTTTCAAAACTTGCTCACTTGCAATAATCATCTCTTGGTTCTTATGCAAGGTGAGAGAAAGATTGAACAGTTGACTTTTTAGTTTTCCAACAAAAAAGGCCAAAGCTGGCTCTATTGCTTGTAATATTCCATGCTTAAAATACTGGTTAAAAGTAAGTTTTATTCCTTTTATTGCCCCCCATTTGAAATTAAATTTAGCTAGCCTTTCCAACAACAACATTTTAAAAAAATTAAAACATACAAAAACAAAACAAACAAACAAAAAAGACCTAAATTATATTTAAGCTCAGGTTTCACAGTAGAAATGACTACTTCATAAATTTCAGATGCAGAGTATTCGTTACTGAGGCCAACAGGTGAGAGCAGAACTTGGTCCCTCGCAGGACAAAAGTATTGTGGTGTCTCCTGACCAAGGATTACTAAAAACACCAGGTATCCAGATCCTGAATGTACCTGATGCACGGTTATGCACACACAATCCTCAGGATCACTGTGGTCTGCCACCCAAACCCAGCTGCAGCATCCATGAGCCTTTACCCTGTAGCACATCTGAGTGAATGAAATCTGAACTAGACTGATCCTGGCACAAGGAAAAGACACCTCATGATGTCATTTCTACAATTATTTTTCAGAAAGTAACTTCTTTTTAAATCTATTACTAATGATGGTTCCAGTCTAGCTTATTTACAATATAAGAGGACCACGAAAGAACCATCAATACAAAAGGCTAGAACTGAAAGTGGCAATAAATATGTCTCTGCTCCCTGCAGCATTACAAAAATAGATGTCTGTAGATCCAACAAGCATTGAGATTCCAGCTGACCTATTCCTTCCTGCTCTGCCCCATCTGAACCCACAGTATTTGCTCAACTGTCCCTGCAGCCAAGCATTTGGCAAGAGGCTTGCATTTAGAGAACCAATTTTCAGATAAAAAGATTACAAAACTCTTTGATATAACTGGGAACAAGAAATAATTGAGAAGAAAACAATTCCAAGACCAGACAACATTGAAATAAAACTAACAAGTATCAACTTTAAAGCAAGCAATCTGTCATTCCAGTATAGCCAGCTGTATTCACCACAACAGCCATTTCCAGTTTCACCGCAATACTCATTTTGAAGTGGGCAAGTTCTGGACAGGATGAACTGCAACACTTTGCAGTTGTTTGGAAAAATATCTTTAAAACTTCTCTATGTCCCTCTGAACCACAGGACTTTTGAAGGATGTTTTATAAAGCATTTTAGAGTTGCCAAATTATAACTGGTTGTAATACTGTAATTAATGATAGCAAAGTATCATTCGATATACAGAAGTATTTTTTGCAAAAGTGCTAGGAACTGAAACATTACACTGACAACAGAAAGAAAAAACTTATCGACAAAAACAATTCCAACTGCAGCTGCAAAACCAGTTCATTGTTCTGGTGAAAAACAACAAACAAGACTGGAAGGACTTTCAAATTCATTCAATTAGCACTGTACAAGGTGGGAAAATATTAGGTCTCTATAGCTCAGTGAAAAATAAACAAGGAAACTGAAAAATGAAAAATTAAAATAAAATAAAGGTAGCATTATGTTAAACAGCAAGGATCAGTAACTGCTGGAACGTAAGTGGTAGACTCTCCATTTCTCTATGCCTTCATAATAGGGCCACATGCTTTTCTAGCATCTGTGCTTACTTTAATTGAAGTAGAGGGCTCATTTCTAGAATACATGAGTTAAAAGTCACAAGAAATTACACATATAAGGTCAAGATAAATCATCTAATGATATTTCAGTATGTGTGTAAGGGAAGCCGTTAGAAAATCACTTCTTTCTGTATCCTGCAAAGTGTGATGCTTCAACCAGCCCCAACTATTTGCACACTGTGTCTGACACGTGCAGTAACTGTACCGGTGCTCTGAACACGCACAATGTCTTGGAGACAGCACAGGTTCTGTGCTGGCTTTGTATTTCACACAAGCTTCACAAATGCATTTAAATATGCACCCGTAAACTAATTCTGGTTAAAACTTCAGGAACTGTAACAATGACACATCCACCTTTCCATGTTCTGCAGCAACGCCATCTTGCCCCACTCTCACCATTCCATGACACATCACAAAAAGGCAAAGCACAAAAGCAAGGGAGGCCTGGACATGTTGTTTCACTGAGATGTGCTGGAAGTTTCACATAACAGAGTGTACTTCTACTGTTCTTCCTACTGCATTTCTGTATGATTAAGCAAAACTAGGAAAAAGCGGAAGGAAGACAGGAAAGCAGCCAGCTTTCACAGACTTTTGACCAATCCTGAAACTGTACCTACTCAGACATAAGAGGCAATAAAACTGAGTTAGTGTCTCCTGATGCACAGCAGGAGAAACCAAAATTGTCTACACAAAACAGCTGGAAGCACAAAGAAGTAGTTCGAGCACTGTCAGATCCCACTGCAGTTTACTTTCTCATCCATAGAGCAAAATTCAAATTTCTGCTTCTTTATGACCATGACTTTCAGAAAACAACATGAGACAGAGACAAACTCTACCCTGCATAGAGGAAGAAAAAAAAAGGTTGTCCAAGCCAGTTAATGATGGCAAGCAACATAAATTTACTCTTTCAAAGGGTTAAGGTTTCTTTTTCTTTCAACTTTACCTACTATTCCACAGTCAGTAGGAACAAAACAGGAAAAATACTTACCACACTTAAACTGACTAAAGCATTCGCCTTTGGCACAGGATGGTTATACAATGATTTTAACAAATCATTTGAGTCATTTTCCTAGAGGGAATATATTTTAAAGGTAGTTAATTGTCATATAAAAACGAATTACTATTTACTACACATCAAAATACATATTGACAAGGAGATAAAAATATTTAATGACCAAAACAATTGCAATTCATAGTGAAGGATTTAAATATTAAGTATAAAATTCAGGCCAGCTTTGTATCTTATAAAATGATTGTATCTGCAAGTTAAGCCAATCTCTTACACGTTTCCCCATATACTCCTTAAGGGAATCACATCGTTTTCAACCGAAAACTGGGATACCATGTCCTATCCTGGATATCATCCTCCCAAAACTGTTAGTCATGATATGCATTTATTCAAAATGTTATTGAATATGCTGCTACAGATCTATATTGTATGCTATCAAAATGTCTCATCAAAACACATAAAACAGTTAATAAGGTAAAAACTACCTTTGCAGCTACCTGGTTTAACTTGGGTCCCTCACTTTGGCCTCCAGAAGGGATATTTACTTGGGAAAGAGAAGTTTTGTTTGGTTTGGGGTTTTCATTCAGTTTAGAGGTTTTGTTCATGGAGATTAAATTCTTTATATTGCCAAAGTAAAATCAAAGGGACAAGCCAGGGTCAGCTTTTAAACATATTCTTTTGAGTTTAAAGGAAGCTTCTGCCTCTCCCTGTAAGATGATGCTACTGGACCCTGTACCAGTGAACAAGACTTTGGGTCCAGCTCTTGGCCAGATGAACAGTGCCTGGGCCAGAGCGGAGCAGGGTCCTCCCACAGCCTCCTCAGCACCAGGTGTGGCACCAGGCAGTGCAACAAAATGCTTCCGAGTGCTGCTAAAACTTTCTGACCCATGGAAACAGTTGTCTCAGCATATAAAACAACAAACCCTGCTACCTAAATTGACTGAAGTAATAACTAGAATGCCAGCACTGCTGATCAAGACCATGCCTATCCCCTTCTCTCAAATACAACCTTAATAACAACTTTTTCTATTACAGTGAAATAGGGACCAAACCCAAGGCCTAATTATAGCATGTGTACAGCTTATATGTATTTCACTTTACTGAAAAACACAGCTAATACCAAACGTTTCCTATTTATCTTTTTACATAAAATGTCATCATTCTCTGTAGTCCATTTACTATAATGTGTAATTATTGCTTATTCTATATTTCATATATTTTTGAAATGTCAGTTTTTCCAGTCTACAGCATATGGCTAAATATTGATGCTTTTTTTTTTTAAAATTATGATCTGGCACACTAATACAGTTAAAACAGAAAGGTATAGCTTTCATGTTCTCAGTAAAGACAGATGCTAGTATCTCCTTTGCTGTGTAATCCTGGAATACATCTAATTGCTCATGAATATGCAAACTAAACTATCATGATTCCTCACCAAATGCTGCAAGTAATTTTGTCTTGCTACTTGAGATATCAGAATTACGAGAGGTAGTTTTTAGTTACTATGAAGGGTGAAACAGTACGTCATATTTTATACAATTCTGAACAAAAGCATTTACAGCTGATAATCAGATAGTTCCAGAGATCTACAGTTTACAATCAATACGTCATCCAGCTCTCCAGTGATGTGACACTTTGCTCACACTTCACACAGGACCTGTTTATGCTGAGACTGATACTTTAAAAAGGTATATTTTCAGCAGCTTTTTAAGACTAATGTGAGATTCAAGTGACTGTGGAAGCTTTATGTTCAGATTCTTTCAATTTCAGTAAGAGGAATGAAACTTGCTTCTAAATTCCACTAAAATCTTAAACTTTTAAACAGTATAGAATCCCTTTACAGCATTTCATATGATGACTACTATTTCAAGGAAAATATTTTACACAAGAACTAAAATATGTAAAATTACCTGTTCTTTAACCAAGTAATCTGCCAGGGTATTTAGGAGCTTGTAGTATACCTCAAACCATGGTAGGTAACTAAAACAGGAGGAAGAAAGTATTTTAATAAAATATCAATGTATTTTTTCCAGTGCTTATAAAACACTATGATGATTGATCTGACTTACACATTTTTATAATATTTCTACATATAAATAAAAAGCATATTAAACTTTTCCCCATGAATTTAATGGCACATCACTGATAGACAGTAAAGATAGTTTATGCCAGGCACCTGCATGGAGTTCCACTGGCATTCCCACTATCATTAATTGTTACAGCTTTCAGAATTTTGAAATTCTACATCCTCCTATACCCAGCAGACTGACAGACCTGCTGTTCCCTGGAGAATGAAAAACAACTTTGTCTGGGCAGACCAGGTTTGACAAGCGGTGCAGTCCTATGCAATGGTACAGATGCCACATTATATGTAGAATATTGGTCTCTATAAAGTCATTTCTATAGATAAAATTTACTTCCAAAACCGAAAACTTTCACCAATATTGTACACACAAACACATTAATACATCAATACTTAAGAGACTTTTAACACAAGTCTGCAGCCCATGAGTGCAATACTCTCACTGAGTTAAACAGAATCCAACATAAATAAAACATAACTGAAGAGTATGGGAAAAGAAACTCAAACACAGTGGTATCAGTTCCATTTCTGCAATCTCTTTACAGAAGTTGTCTTGAACAGTGACATCACCAGTGACCACATGCTACAGAACTTTCCACCATCACTCTTTAAGCTATTAAGTCTGATAAACTAAATAGAAACAATATAAACTATGTCTTCTTTACAAATAGCACACCTTCTCAGGTCTGTTAGAATTTTATCACAAAGAACATTACTGAATTGCTAATAGTATTGGTAATAATAGTTATTTGAGATTAGAAGGGCGAGCTGGAAAGGAAATAGAGCCTGAAAGGTTTTCAGAACATTTCATATCCATATATAACACTACTACAGACTTCATTCTTCAATGCAGTGTAAATCCACAGACATGCATTTCTTAAAGGCTTTAGTGCATGCTGCAGACAGATCTTAAATTTCAAATTTATATACTTCAGGAAATATGCTAACTGCAACTGAAAAAACCCAGTATGCAGAATCGAAATGTGTTCCCTGATAGGAAAAAGAATGCTGTTAGGGGAACCCTGGCTGGTAGAGAAGCCAAATACTTTTTTTGTGCAGTGAGTCCAGTGAAGGGTTTTCTCTGTCACACCTCTGTTCTCAGTATGCAGCTGGCAAGGCTTTAGAAACAGATCCTGATTCTCAGGGTAAAGAAAAAGCACAGCACAAAGCTGAACACAGTTATAGTTAATGCATTTTCTAGCAATCTTTGCTGTCTTTATAAATGCTTAACTACTGGCTCCTAAAAGAACAAAACCAAAACCAAAAATAAACCCCCACAAAAACCCATCATGAAATCTTGCCAAGCCAAAGAGACAGAGACAATGATTTAATGATCTCTTTTAGAGCCACCATATTATGTCTTTATCACACTTTACTATACATTGCTCTGGCTATTAATCAAAACAACATCAACCTCTTAATGTTCACAGACATTTTTAATGCTTGGTATTGCTGACAGGGGTTAAGGTGTAACATTATTGCATTTTCTTTGCAATATATTCTTAATATAATAATAAAATTTACTTTAGTGCAATAAGGCCACTCACAGCTTAAAAGCTTTGAACATTCCATGTCTTTGTAAAACACCGACCCTAACAGCACCTAAAACATCTGATTTTTGAGCATTCTTTCACCTAGGACTCCTATTATCTTCTCAAATCATGTTAACCTGTTAATGTTAATCGTGTTACACATCACTGAAACAGAGTAGAGAGGCAAACAGAATTGTTCACTGCAGTGTTCAGAGTTTCTGCAAATGTCAGACCTGCGGAACAACTTTACAGTCCAGAATTACAGCCAGGAATGGGACACTGTCCTAGCATTTTGACCAAGTCAAGGTGCAAGGTAGGTACAAACTGCAAAGTATTTTTGTAACACTGCACACACAAATGTGTTAGACTACCTAAAGGCTTTCTAGTCTGTTGCTATCCCCTCTGTGTTAACAGTATACGTGACCCCAGCACATTTGGCTGTAGAATAATCCAAAATCTCATCTGATCATCTATTTTTGATAATGAACATTTATGAACAGCATTCTACTTAAATAAATTTTCCTACTTCAATAAAATATTAACCTTACTTCTTCCCTGTATGCATGATCTCAACTCCCCTCTTACTGAGAAAAGAAAAATTAAATGCAATTTTTAAGCAGCCTTTAAAAAGGTCAAATTAATTATTTGGAATTAATGAACCCTAACAGAAGGCCAAGAGAGATTTTTCTTTCATATAGCAAGGCATGATGACCAGAATACTTGCATAAAATTTTCTTCCCTTAGCAAAATCAGGTTGATCATACACTTCCATGTCTTTGTGTAACAAAACCACAAAGAAAAACATCCTGCTTGACCACAGTTTATGAAAGTCAGTTTCCTTTGTGAGCTGAAAGAATGGAAAAAAGAATTGCTCTAAGCCTTATAACCACAGACACATGGTTAATGTGATTTCAATGTGCCTCTTAAACCTGAAAAATTAAGGAAATCAAAACAAGTACTCCATTACATTATATGGCGTGAAACCAAAGGCTGCTAGAACCTGTCCTCTGCTTCTTTGCTACATAATCTTCAGTTCTTCAATTGTACAGCCTAATTGTAAAAGCTTTGTCAATATTTTTAATTACAATGTTCTTCAACGAAATACTACAAAGATTTATTGGAAAGCACGAAAGTTCCCTTTATATTTCTATGTATTTGCTAATTGTAATTAATTCAGCACGATAAAGAATCATTCTACTTGTTTTTTTCATAAACAATAAAGAGTGCATTTGCACATGGCATATACAGTGCATCTCGACATTCAAAAGTAAACACAGTTGTGTTTCTTCATAATAAAGACACCATCAGGTGGTATTTTAGATTCTCCACCCAAAGACCTTTGCAAGCTCTTTGCAATTTGTTAAATCCTCAAGGCTGTCAAGCAACACTTTTGTCCTCTTTTATTACAGGCTAATTCTTGCAGTACAGTTTTTAAGAATCCTATTAATTAATTTAGACTATTCTGAATAGCAAACAGATTTATTCATAGATAAACATTGCATGATATAGGCTTTACATCTTTATCCAGTACACCATATTGGATAAAGAACTGTATAATCACAGAATCCTGTAGGTTGGAAAAGACCTGTAAGACCATTGAGCCCAACCATCAACTCAGCACTGATAAATCTACCACCAAACCATGTCCCAAAGCACCACATCTACACATCTTTTAAATCCCTCCAAGGATGGTGAATCTACCACCTCCCTGTGCAGCCTGTTCCAGTGCTCAACAATCCTTTCCATGAAGAAATTTTTCCTAATACCTAATCTAAACCTCCAGTAGTGCAACGTGAAGCCATTTCCTTTCATTCCATGAGTTACTACCCAGCAGAGAGCCTGACTCCCACCTGGCTACACCCTCCTTTCAGGGAGTTGTAGAGCTGTAAGGTCTCCCCTGAGGCTCCTTCCCTCCAGGCTAAACACCCCCAGCTCCCTCAGCTGCTCTTCATCAGATTTGTGCTCCACACCCTTCCCCTGCTCTGTTGCCCTTGTCTGGACACTCTCCAGCTTCTCAATGTCTTTCTTGAAATGAGTGGCCCAAAACCAAACATGGAGTTCAAGGTGCTGCCTCACCAGTGCCCAGTACAGGGGCACAATCTTTTCCCTGGTCCTGCTGGCCACACTATTGCTGATCCAAGCCAGGATGCCCTTGGCCTCCTTGGCCACCTGTGCACAGCTGGCTCTTCTTCAGCTGCTGTTGACCAGCAGTCCCAAGTCCTCTTCCATCAGGCAGCTTTCCAGTCACTCTTCCCCCAGCCTGGAATGCTGCATGGGGCTGTTGTGATCCAAGGGCAGCACCCAGCACTTGGCCTTGTTGGCTTGTTTGGCATTTGTGTGTATGACAGGTAAAAACCAGAAGCATTACAGGTCAAAGGATCTTAGCTTATTCGTCATATTAACAAATCTTGCAAAATTATTTAATCTTTGCTAGTACAGAAGAACTAGTCTGTGCACAGAAAGTTCATCCAGCACACAAATGTCCATCAGCATCTATTAGCTGGGTAACTTTTTTTTCAAGTCAGTACAGAAATGCATTGTCTGAAACACATAGTTTTTAAGTAGCTGAACTTGACAGTGGAGACCTGTAATATATTACTCTTCTGAACTCAGAACTGGTACACGAATATGTACCTTAACAACAGATAAAATCAGAATTAAAGTCCATTACCAGAAAAACCTCACCACCATACCTATATTCATAAGCTTGTTTATGAGCAGCCAGTACATTTCATAATTAATTAGCTGTCTTACAAAAATGTCTAAACGTTATCAATGAAGCCCCTGCACAGAAGAGAAAGCAGAAGAAAATCCGGGCTTTAATGTTCCATTTTAATGTATTGGGAAGCCTAAATTAATTTCAGTCCTTAAACTATGAAACCACTACTGGTTTTTTGTTTATTTTTCTTTAATTATACCCACTGTCCTTGCACTCCTCATGTTACGATCAATAACTTTGAAAAACAAACATACAAGACAAACACAGGACAACCTCCAACAACATACAACAATTTCTTTAAATATTTCTTCCATAATCAAGAGAAACAAATACATACACAATCTTAATAGATATATATTCCCTGATTGACAATACAGGGGTCTTTATTGAAAGTACAGCCCCTGTCTGTCACAAAAGCAAGAGACCAAGATACTTCATAGTTAATTAAAAACGTACTTAGCATTTTCTTTCCATCCAAATGAGCCACAAGGCAGGAGCTCAGACTTTTATTCAAAGTCACACATAACCCTTGTTGCCCTAAGTAGACTTCCACCTCACTGGTGCTTCTACTACGGCTCTGATAAAACTTTTACGTTCATGAGTCAAAGGTTAAACAAAGGAGAGGAAATGTTTTCTGTCAAATAGTCAGGTAACTACTAACAGTCCTGAACTATCAGCAGGAATCTAACATCCAGTAATCAAATAAAACTAAGGAAACTGCCTTTCCGTAGCTAAATGTCTAATGTCTAGGGGCTACTTCTCTGTCTGGAAAATTGACACAAAATGTGTAAAATTGAAACATTCTGCTACTAAGGGATTTGCCTAAAGGAAAAGTGAAAAAGCTTCAAGCGTGGTCTGAACTGAAGAACTACAAAGCCTTACCACATAAACCTGTCTTCCTTATTAGAGCATTTCATTTGGAAACGTAGGTGACAATTTTACAGTCATAAAATTAATGAAATCTAAGACTGAACATTTTAATGATGCATTTTGTGTTCCTCTGCATACCTAAGGTCAACCTCAGAGTCCATCAACAGTTTCTGAATTTTTAATGAATTATTTGTACTTTGTACTAAAACCATTCAAGTACTTCAAAACCAATTTCAGGTAAACTCAGAAAGTATTATTTCTACTGCAAGCAGCAGCGATACTTAGAAACAATACCCAAAAGAATTAAGTTTCCTATTATTCAAAAGAGGACATTCAAGTTTCTACTGTGCCACTTAAAATCTCAACTAGCAAAACTATTACCTAAAAATAGGAAAAGTAAAACTAGGAGAAAAGATTCAGTATAGGATATGAGCTCAACAAAGTATTTTACAATATGCCTATTGTGTATCCCTTGTCTTATAGGGCTGCATTAGCTCAACAGTTGGTGGAGAGAGAGGAGGTGACACAGCGGGATTCACACCAAGAGCTTCACAAAGCAGCCATGCAGCTTAATGAAAAGAACTAAATTAAATAAAACTTGCAAAGGAATCACACAGCATTTCTGGAGAATAATCCAAGAGTTATTTTCTCATCTTACTATGCACTTTGAATTTGGCAACTGCAGTCAAGCTCAGCACATTCATTCTACACAATACAATATCACAATTAAGTTCTTCAAACAAAAATGCCTGAGAAAGCTACCTTGGGAAAATTTTATTTCACTTTTTATAAAGAGTATTTGAACAACACATTCTGATTTGGGAGAAAATTCTGTTTACACAATTCATATACACGCGTATATAAAACAAAAAAACTCCATAAAACTTACAGAATTTTGTATGTACAAGTATATTTTCTGTTTCAAACTATCCAGTTTAAAGCAGGACCATGTGGCTGCAAATTCAGAGATAATTTCCTTTAATTAGCGTATCAGATGGAGAATGAATTATAGAGAGAAGTCCCACAAAGCACAAGACTTTAATCTTACATGCAGCTTTAAGTTGATGGTGTAAAACCTGAGGACAAGCAGCCTTTACTTCAGCTTTCAATTATGAATCCCATTCAGCAACTGAAATCCTGTATCTTCAGAAGCCTTGGTACAGGTTAACACATGGCTTTGTACAGTCCACAAAAGACATGCACAAGGGAAAAGTTGTGTCCTGTTCCCCACTCATCAGCCTACCCAAATTTCTACATTTCCTTCCAATCACTTTGACTGGCTTGTTCCTGTTCTTCTTTTCAGTGAATTTTAGTTACAGTTCAGTTATTTAAAATAATTCAATTAAGTTTTCTGTATTTGACTATCTCTAATTGTCTTTGTAAAAGCCTCAGTTAGTAATATTATTATATATTGCATGCACATGAAGAAGGTAGTTTGACATGGCATTTCTGTACACCTGCACCTGTGTGCTTATATAAAAGCCTATGGCTATTGTGCACACATCTGTGATGAACAAGCAGTCTGAACTGTTCATACATCAGCCATCATGTGTATATACACACAGCAATTATTATTTTATGTCATTTTGATATATGGACAAAAACTAGTTTGAACATGCATACACACTCTTTATATATAAAGACAGCATTCATTTAATTTTTGTTGTTGTTAATTTAGGAACAACAAGCATGTGCAAGGGAAAGACAGATAAAATGCTCAAACAAATCTGCTTAGTGAGTCTTCTTTCATTTGGTCACTTCTCATGAATCTTGGATTCAGAGCGAAAACGAGCCTGGATACTGGAACACATCAGATGGAAATAGTGATGCATTCCTCCATCTGAGCTAAATACACACACACATACACTCTGGAGATAAGCAGACTACCCAGCTAGAAGCACAATGCCATGAAGCTAGTGCTGTTTGCATTCAGCTATGCATTGTAAATTTGAAATTGTCACAATAAAAGCAATAAAGGCAATGCTTTGGTTACGGTTCAGTGAAAAATTATGGCTTGCCACTTTTCATTTTCCTACTTATTCCTACCAAGTAACAGACCATTGACTAATCTTTCGCTGATGCACGTCCATGGGGAAATGTTAAAAGAAATACCCAGTTTACACCAGCTGAGAATTTATATCCTTTGCTTTGCAGCACTCCATACAGTATTTAAATGTGTGTACTTGAGTCTGTGTAACTGATTAAATGCTGTTACAGCCAGACAAACAATGCAAAAAATTTTGTTTCTAGCTTGATGAGGGAAGAAAAGATTGACATAGAGAAAAGAGCTAAAAGCATACACATGCACTGTCACTCTGGGCTTTAACAAGTTATATTAAAAAAAGGTATCTCAGAGAAAAGAGTTAAGTATTATACACTGCAAAAGCCTAAGAATTAAATCCTTCTGAAGTATTACTAAAGACATATTTCCAAGATAACAGAATGTAATTTAATTTCCAGAGTAGAATATTTCCCTTTTGCTACTCTCATTTGCTACTTTCACTATATGGCAGTATTTTTTTTTCTTTTCATTGTAATATTTATAGCAAATACTTCTTTTTAAATTACCTGCCCAAAAAACATCCAGCATACTGCCTCTCAACATTAGTTTGGCATCTGTTTAAAAGTTCATTAAATTCCTGACATGCTCTTCCCAGTAATTTTAAGCACTACTTTACAAGTCTCTATATTGGCTGATCTTTTTTTCCTTCAATGTTCACTTACTGATAATTCTTTGACAAGCTGATGTTGGGTTTTTCTCCCTAACTCACATAGTCTATTCTAATGACACCCTCCATGACTACCTGATTTCCATGTTGTCCACATACTTAAAAACCTGCTGTTCTCCATAAACTTCCTACCCTACTCTCCAAAATTCTCTGTTTCCCCTCTGCTGCCAATGCACTGGCTCCTCCTCTCTTGTGTTTGGAGAGTCTCACTTTAAAAGCAATTTTACTTCAATTTTGTTCTTCCTATGTGCTGCTGAACTGGATATTCCCATTTCCTCTATGGGGCTTCCAGGCTGCTAGGCTCTTAATTGAAGCTGCATATTTGTCTTTTAATGAAATCACTCTGCTCTTAAGGTACTTAAAAAGTTTTTAGGATAGATAAACAATTGGGGGTTTCTGTTACCAAAACAATTATCTTAAGAGAGAAGAAAGAAAAAGCAGAGAGAGAAACAAAGTATTTCATTGAGGTCACTCCCCCCAATGAAATATCAGTATCAGTATATCTTTTGCAACAAAAAAGCATGCTCTTACCTTGTTAATTATCTGGCTCTGGTGTTTCTCATACTAGATATAGTCTGGGCAAAGAACTTGGAAGAGACACCCAAAAATCTCCTTTGCAAGGAGGAATACAGAATAATGCACTTTATGGTTGAATTGACAGAGTGCTCATCAAAGATCTGATTAGAAAGTAAAAATAACCACATAACAGTCAAAGCCTCTAAGGCTGCAATGTATTGTTCTCTGTTTGTAAGCAGAGATTTCATGTTATTTAAATAAAATGATTTAGCTTCACACAAGAATACCATCAAATGGGGCTTGGGGCCACTTCTTATCTGAAAGCAATGGTAACGCCGCTGTAGAAAAGCCATACCTTGATAGCAAAGTTAAACACATTAGCAGAGAATTTGCAAAGGATAACTTTTTCTTGTATTTTTATAGTCACTCAACTTTTCTTGTACCAGCTTACCTTAGAATACAGAGGCAGACCTTGCCTCCTGACGTCAAACGGCAGAATCCAAACCTTTGCTTACTTTCAATGTCGGTGAGCACAAAGGTGAAATGCTGTCCTACTTGGTTTTGAGACACCCTGAAAAACCAGAAACAGAGCATAAAAACCACTAAATCACATAAAACATGAGCATTTAAGTCATTGGTCTCAAATATTTTCATGCTCAATCCTCACTGTAATCCTCAATACAATTCTATTGTCTACTGTTGTTTTCCTATTTTTATATGATCTTCTACAGCAGAATATCTAAGAACCTGCTTACTAATGATTAACACATGTCATTTGTGGTTCAATCTTAGATGACCAAGCTGAAAATTAATTCCCAGAGAAGTTGAAAACCACCACAGATCTCGTCTACCAAGCAGAGAGCACAAAATATTTTTTAAATTTATTCCTTGTAACATGGGTTGGGGTCTTTTGTTGTAGTGCTGGTTGGTTTTTGATGGTTTGTTTGGGGTTTCTTAAATTTCCACCGAAACTAAATACAGGAGATTTTCCCCCTGGGTAAAAAGAAAGTAGCAGTTGATCAAAGGGCAAGAGAAGTTACATAGGACACAGGGACATTATCCTGCTTAACATGTGCAGGAAAAAGGTTTAAAGATTAGCTAAGTGGTACCACCACCCAGCCTGTAGAGTGCTCCACTCTTTGCAGTGTAGTTTAGTCCCTCATGAAGAGTGACTAGGATGAAACAAACGCCTGTGCTGAGCATACGGCCTTAGAAGATACTCCTAGTCCAATATAACCACCCATGATAATGAAAAGACTTTTTTTAGTCAAGTGATTAAACTCAAATCATTAAAACAAGCACTTTCCTCAGTTGCCTTCAACAGCCTGGAACAATCTAGTGCTCTCTTTAAACACCGCAAGCACTCGACGGCTTCTGCTCAGTCCCTCCTGGCTCAGCTTCTGGGTAGCTGGGATGCTGCACACTGCGCCTGGCACCACAGAGCCATCAATAACCAGGCCTTACTACTCCCTTGCCAACCGTGCAATTTTCCCTTTCACATCTCTGCACTTTACCCTTCATTGCAGAGAACAGACTACCATAAAATGTGCAGTGTGGTTTCAGCACCCCTGCGCACCCTGGGGTGAGGGACTCACACACAAAACTCAGCACAGCTGCTCAGTTGGGAGCACTGGAAATGCTCCATGGAGTGACCTCGGAGCCTCCTGCTCCCACCCTCTCTCTGCTCGGCCATAATCCCCCTCTGGGGCTTGGAGCTTGCAGCAGCCATGACTGGCTTCTCCTTACACCATGAAACACCTGGCATGGTTAGGCTGGAGTCTCTGTGCACCACCGTATTAACTCAAATTGGTTTTAAAGTACTCTGTACACCTATATCAGGCAAAATGTCTGTTCACAGGGCCACTTTAAATATGAGATTCAAAATCTGACATTTTCTATTAAAAATAGCCCAGCCAAGTTATGAGTTCAGTGGGAAGCATTTCCAATGCCATCTCACCACCTCCAAATCAGCATCGTCCCTTTGCTTCTTTAAGAGAGGCAACTCCATGTTTTGACAGTCAGTGTAAAAGTGGCCCAGCTTGACAACTGCTTCCCACACTGTTTAGAAAGAGATGTGAGCAGCAAGTCCCAGATTTTTAATATGAGAAACACTCCAAGGCTAAAACTGAATTTCCATAGGAACCCAAAAGTTTGCATTTAGTCCCGTTTGCTTTAAAAGAACAGCTAACAGAAGCCAGTGACCATCCATCTGGACTGTTTTAAGTTTTTTTTCTGTTCAGTTTAAAATATTGAATTAATTCTGAGCTTCTGATTTGAGAGTTCCACTTAAGATGTGGGGGCAGCAAGGATGCCTGTTTTTTTACTCCTCTTCAGCAGAATTAAAACTGACTATATGTAAGCCTTAAAGAGAAAAACAAATGCTAACTGGAGATTTCTATCAATGGATGACCACAATAAATCAGACACATACAACATTCCAGAAGTCCTAGCACTACAGTTTTAACACATATATAGCATGTTCCATCATGCAAACACTGGCCAAGTGACTTGGGGTTTGTGCCTCTCTGTTTCACTGCAGCACGTTCAGGCTGTTCAGAAAATCAAGTCTCCCCTCCACAAACAGGCAGAAGTTCCTGGCACTGCAACTGGACCACAGCATTGGTGTCTCTCAAGTTGTTCTTGAGATGACTAAAATGGCAATCAGCAAAGATAAAATGAAATTATTACATACCAGAATTCCCTCAACAAAATGTTATCTAGACTTTCTATTGAAGCAGAAGATAAAGTAGCGCAGCTACAAAACCCTTCTGCAGAATGCTGGTCTAGTTGGCTGTTTGAAGAGAGCATGATCTGCTCACTTGCAAGGGCAGAGCAGGCACAAATTGTTCCCAAGCAATGCTGACATTCTCCGCACTCATTCCTCTGCCTTGCTTTTGACTTACATTCAACTCCTGCCCTGCCTGCTTACTCTTAATGTTAGTTCAACAATAATAAATCACTAATAATGAAGAATGTGTGTAAATACTTATTAACCCTGCAGACTACAATGGGCTCTTTCAAGGTTATTACAGTTCGCTATAGAAATAAAAATAGGTTTTAAAATTTTCTATGTACCTACACAATGCAGAAAAGACTCTTTAGTACCCATGGAGTAGGTAAAGATTCATTTTATAGATTTTTGTTTACACTACAACCATTGCTCAGGCCTCTTTTTAAGGGAACCTTGAGAGAGTTGATTAAGGCAGGAACTGAATCTCTCCTTCAAACAAAAACCAGCATATCTAACCATTAAATTTATCATTAAATTGCTCTTCTTCCAAATTATTTTGTTTAGGATAGAGCAGACATTTTTTCTTCAAATTTTAGAAATTTTTGAAAAGTTTAAAAAAAATTAAGACCTTATACATGGGAATAGAGATTTCTGTTTTCTTTTAAAAATAAGTCATAAAGTTACTGGTATTGTTACTTATAAAATGTCACGTACACCGTAACTAATATACACAGTTCTGACTGAAGCTTTGGTGGCTGCTACCTAAACCTGAAAATTTCACATGTATTTGAACTCCCCAACTGATGTTGAAAACCAAACCCATCAGTCAGCCACCCTAACTCCCCCCAAATCAAAGAATAGAATAGAAACCATTCCAAGCAGGAATCTGAAAACCAGGCGTTAAGGTACAAGCTGATGGAGAGACTAGGGAGACAGTAACACTAGGTTGGCCAGATTCCTTCAGCTAATTGCTATCCCCAAATCTAAGCTTCAGGGATTACTTTCTTCACTTCCGGGCCCATTCCACGATCCACCACTCCACAGCTCAGGATCGCTGTGGGGAGGGCTCCTCTGCTCCAACCCAGTTATCTGACAAGCTCTGCCTCCCAAAAAACCCAACCCTTTACAATTCAGAGAAATAAAAGGAACAGGAAAAAAACTGTAGAAGATAAAAAAAAATGGTCAAAGCCCCCTAAGTCAGAAAATTCTCAAAAATAAAAAGCAGTTAGTTTATTAATGGGGTTATGTTTTCAAAACAACATCAGCATCAAAAGAAACCACAACTACTTAGTAAAGAGTCTCACTGGGAGTACTTAAGTTGCAACAGAAGCCTGTCTAGAAGCTCTGTCTCAAGGCCCTGACCACGGGTCATGTGAGCACACTGTGGCTCCCTCAGCACTCCCAGATTTCCTCTCAGACAGGTCCCCTTCCACACACAGACGGAAACCAAACAACCCACGTTTGACGTCAATAGTTACACTCTTCCCTGTGCACAGCGCACACACTGCAGCCTAGTCTTACACTTGTCTCCCTCACGCACATTTACCATTACACAAGCAGGTGCCATAATGCAGTGAGACACAAGATGCACACAACTCAATTGCATGTAACTGCTGCTGCAGTTTTGAGTTTGCAACCCATCTTGCAAGCTGACTGCCATGCCTCAAGTGTACAGGAAATGCTACAGTTTTATTTATCTTCACCCATACAGCTTGAAATACTTTCTTGATTATTTACTTTTCATTCTCAACTATTTACTCTGAAAGCAGAATTTTTGTGTAAGAGACATCTTGTAAATGCCTTTCATGAGATCTGCAAATCCAATGATTTCAAGCCATTATTTCACACTTGTCTTGATCCTAGCTGTGTTTCTGAACAGACTTTCACCAAAAGTATCAATAGAAACAGCATTAGGCAGGAACAGAGGAGTGACAGTGATGTCATTCCTGGTATCATTACTCACAGACCCCTAATAGATTATCAGTTAAATAACCTCCATGTTAATTCCTATACTTGAGTGACATTCTGCTGCTAAGGAGAAATCCTCTACAGCAGCAGCACCACTGATTACACTCCAAAATCTAACACTCGCCTGTGAGTGGGTGAGCACCATGGGGGAATTAATGAAGTACACATCACTGTCTCCATGCTGATCCTACAGGCAGTTCCCAAAGTGCCTTATCTAAAAGAGGCTTGTGTGCTGCACATTCAGCAGGAGAAATGCACCCTGAAAGGGAAAAGACTGAGGAATGAAAGGAGCGAGGGGAAGTATTTATGGTGGAGAGAAATGGCAGAGACTCAAAGCACAGATAAAAATGAGGAGTTCAAGCAGTGACGTAACACAACTTCAGACTGAACCTGAAATGGCTCCAAAGGAACAAGAGAAGTTGTATCCTCATTAGTCATCACTCAGCTACGTAACTGACAGATGCAGAGATCGAGGTATGGACTCTGCAAAGTTACATCTGAGTTCTGGGTTGAGAGGAAAATACAAAAGACTGCTGGAGAAAGAAAAGTGAAGCAAACTATGCAGAATTTGTACAGAGGATTCAAAGAATAAGAAAAGACAAAGTGGTTTTGTCTGAAGCTTTAATATTACTTTAGCAAACACTAAAAGGAAATTAAAATCTCTGTCCTCAAATGTTAAATTCTCCTAGACCATGTGAAAAGAAACAAAGGAATTGAGTACCAGAGAAAAGGGTACTTATTTGTTAATACATACATGCAAACTGTTAGAATGTTATACAATTGCACCATTTATTAAACATAAAAAACATTATTCACAAAAAAAGACGTAAGTACTTGGTGCAAATGCTCAAGAACTTCTATGATGCAATTCGGTTTTAACCCGCTCAAAATAAAATGTAAGCCATAACGAAAAGTAATGAAATTATGTGTTTGTTTTCAATAAAAATTTATTTATAAAACTCAAAGTTTAGATCATGGTCAAAGAATTTTTTTTTACACCATTGTGCCCCTTTTGGCTTGACTTTCAGTTTCAATTTAATAGGAGTTACCTCTAGATTTTTAATTACCATTCACAGTATGTACTTTTGATAATTAGAGCGAGTAGCATACAGTTATTTAAAACATCTGCATAAAGTATGTCTGGTAATGATGCAAGCAGCACCAAATAGTGAGAACTAAATCTGGATCTCTATGATCATTGTCGTATAGTGAATAAAAGAAAATTAAATGCATGTTCGCATTTCTTTCCTTTTTCAAGTCCTTAAGTAATTAATACAGGTGATTTGAAAGAAAATGGGTAACGATGATCTTACTAATGTGCTTTAACTTTCCTTTCTCCATAATATGAGGAACACAGATTTCCTACTTCAATTAGTTTTATTTAGCTAGATAATAGAATTAACACTCCATTCCCTATAACTCTGCTGTGCACTAGAAACCCAGAAGCAATCTATGAAATAGAGTCACATTTTTTGTTTTAAGTGTCTTGATCAGCAGAATCAGTGGCAGTTACCACTTTTGCACTGGTAATTTCTAGCTCTTAATAGGCTCAGATAATGCTTGAAGTAGTTTATATACATATAGTATACGTATTACAGGTTGAGAAACTATGCTCTCTGCAGTACAATATGCTCAATAAATGAAATACATATTTTCTATATCAGTTCAAAGTTTTCTGTACAGAAATCGTCAATGAAACTGCCTGTAAAATACTTGGGAGTATTAGGTGTACCATCTATCATGATCCTATATAGAAGACAAAGACTATATATGCATATATATATATTCATCAGACAAGTGAAAAGCATATACATGGCTAGACAAACACTAATGATTGTCATTAGACAAAAATGATTGTCACATCATAAATGCCCAGAGGAAAAAAGCCATATAAAAAGGAACTTCAGCGGTTTTCTTCTCAAACCTTTTCTTTATTACTCTAAATTTCAAAATAAAAATAATTAAACTGAGAAAGCAGAAGACAACTGGTTTTGTTCAAAAAAAACTGGTAAGGTACGTCTGTATTATAGAAAACACTTGAGCTGAGTAGTAAATGGCAAATGCATCACGCAGCCAGTAAGTTGTTCACACAAATAACTCGCCAGTAATGCTCCCGGAATGAGCTTGCAGCATTTCTGTCATTCCTCCACAATAGCTCTGCCCCTCCTCATCCGTGCTCTTTTACACTCCCATGATCCCATGCTGCCTTTGGTTCTCCCACAAATCCCCCAGAACTCAGCTCCCAGCTACACAGGAAGCTGCGAGTGCGGCGCCGTTCTAGAGACAGCACGGCACTGCCTGAGCAGTCAGCAGGCCAGACTGATTGGCTTTACTCCCCTCAGCAGTGTCCCAGCTTCCAGGAGTCTCCAATCCCTTCTGTCCAACTGACAAGTTTTATGAAATTTGTAGAAATTTTGCACCTTTTGAGAACACTGCTTTACAGTCAAGCATGAGGCCAACAGTCAAAAAGCCTGTCTGGGGAGGGGGCACAGGGGGTATTAATAAACAAACAACAAACATCCCGTAACTTTTTCCTGGTTTTCCCCTTTTTCTTTGTTTTTTACCCCTTCAGATACTCAGCTAAAATACATACTGAGCTATGCTAAAAATTTATGTATTCCCAGAGTTTAAATTCATCCTGTTCATATACGCAGCTAAATGCCTTCTGAATGGTTCAACAGAAATAGTTATGGTAAGACAAGTTATTTGAAAATAATTATTCACTGCCACTGATTATCTTCTTGCCACTGGATGGCAGCAACAGAACCTCACCTTTCTCTGTTATCCTCAAATTTTATTTCCATTATTCATCTTCATTACCAATTTTAAACAGAATTCTGTACATATCTTAAGTACATTAAAGACTTTAATGGTTTAAAGCCAACATTGACAACCGTATTAGTTAAGTCATTAAAACAGCTTAAAGGACAGTGAGCTTAACCAGTTCAAAACCCAAACAACTTAATTAAATTCATCTATCAAAGACTAAATAAGCCTAGTTTACTTCAGGGAAGTTGTTTTTATGAAGAAAACTTTTATTTTTCCAGTGTGTGTTCTGCAAAGACTCTCTTCTTTCCTCTCTACGCACACCAGCTTTTCCTCCACTGAGAGCAGGTTCCTGCATCTGACAGATACTTCTCATCTCCAAGTCTCCATCTACAAACGGTGCCCATGTTGTTCTGAAATTGGCTCAGCCTGCACACTACCTGGGTGTATCTTTCATTAATTATGCAAATCAAGCTTCTAATTCAATCTTTGCCAATTCGGACAATACAGGTTTTCCAAACCAAGTGTGTTCAATCCATTAAATTAATTACCATTAATCATTTTGACAAGCCCAAATAAACATTTTCATTAATAAAAACATTTTATACTAACAATTTAAATGATTGGCAGCATTACATGGAAGCCAGACCATAACTGATACCAGAAAGGTATGGACTAATTAATTATAAATAATGGTCTTGATTCCTCTCTGAGAAAAATCAATTGCATATTCAGCTGCTTCCATGTAATTAAAATCTTAATTTATTTGAACTCAAAAGACACGTTTTCTGTACTGCTCTGTGAGTTTTTATATCCTGGTGCACCGTAATATTTTTTATGAAGCTTGCTCCTTGGAGTAAACTATGTTATATCCTTATACTAATACAGATGATGTTTACAGTTACAACAGACAAAACTGGGAGCTGGAATGTAGCTCTACCTTCACAGAGATATTCCTAAAATTCTGTAGGTATTGCATTTTGCTGGGATAGTTTCCTACTAGTGACTTCATATGTACTTGAACAAAGGGCATGTTTTCTCACCTGCAGGTACAAGTTCAAGGAGTATATTACATATGCCTTTTCTTTAAAACCTTGCTAATAATTATGCTAAAAATAATATTCTATTAAATATTTTTAAATAAATGATAGCTGTAGCACGTACCTTTCAACGTCAAAAGGAAAGCAGAACTTTGGAACGCTGTTCAGCACTTCCTGAAAATACAAGCAAAAGAAATTAAGTTAGAGTTCTTTGAAAAGGCTTTTGAAAGGTTTGCTGTTAAAAAAATGACCAAAAATACTCGTAACAAATAATAAGTTCAAGGAATATATGATTGCAAAAAATACAGCACACGTTCCTGGACTGAAATAATTGATTATTAAAAAGGAATTAAGTTGGTGCTTTGGCAGATTGCAAAGACAATGCCATAGAAGCCCCAGGAGGGAAAGGCCTGGCCTGAAGGGTATTAACACCCTTCACATCCCCGCTGGGATTCCCTTCAACAAGGCCATATGGATTTTACAAGAAGCACCACACCATATGGGTAAGCCACGTCTGCTGCTACTTGTACCACAGACTAGCCACAGGGACTTCTGACAGATCCTGGCTCAAAAATACAAATGTTGTTTCAATTAAAATGCAGGCAGAGAAAAGGGAATGAAGTTGGCAGCAGAATGAATTACAGAGAGGTATAACAACTCTATACATGTTCCGTAGTCAAATGTTGAAAATGATGGAAATCGTCTACTGGTCCAAAGCAGAAATTTATGTGATTAACCCTTTGAGTTTCACAAACAAGCCTCACTATTAATAAAGGAAAAGGGGCAAAAACCACCAGATCTACATTCATACCACAGAATGAAAGAATATAGTCACTCTTTCGTGCAGAACTTTATTTAAGAAGCTGTTTAGTGGCAAATAAAATGTGTTAATTAAAATATAAAAATGCTCTCAAACTAGTCAACATTTTTCTTTAAAAAAAAAAAAAAAGTGAATTACCAGATCATTTAGCAACAAATATTGAACAGCAACTTTACAAGATCCTAGAAAATAGGTTTTATTTCCTTGTTCCCAACTGGGAAAACAAACCCCTTGTGAAATGCTTCAGCAGGAACAGACAGTCGACATCAACACAGTTGGCCAAAGCTGCAAAATTCCCTTTGTAACAGACCAACAGACCTGTATTTCTATATACATGAGCTGGCCGCCAAGGTTTGTTTTCAGAAAAGAGTACATTGATTACAGATTTCCAGGGCTGCATACGAGGGTTTAAGAAGTTGATCTAAGGTGTTAGCACCCTCCAGTCTGAACACCCTGTTTACTCTATGTTGGACACTCAACTCCCATTAGGGGAAATAATGTATTTAAATCCCTACACCCTACAATGACTATTTACTTCAAACATTTGCCAGGCTCAATAGATAGTGTAAAACATAGAGAACTCACACAAGTTAATCAGCAACAGAGGAACACTTCAGGAAAAAGACGCCTGTGACTACAACATGCATACATTAGCTGCAACATTTTAAGGGTCTATGATGTGCCTCAGTAAATCTTCATGTGATACAAAATGAAAAAGTCAATGTTGCTAGAATTTCTAAGTCATACAAGAGAGTTCAAGAAATCTTTAGAATTTTCACTTTGTTAGGGCAGATAAAGAAGGGTATGAAAGCCCCAGATGTGTTTTGGGAAAGGTTATCAACTCCACTATGAACAACAGCAGTATATATAATACTCCAAAAGGAACTGCTCACGCACCATCCTGCCTGCTCTGAGTGCCTGCTGCAGAAGGGTTGCACAGCAAAAGATAAACAGGGCAGGTAAACATTGGAATTTCTGTGGTCAGGAACAAGCACACACGATGCTACTAGTAACAATAATAAACTCTAACAAAAGACAGCAAACAGAACAAATAAAAACTTTTAACTCAGAAATTTCTTAAATATTTCGAAATAGTCTCTAAATTCAGGCTCATAAAGCCTGTTTTTCCTGTTTCAACAAAATAGTATTTTATTCTTTTTCTAAATCTGCACCTATTCTCACACTATAGGAAGTGATTTTCTCCTCACTACCAAGGATTTTAATTGCTGCCTGGTGAGCTTAGCACTGACTCAGAATTGCGTATGGAAATGTATTCATTTATGTTCCCCATTGTATTCTCTCAGAATAAATTATCACGCAAGGAAAAGAAAACAAAACCGAAAAAACCAAAGGTATTAGCTCAATATTTTGACTAAACAACCTGAAAATTACGGGTGTGTTTTGCAGCGCTGCCCAGGCCAACCGACAGACCAGGGCACCCCCAGCGCCACCCGGCCCTCCCCAGGCAGACACGTGCACGCAACTTCTGCGGAGCAGCCTCCGCTCGCTTCCCAACTGGCAGGAGCATCCCTCGGGGGACAAGTCTTTAAACCTCCGCACTCTTTAAAATTCAACCAGCCAGCAGGTCTATAGACTGGTGTATAAACAGTATAGACACACCAAAAAAAAAAAAAAAAATCCTCTCTCAGCTTATGTCAGTGACAAAGCAGCTCAGCAGTTGACTGCTTCTCCCCTGACAGCGTAAGCCGGGTTTACACAGATCAATAGATGGAAGTCCAACCTAGCTTCCAGGGCTCAGTTTTCTCCCTTAATTACAGGTGCTATTCAGATTTTTCAAATGGAAGAAAACAAGATGCCCCCAAGATGCTCCTAGACAAATTTAAAATGCAAATGATATTATATAGACATTCACATATACAGTTACTATTTGTGTACAATTACAGTTGGTACTTGCAGTAACCTCCCTATGGGATAAAATTTGAGCTCTGTCTCAAGTGGGTCATCATTTTCAAGGTTCCATAACCCAGTCACGACTTCCTCCTGAATCAATATACACACTCTCAGAGAAAGAACTATGTATTTATTGTCTTTTATAGTCACAACTTCATAAAACTATGTATTTATTTCTGAAGGCAAAAGGTAGTACAAGTCTTCAGAAAGCAAAATATCTTGATTCGCATGTTCCATGATTACTTCCTCCTCTGGTTCTCACAGTATTAGTGCTTTCAGAAAAGGTCCTTGCATCATAAAGAAGGTGTATACAGGGGAAAATTATAATGATGTAAAACAAAAGAATAAAAACCCCCACAAGTAAAGGATTATCTATTTGCTTTCAAACACTGACTAAACATCTACAGTTGCATACAAAATTGTGTTTAATTGTTAAGTTAAAGGACAACTCTCTCATTCCTTATGCAAACTCAAAGTAGAAGATGATAAAATTAATATAATGTGAACTATGGCATGCTGCTTCCATTGAAAAAAGCTTAAACAAAGACAGAAATGGTATTTACAAAAATATTTCCCTTATACCTACAGCACAGCAGCAGAACTCTGCACTGTCACAGGCTCATGATGCAATAGTTTTATTAATTCACTCTAATCAGTTGCACTGTACAATTCCAGCCTGGCCTGGTCCTGCTCACTGGCTCTACGACGAGGAGATATTACAGAAGCCTAAAACATATGAATTACTTAGCACTCCTTGCTTGTTTTGATATCCACTCAGCTAATTCTGTGTATCAGCATTTTATAAAGCAAAGTAAACAGTGGTAGAAAATGCTTCTAAATTCATACATGCCAGCTTTCTGGGAAAAAAAGTCTGATAACTTTGTACTCTGAAAAGAAACATGGTCAGTAGTTAACTTTCAGCATTGTCGCCTTTGGATATTTCAGATTTTCCTCTAGGTCTAAAGACAAATCATGAAGAATTCCCTGAAACTGGTTTACAGAAAAAATAATATATAATAGCAATTTTAGTACTTGGCTTGCTAGCTGTATTCACGGGGCAGTCCCACAAAAGTGCTGTGCACATCGCACCATTACATTTGCAGTGTGACACCACGGGATGGGTGTAACACAACTGTGTCACGTGGGAGTCTCGGTGCTGTGTGGGTACCAAAACACAGACCCATACATGTGCTCTCTAAGCTCCACCTGTTGCAACACTTCCACTCACAGAAGACAGAAAAGAAAATCTGTGCAATCGCAGATCCCTAAAAACAGATCCATTCTTTTCAGCTAACGATTTTCAGACTAAGTTGTGGATAGTGCTGAGTTTTTGGACAGCTATTTCTATCCCACATAACACTTCATACATCCCTGACAAACGTACAAGGAGGAAGGAGATCCTGGACCATGTAGCAGAAGTTGCCACTAATGGATTCAAGCAAGATTAAAATTCCACTGAACTGAGCTAGGTGTACATTTCTACAATCTTACACTGATTTTGACCCACAGAACAAATCCCACTACACTGCTGAGAACAATTTTTGATCCTCATTTAGTTGGCTAACATGTAAACTACAACTGGCAAGGCCCTACAGTCTAATGGCTGACATTCAGAAGGATCAGGTTGCTCATAATGTTTTAAGAACCAAGCCTTTTCAAATACTTCCTCTCTAAAAGGTGATTGCAACTTTCAAAAGCTTATTCAAAGAAATATTTGTTGTCTAAAACGAATGAGGAGCTGAATACCCGCAAAGGAGGATGAGATCACTTACAGAATTTCAATTACATTTAATTTCTCTTGTTCCTGCTTCCTATCTCCTCCACCAGGCCACCTTTTAGTTATGTGCCTCAGGAAAGGATGCCAGACAGGCATCTGAAGATCTTTGGTAGCTTAGTCCAGGGGCTTTGTGTTCCATACAGCAGCAAGGGCACAGGTAAGGGCACAGACAGATGAGGCAGCACGACAGGAAGACTTTAGAAAACAAGGTAATGGGATGAGCTTGATATCTTAGGGAAGCAAAATTGCATCACCAAGTAACTCTCATAGGTGGCAGCTGAGCCTGAAGGTCAGCTGTACCTGGGACTGGACTTAGAGACAATTGGTGCAACAGCACGGAGAACCAAAAGTACATTAAACACAGACAAAAGAAACGAAAAACCTTAAGGACCACAACAGTGAAGGACCAGGGTGTGGTACACTCCAGCTAGAGACACACTACAGGATGCTCTTGCCCTGTACAGCAGACTGAGGTCTCTCAGGCAGCACACTTTTACTGCTTTTACAGCAGCTTTCAAAGGCACTTCAGAAGACGGAAAGCTAATACTGCATGATTAATCTCACCTTCCAAACAACCACAGAGCAAGTTTTGAAATTCAGAGATTTTACTGAATTACAAGATGTTGGAGTCTCTGTTTGTCTAATTGCTCCTGAATCTCATCACATAACCAGTATCCAGCATAGCATACAGAGGGAATCAAAGTTCACTTTAAAATAACAAGCTCAGTTACAAACAGCAGAATAGTTAAACTAACACGAAGTTCAGCACAGGTTAATTTCCCGGCTTAAAGAAAAAAACCCTTCCAATTTCCCGGAACTCATAATAAAAACATAAAAATTGACAATACTCTTCTTCCCAGAGGAAGTTCCCAGTAGAATAAGTTTAGATTCAAAGGTAACCATGTACCTCTACTACTGGCAAGGCAAACAAAAACAAGATAAATAATACTTCACCACACATCTAACATGCATGTAATATTAGTATTCCATGCAGCAATAAATAGTTTTCCCTTAGTTCCCTGACTCATGTCAGAGAGACCATTATTCCCTAGGCAGTATCAGAGAGTTGGGAAAAACAGGAAATATGCTCTTCCATCTCCTCTCTTGAGATTACTACGTGGGCAATATTCAACTTTTAAGGTGGTAGAGTATTTACTATCTTTAAGAAAATTCAGTATATTTTGTAGCAAAAAAACCCAGCATCAATGTATGGCATACAATTTTCTATCACCATGCAGTATGGGAAAATGGCTTTTTATTTATAAAAACTTTCAGTGTCTGTAACACTACCTGGAAACTCAACAGAGAAGATCTTTTAACTAGAATTGCAGGAGACATAATTTTCAAAATCTTAGTATATAAGTCTCTGCAGGTCAGGTTAAAATCCCCATGTCATCCTGCATAGCTACAGGGGCAGAAATATTTGATTCACTCAAGACCTGTTCAGATTTCCCCCTGCTTACAAGAGCAGTTAAGATGCATCTTTGATAGCATGCTGAGAACCTCCTGCACATCCTGTTCAGATGCTGTTTCTCCGCTTGTGAAAAACTAGCCACTGTAAAAGAAATTGCGAATTGAAACTGGTTCATATTTATTTGTTTCACCTGTTATTTTTTTCATTCCACCGTGGAATATTCTGGTAGCAAGGGATGGAAATGAGCCTATCTGCAACATACCCAGCTCTGCCTATTCAATATGTTGCTTTAAAGTGAAGTTTGCAGTCTCAGAAATGTTTGCAAAACAGTATCAAAGAATATCATGAGTAGAATATAGTTGACACTCTGGTGAAAAGGCTCCTATTTGCAAGATTTCCTTCTCAGTCACCAAGAAAACCTATTTATAAAAGGCAAATGAACTATAAAAGAACACTACAAAAATAATGAATATCTGCATTTCCATGAAAATGGAATATACTGAAAAAAACATAACATTTCAAGCACGACAAACTCTACTCCTGTTGTCACTTGATACATTTCAAATTGATTTTAACTCCAAGCACATTTTTTTCCAAATACATTCCAAATATTTTTTCCTTGTTAAGTACTGCATCAGTACTAAAAGCCAAGTCCTGAAACAGAGTGTCTGTAAATAGCAGGATGCTATTCCTTGCCTACAAAGCTTCTTCTGAACACCTGGCCTGCGCAGTCAATACCCAGCTCTAGTGCACACAGAGAGGTCAGCACTAGCTCTGCAGACTGTTCCTGCTCAGGCTGGGCAGTGAAACTGTCTTGTAACACCAGGTGATGCTCTTCCAGAATCGCAGCTTCCCACTGGTTCTTTCATAAAATGACTGCACAGCATATGCCATGATGAAATCCTGATTTCACTGGCAATTCAGAAACTCAGAAGTAGTTAGAAAATTAAGCATCACATAAGTTAAGGAACAACTTGAGTGCCATGCTGAGAGAAAGCATCTGCACTAGAGCGTGATTTAAACAGATAAACAAGGTGAGGCAGTCAACAGCTAAACCCTTGTCTGGGCTCATCCATGCCTAAATGTGCAGTCCTGTGGGACAGTGCTGGCTCCCACAGCTGTGTCAGCGGCAGGGGAAGTCAGGGAACCACACCACCTTGTACAGGGTAGTGAAACTGATGACGTGCGGAGGCTGAGTTTCTTGGGTTACAAGAATCTACAGCCAAAAGAAAAGGAACCAAGAAAGGAAACCAGCTTCTAAGGAACCTGCTAGGATTATGATTTCTTAAATAAAATTATTTGTGATATTTTCATAAAGGAAACACTTACTTCTTGTTTTACACTCAGTATAGGTTACATTCTAAGCTTCCCAATAATGCAGCTCAGTAACAATCACATGTAGTAATAGTTTTGCAGTACTAAATTGAGATGTTATCAAGAGTGTTGAAAAACGGAAGGAAGGAAGATGTAACAACTCCCGATGAAAAGATCAAAGTGGGAAAGGGAAGAAGCAAACAAACATAAATTTAAAGTGCCAACATACCCCTAGTGTCACCCAATGTAGACAGATGATTATCCCAAAAAATAAAATGCAGCAACCATACAACTGGGTGGTTTTTTCCCAAGAAGATATGCAATGTACATTCACTTTACCAATGGCCAAGCCTGTCCAGACCTTCTGGCTCCCTGCTCAACGCCTCTGGCAGCTTTATTGCCAGCAAGTACTCTGCAACAATTGCAGGCTGGTGTTCCTGCATGTGAGCATCAGTCAGGCACCTCAGCACTCAGACAATCAGCTTAGCTTCAACCTCTGATACAGCATAAGCCAACTTTGAACAGCTAAGACGAGAGGGAGGCAGCTTTCACCAGCAAGCCAGGCAGCACAAGCAGCTACAGCAAAGAAGATTTTCAGCTGCTTCACTTTGATCCAGAACAATGAAAAGGCCCATACTAAGGTAAGACACTCATAAATCTAACCCAGGTACTCACAACACTTACTGAAAAATGGGCAAAAATCCTGTTGCTACAGTAGGATTTCTCTACGAATTGAAAGAGGTCTTCCCTCTTCCAAAATTTAGTTTAAAATTCAAGAACAGGTGCATCAAGTCTTCACTGGCCCAGTATATTTTCCCTAATCGTGGTCATTAGCGCCCAGTGAAGGATAAAGGGCAGAGATAAGTGTGCATTGTACCCTCAGAGAGAGGTGGTTTCTCATATGCAGATCTTTTCTTTTCAAGTGTAAATTTATTAATGACTGCAGACAGAAAGCGACACACAAAAGCCAGAAACTCAGCACCTCTGCTTAGGGCAGAGGCAAACAGTGTCTACCAGCCAGGTAGTTTTCACAATGCCTTGAAAACTTACACACAAGTAATGAGCACCAGAAACAGTTATATTCTGATGGATTCACGCATTTCCCATCCTGATTCCCTGCCTGGAACTGCTTCACTTTCCCTTATTCCTGGTCCAAAATCCCAAACCAAGTAGCCTGTATCCTTCCAGCTGCAGGCCTGCTCATCATGCTTGTATTGTTCTTGCTGCTCCTGAAGTCCTCTGCTGCTCCTGTTCCTGATCTCAGTCCCATCAAGTCTTGTTCTCTGCCTGGTTCCTTGATTTCATCATACGTGGATTATGAGATTTGATCCCAGATCAATTCCTAACATAAGCAATATGTAAAAGAGTATTTTACTTATTAAAACAAAAAATAATCAAAATTATTTGAAGTGACATTTCAAATACCTGTAGCAGTAACAGTGAACTAATGCACCATAAATGCATGCCCAGTTCTGCAGAAAACTATCATCAAGAAAGACAGAAGAAGAGCCAAGAACCAAACACAGGGTTCAGGAATATTACATCCAGCATTAAATATAAAAAGAGGCTGCACTAGTTAGGATATTTCTAAAATTAGTGCAACAGTAAGCTTGAGACACAAAAGCAATGCTGAAAGTAAAAAAGAGGCAACAAAGTGAAGACTGAAATGGAAGAGGGTATTAAGCAAGCAGATGTAAAAGTATAAGGTATCCCAGAATAAGGAACTAGGGGACATTAGAATGGAATATTCTGAGGGCAGTTGAGGTCAATCAACAACGACATCACATATGACGATTTGGCAGTCTTTCTGGAAGATGTTCCAAATGATTGTCATCACTATTTCAGCCATCAGTTAATTTTTTCTTCTTCGGTTTGGCACATCACTGTAGGCTGGAATCTGATTTGGCTTTGAAATAAGCCAAATCAATAACAGTTATTTTCAATAGGCTGATACAGAATATCTGAAGGACAGTCAAATATTAATTCTATACTTATTTGAGCAAACAGAGAAAAAACTACTTCTACAAAATGTAGTCCCCCAATATCACAGCTGTATGATTTTAAAAATTGGCTAACACATGCATACAAGTCTATTAAAATGCACATAATTTATTTGACACAAAATGAAAACATATCTAACAAGTAATTCCATTCATCTGGCCCTTTTTCACCCAGCCTTAAGATATACAAATGCGTGCCTTTTCACCAGAACACAGCAGCTGGGAATGAAAAGAAAAGCATTCAAATGATCATTTTCACATCATATTCCATCGTCTTTTCACCAGCTTCTCCCCAGTCTTTCTTTGAGTCCCATTCTGTTACAAGAGAGCTGCTTTTTAGATCAATTCATATTTCCATAATCCACACTGCTGTTTCTCCCTCTCCTCCCCAGGGTGGACTAACCCCTGCATCCAGAACTATGGCTTACAACTGTCATTAAGACCTGTAACAATAACAAGATAACAAAAGAGCTGGTAGAGATGAGGTTAGCCAGTACCATATGCTGATCAAGTTCAACGTTTTTAACTTAAAAGCTCTATAAAACAAAACTCCCACAATTCTGAGAACAAGCACACTTCATGTTGCCACCTGTCCTCGAAATTTCAAGGAAGTTCCATGTTATCAGTATTGGGCTTTTATAATTTTTAAAATTTATAAAAATAGAAGTCTCAAAGATTTATTCTGTCTCTTTTGGGATGAATTAAATGCAAAGGTTGAGAAAGCATCTTGGAATATTTACATCTTGAATGATGTAAGAGTCTCGGTGATTCTGGGTGTTCCCAGCACGTCTACGTGGGCAGTTGTTTCACAGAATATGTATCAGGACTGAACAGATCTTTTCTGTTCACACAGTGCAGTTAGCAACTATAAATACACCTCTGAATGTTTTCCTGCTGATCATCTATCAGCTGAGATTTGCATAGACAAAAAGCATTGCTGCCTTACACACACAGTGTTCTTCAATAAAAACAGTATGTCTTACAAACATAAAATGTCACAAAATCACTTTATCTTAACTAAATAAAGTTACCTTGCAACGCACAAAATTGCCACGCTGCCATCATCTCAGCAGGGCCAATTGCTTTCCACAAAGATTCAAATTCCAAAATATCCCTTAACTAAATATAATGTGTAACATTTAGGCAAAAATACTACTGAAAATTAGTAATTTCATTAGATTGATTCCTCCTTTCTCATACCAATGCACCCAAATATTAATCACACTTATTAATACACGAGCAGCAAAACGTCCAAATCCTTTTCAAGATTTGCTGATAAAAACAATCCCACAAAGCAAGCACCTGTCTAGTTAGCATAAACATTTGAAACATGCATTTAATGCCTCATCAGAATACAAGAACAAAGCCATCACATGCAGAAGGCTGGTGAGATGCATCCCCTAACAGCATGGCTGCAGCCTTGAAACAGCCTCGTACCTCCTGGGTTCCTGCTGCTCTCTTAAGAGAGCACAGAGGAACACAAAATCTCACTACCGGCTTCCACACATTAGTCTGACCCAGAGAACAGATTTTAGCTTACTTCTTGAGAATGTTAGAAAAAAACAAAACAATACAAACAAACAGAAAAACACAACACCCCCCCCCCCAAAAAAAAAAAACAACCCCAAACAAAAAACACCTCCTTGTGCTATTATTAAATTCTTTTAAAAAAGAATATAACCTCTTTCATGGTGATCTCATTTATGTAATTGCTGCCACGATCCAAGCAATTAAATATTCCATCCTGAAGGAAACTGAGCCCTTTGTCTCCAATCAGACACTCATTTAAGCCAGGCTTAACTTTCAGCAGTTAAAACATACTCTGAAAATCAAGCGTGTGATTGGTGCTTTGCTGCAGGAAGAGTGACATACTGGTACTTCAGAGGGTTTATCCTTTAAACTGCTGCATGTGTTTCTATACTTCTTTATATTTTCACATGAACCAGGTAGATTTATATGTATGAGACTTTAGAAGTTGAGTCACTACAGGATATGGAATGAAGTTCATAGCTAACAATTCAGTAGTGACTTCTGCATAATGCAATACATTAAAACTAAAACCCAGATGTTATGTAAGAGATAAGATAATTACATAGAGAGTGCTATCGTAATTTCAGAGAAAGCAGCACAGATTCCTCATGTGGGATGCCATATCCCTTACTCATTACTCATCTGCAGGGTTTTGGAGAAGCCTGACACGGGAAAGCAGATTTGGACTGCTTGTCTTAGAAAGTGAGAGAAGATAGGATGAAATCTGCAACACAACCACGAGCCTGATGCAGAGCCTCAATTCCTTCTTAACCCACATCTTCAGTGAACAAGCCCTCGTCACATTTACTACTAAAATGGCTTCTGGGAAGACCATCTCCTGCCGTATTAGAGCTATGTGTGTGATCTTCCTGGTGAGATGTTTTTCACCAGCAGAGAAGTTGGAGGCTGAAGATAGAAAATATTATGTGATTTAAAAGGGCAAAGGATGAGAACTATTCAATGGACACCACACACTCTGGGACCTAGTGCAGGTAGAAATCCCTATGAGCCAGTAAGCAGTCCAGATTAAAAAGCTACAGAATTCTTACACAGCTAAAAATAATATCCAACATAGCTGTAATTACTAAATTAATAAGAAATATTAGACTTCACATGCCTCAAAGGTTAAGACAAGACAGAAAGCAGCACTGCTTCTTGCACAGGCACTACCTGCTGCTGGTGCTATCAGCACCATGCTGTCCTCCTTCCTTGGGCCAATACTACTCTTTTCCCAGGAATGTTTCTACCCAGTGAAGTTGGTGGGAGTGTCAGTGGTTTTATTTGCAGAACAGATACGAACAGAGCCACAGTGGAGGCATCTGGACACGTGACATCAATAAGGCTTTGCTACTGACTGCACTGCCACAAGGAGACAAGCCAGTGTCCGCAGATCGCAGCTCTGCCAGGCGACATGAACTTCTGAGAAATGCATATTTTCTTTCTCAACAGTCATGAAGTACTTGAGTTTGAAAGCCAATGTGTTGTTTTCATTTGAGTTGCTATTTTAAAGCCCTTAAAAAAATACTTTCTTCGTAAAAACAACTGGAATTTTATTTTTCCAGATATCATAGCATGAATATTTTCTCTACAGACTTCCATTTACAAATGGACTTGCAAGGCTGAAATTAAACTCTAGTTTAACCTGACTGAACAAATAAAATAGGAATTTCAAGATTAAAAACATATACATGTTTTATCACGGGTATTTTTGCACAAAGGGGATATTTGAACATACTACAAGACAGGGTCTCTAGGAATATACATTCAAAACACATTTTAAACAACAAAAAAATAGCCCATTAAATGGCTACAACTCATTCTTCATCAAAATTTGAGCTTGTGAGGGTAATCACAGAAGATGTTTATATGCTCAAGTCAGAAATCTTCACATTTTTTCGACAGTGTTGAGATTATTCACAGCTTTTTCAACATTGTCAAACTCATGTTTATAGCACTAATGTCAGTACAACAGTAAATTGTAACTCTATGATGTCTCAAAATGGATTACTTCTTCTGGCTTTTGAGGTACTTTTTAATAAAGATTTTCTTTGAAATGGTAGTGTGGTTCTTTGTACTTTGAATTCTAACCAGTATGAGCTCATTTTCTCATTGATACTTTTGAGAGTTACTAAAAATGGAATTACTCCCACCTCAAAAACTAAAATTTTAAAAAAGAAGAAAAAGGCAAAAGCACTTTCTGAAACACTCCTGGCAAAGAGAAGTATTTTTCATTTCCTGCCTTGAAGGATTACTTTTTTTTTCCTTCTCCATTCTATGTTTTTCCCTTTTTCCTTCTTATTTTGATATCTGAGGAATTACCAGACAGAAAATAAGTGGCTTCCCTGCAGTCTTGGCAGATAAGGAAATCAACAATGAATCTTGCAAATTCTTTGCGGTACCAAAAACCGCACCTTAATATTTCCTTTACTTGACAGACTGCAAGTAAGTGACTATGACAAATCCCCAGTCTTGTCTTCCTCCTGATCAACTGTAGTTTCTACATCCCATCCACAACAGATGGGATGTTTTGCAAAACATGAATTGGGAAAGTCAATATTTAAGAACAAAATACACCAAAAGAATATTGACCAGCATCAAAGAAAATGGCAGAGCACAAGAAAAACAGAGCATTAGCAATGAGTAAGCACTGGGAAGTTCAGACTTACTTAGAGGACAAATGTGAGAAAGAGGAAGAAAATGTCAAAATGGCTTAGACAAGTTTTCTTTGCATTATGAAAGCAACAAAAAGGTGACATGATAAACTGTAGAAAAATTCAGGAAGAGAGGAAAATATTTTGCCCACTGTTATCACATCACTGTGCAAACAGACAGCCCTTCGATTTTAGGAAAGATGATTCTTTGGGATACATCCAAAAACTAACTCACACATTTTACATTTAAAATAGAAATGACTGAAAAACAGGACAGAGAACATTCTTTTTCTTTTCTTTTTTGAACATTCTCCCCACAAACTTTCATGGACATTAGCCTTGACAGTTTTAGTGAGTTCTTGGTTTTTAAAAAAATTGACTCTGGTGGATTCACCAATCCAAACCTACCCAGTTGAACATGCACACACACATGTGCAGAGAAGGCTTCTGCTGATTCCACTTCATGACTTGGCCCAGCAGTTTGCTATAGAAACCATTATATATTCTGTTCCAATCCAGTGGTTCAAACAGGGAAATTTCCCTTGTAAGGAGAAGGATTAAAATACCCTGTTTTCCAGGAACACAAGCAATGTCCCTGAAACACCAGATTCCCTACACGGCTGAGACACAATGTGCACGCAATAGGTTTTTCAGAGCCCAAAGGCAGAGAGCTGCCTGAGGCCTTTGGTTTTTATAGATTAGGTATGTCTATTGCATCTTTGTATGATTCCCCTCCAGTCTTTAGTGGGCTTCATCTTCTAATCATTTTTCTACACCAGCTGTTCTCTGAATAACCTTCGACTTGCTGAATAAGCTCCCATTTTTCTTCATACATAATTTCTCCTTTTTTTTCCTTTTTTTTTTTTTTTAAGATCAAGTCTTTCTTGGGGAAAAAGAACAAAACAAACTAGAAAAAAAGAATTTAAATGACAATGAAGATGATCATTCTGCCAGGATAATTATCAAAATTTGCTGAATGCCTAGCTGAGAACATACAACAGCACACTTTGCTCATTTGTCACCGTTTTAAAGGCTGCACGTTTCTGACTGATGCTATTCCCTAACCAGACATCCTACTTTCTATGTTTAGTTATTGCTTTCATCATGAATCACTTTTCAGCTGTCTTTATAAAATCTTGTATTACTGATTTTTTTTAAAAAATCAACTATTTATCAACATCTACTGTACAACAATATTACCGGATCATCCACTGTGGTGATATTACCAACGAAGAATATGTTTTTATACTGATACTGGAGCAAACAAGAGGCAAGAAAGCCATTGAGACAGAGATATTTATTCTATTTAGTAGTTTTACACATTTTCTGTTAGAAAAATATTTCCATGCAAGAAGGTCATGCAAAAGTTGCTGAAATAATAAAGTTTAATAATTTCATTAAATTTTAATCTTAATAACTTTCATAAAATAGTCATGGGGCAAAAAATGCAACACACTAATTAATAGCTTGCTGTCACTACAAACAGTGAAATAATCCATCAGTCCTGTATGTACAAACTTTCCTTTGAGGATTAATTACAGATAGAACATAGGATTTTCACGCTTTCAGAATCAGTAACTTTAGATCAGTCTCTTATAAGGGTGTGAGGATTTTTTTTTCCCCCTAAGCAAATAACTAGGGTATCTCTAAAACATTATTAAATAACTATCTAAAATCTTGCATTGAAAAGGATTAAAGGAATGGAATGCACATGTTCTAACATTAAAAGGACATACATGGGTAGCTCTTCAACTATTTTGTTCTGATGGTTTTTTATAACATCAATGTTTGGCAAAGTTTTACTGATAATTTTTCCACATTTTCAATCCCACAATAGATAAAAATCCACCATGTCCACCAGGACCACCTGATAAAATATTCCATATCAAAAATAAGGTGATACAGCAAATTAGCACGACATTCCATGCTCTACAACTGCCATTGCATATTCCTGTCACAAAGGCAAATCTAATCACGAGCCACCAGTTGGGTGAAGAGTTCCACCCCACTATCATTAGCATCTGCCTCTCCCTAGCTGAATAGAAGAGCTTTTTTATTATTATTCTAACATAAAAAAAAGTTCAATCTCATGTTTCCAACCTGGTCTCCAAAGTCCTCCGGGAACTTCCACAGTACCACTGGATCTGTAAATAATTGACAGACAGCATTAATCAGAGGCAAAGGAACAGAGTATTACAGTCAGAGTACATTAATATTAAAGAGAGGGTCAGCTTAGCGTCAAGCTTTAAGGCAAGTGCAAAAATGTATCTAAAATCTAAGGAAGATACTGGATTATTAAAAAGACATTTCATATTTATGAAACTGTATGTTTATTGTTTTACATATGGCAGCAGGTTATACTGTACTGGACTATTTTCATATTCAATTCTTTATTCCTGGAATACTTCATTGTTTAAGCACGTTTCATTTTCACATTTTAAATCAATTAAGAAATAAAGAGATCTAGAACCTCTTTCCATCCCAGGGAAGAAGAACGTAAAATTACAAGAAGGGGAAAAGAAGACCTTTCTGAAAGTACAGAAAAATATCCTTTGTAATTTTAAATATAGTACCAATGTAATCAGCATTCTCAAGGAAGAGTTTAGAAGAGCTAGCATGTTTCAATAGTTTCTGTTCAGAGCTATTTAAAATCAGCATTTCAGTAATACCTTGAAGTTTTCATTAACCTCTTGTAAAGTGCTAATTATCAAAATAATCACTGTTACTTAGGCTGCATATTAGTCTACAATTGATATTCTTTTGAAAGCATCTAACACAACAACCTGAACCATAACCTTTCAACAAAAAAACGAATTATGCTCTTCATCCCCCCCACCACAGCCTTTAATCTCTTATGATAGAAACCCTTCCTGAGGTGCTACTGTTACACGGCCACAAACACCCATGAAGCCTCACAGGCTTCTAAACACCAGATTAGCAGCAGTGCTTGTCCACACGCTGAAAGTGTAATTTCCTGTCTTGCTGCAAGGGAGACCCAGGTCAGTACCAAAGCCTGGGCCAGAGGCTGCTTGTGCCCCAGCCAAGGTCAGGCAGATCCTCCTGCCTGATTCCTCATCAGAATCATGGCGTTCTCCACTTTTTGGCAAAATATGGAGGTTTCTACTCTCCTTCATTGTTCCACTTGTGTTTGCTGCAGCAAACTGGAGATTTAATGAGGAGGGAAATGTCAGTGATGATGCTGTCATTCCCAGCTGCTGATTTCAAATCCTATTATTCAGCATGGAGCTGTTGCACGCTGCGTTTGCTGCTGGCCCAACCGCCAGGAGCTGGAGACCGAAGTCAGCGTTCCTCCTTCACCCCAGGCCAGATGTTAAGCCAACAGTGGAACATACATTTCAAACATGTTACAAAATTCCACTTGTCAATCAGCTCAATGTAATTTAGACCTAATCTGCATCTAATTCAAAACTGAGATTTTCAATAAAAATGGAGGCATTTGACTCTACTTGTTGGACAAGCTTGTTTTTTCTCCTAAGAACATCCAGGAGGAGTTCTGCAGCTATTATTAAATAAAATGTATGTATTTTGCACAAGGCATCTTCCTCCATCTACTACATGGAGCAAGAACTTTTGAAGGCAGATACAAAACAAGAGTTAAGATGCTACGTCTATAAAAATAGGAGAGGGAATAAATACAGGTACTTATAACAGAGGCCATTTTTTCCCCATCTGTTTTGTGCATATTTAAATTGCAGACACATCTCAATACTAACCAGGTACAAGAAGAGTTTGACTATCCTGTAAGGGAGCTCGTTTTTATTCAAAATTAGTATCGTGAAAAAGAAAGCAATGACATCAACAGTGATCCCTGATAAATTCAAGAAGTAGCAAGTATGGTAATGTATCAAATACTCGATGTTAAGTAATTCAGAAATTACTTGCTAAAAAGCACTGAAAACTTGCAGAATCCAAAAAATACTTCAACAGAACTTGTAAATCTAATGCCATATGTCCACAAACATTTCAAGCATAAATTTCTCTTCGAAAGAGCAATCCCACTGCACTCCCACTACCAGGTACTTGTTGGTGAAGCTGTAGCACTGTCTGTCTCCTGCTGGTACAGACTGTCACAGCTACACTGAGCCAGATGAGGGAACTGACCGAGATCAAACCAACTGTCTGAAACTTTTCAGGTCAGCGTTAACTAGATCAGTTCCCCAAAACTATTGGGTTTATGCCAGAAAAAAAGGAAGAAAAACTGGGGAATAGGGAGTTATGGTGAGAAGAAAGCAGGACTGCTTCATGCGGCAGCGCTCCAGCCTTAAGCATTTGCTAGAGCTCGTGCAATACAAGCTGGTTACCAGCTGCCTCTATTTCCGTTTCTTATCACCCATTTCTTGTTCACAATTTCCCAAGTCTCGCAGTACCACTTACAGTTGCTTCTACTGCAAAACCCAAGCACTATGGCCTGCGAGGAGGTGAGGGGACTGCTCTGCATGGAGGCCGGGCTGCCAGAGCATCACCAGCCAGGACCTTGGCAACATCACCTCTTCCCAGCAAAGAAGCCAAGCAGATGATTTTGGCAGATGTTAAGTACAGCTACACGAGAAACATTTAGTACAGTGAATGCTTTAGCAACACCGTAACAAAATCACTGGGACTTCTGAAATAGCACAGAAATGTAATTTCTTTCCTTCACTGTCCTTACTGCAAACGTAACTGCCAGGCTTCAACATTGGAAGCAGATCGCAACAGCAAAACCTCCAGATGTTATTTTAAAAGGTCACAGTCATGAGCAAAGTACAATCTCAGAATTAAGCAAAACTTGGCTCTAGGTAACGCGGGTTTCGGGTCAAAACATGGGTAAAATTTACACCTTAATGAGGTGCCAACGGAGCTAACAGCAATTCACAGGGCCACCCTTTATGTACAGGCAACAAGATCAACAACTCCAGAAAGTTCTTCTGGTGCCCTGATATCCCAACACATAAAAAATCCTACAACCCTAATTTAGTGTCCTGCTCATCTTGCCATATTCACTTCATACTAGGGTGCTCTCACACTACTCCAATCTCACTTGGAATAGTAAAACCAAATTTAAAGTAAATTCCAATTCATTCAGCTATAGGTGTAACAACATCTACTCTCCTATCATGAAAGGATATTTATATCATGAGAAAATAATTAAATTCATGTGATCTAAACAGGAAGAATAATGCTTTTAATACTCCTTCACGACAACAAAGAAGAGCCAACATTTAAAAAAATATTCCTAACCCAATCCAAGAATAACATTCAGTGCTACACTCAGCAAAAATTACACGCCTTCAAGACTTGTCCAAATGCTTTGAGCTGGGTTTTGCAGCTGTTATTACTGGCTTTTAACTGGTTATTTTAGTAGGTACTTGCCATACATTTATTAAGTAAGAAAATCTGATGTGACTCGTGCTTCAAAAGGAGAAGTTACTATACTCTTTTTATGTCTTTACTCTCTGAAACCAAACCCTAACACCTATAAAAAGCCTCAGGATTTTATGATAATTATCCACGTCTGGGATTGGGGGTTTTTGCAAAAGATTATGTTGGTTTCTGCTTTTGGAGCTAGGCTCACGCAGCATCTGACACATCTTTGTGGCAACTTCTCAAAAGTGCTGCAAAGGAAGAAACAAAAGGGTACTGATTCAGAAATAAAAAGAGAAAGTATAATCCGATTCTGCAACTTTATGCACTCTATCTTCAGGTTTACAAAGACTAAATTGTCTTTTCCCTGAGGATTACTTTCCAGATAGCCCATCTGATCTGGCAATGTTAGGTCAATTTTATGCTGATTTTATGGGTGAGAGGATGAGAATTGCTCAGAAATAGCTGTTGTTACAGTCAGCTGAGGAACTACTGAATTTCTCCTCATTTTCTTTTTCTAACAGACGTTTTGGGACAAACGCTTTGCACCAATTCTAAGTAAAAGTAGTAGTAAGAGGAAATTATCAAGTGTATACATAAAATAGCTTGAGTGTTACATGCACAAATGTATAGACTGTTGCATGTGTAAATTAATACTTCCACGTACAAACACTACTTTTTCCTATGCCTACCGCATTCGCGATGTAAATCTCAGCACCTGCAGGTAACACTTGAAAATTCCTTTGCTACATATGCTACAGCACTGGAAAGAGTATCTCCCTTGGTACCAGTCAGACAAGAGACAATCATGGAACAGTTTTGCTGAGGTACCGAAACTTAGAGTGTAGTGTAATTACAAAGAGAAAAGCAAGTCACACGCAGTGCTTAAAAAATTAGTATTCAAGATGCTGCAATCTAGAACTGCTCCAGAAGACAAATGCAGGCAAGTATGACACACACTAAGACAAGAGGAAAATATATGCATATTCTCAGGATAATTTCTCACCAAAAATCTATTCCACTAGAGGCAAAGTCATAAAACACGTCATCCGTATTTTTAGGAAAACAACTTCTAACACAGTTTAACTTCTGTAACAAATCTAAGAAAATACAAAGGTACTATTTCTCATGACACAGTATTAGAAAAGTAGTGTATTCTAAAATATGAAAAAAAAAAAGAGAAAGCTTTCTGAGTTGTAACTTTCCAAAAAATTGACAAGTTGAATATATTCTAAAAATACTCTTCATAATCATCAAGACTGCAGATTATAAATGCCACCCAAAAATACAACAGGATAAGGTAATTAGCACACATTCAATTTGATAATGGAACAGAAATTACAGACACATGCTGAGAAACATCATCTCGGGTAATTCTCTTGATAGCAACAGAGAATATTTCAGACAGGAAAACACAGCTACGGTAAAATGAAACAGATTAATTAAGTAGTCCAATATTCTGCCAGGAGAGGAGGAATCTTCACCCCTGTTGGTTTGACTGAGCAGAACAGACAAAAAGGCTGCCAAGCAGAGTTGGTCATCTCTCAGGGCAGAGCAAGACTAGATGACTGCTCAGTATCCCTCCAGTTATATTTTCTCTGATGCTGTACAGATATTCACTGGAAAAAAGCTGTCAGTGCAGAGGGGAAAGAAGAGACTGGGGCCAGGAGTTAAGGGGGTGGGAAAGAAATATAGAGAGGAAAAGGAGAGCAGCAGAGCAAAGCTTATTGCAGACAGTTCTTCTTGTCTGGAAAAAACAAGAAGTGCCACATTTTTTCCCCTTACATGAACATGAGAATTTAATTAATAAAGCTGAAATTATCTATAATTATCTCAGGGAACACACATTTCAGCAACAAGCAGAATGAATTTTGCTAGAATAAGTAGTTTTCAGCAATAAAAAATTAGTTCTCCAAACCAAGTTTACGATACTGCTGTTGTTCAAAAACAAAGGTGTCTCATATACTTAAAATAATTTTCCAGAAACACTCAACAGTAATTCTAGTGTTGCTTTTGTATCAATATAGTATTTAATACTCAACCAAATCACTACAACAGTGATTCAGAAACAAAGTAAGAGATGAACCATAACGTGCAAACCCAAGGGTTTTTACAGATGAAATCATCTGATGAAAAAAACAGCATTCACATAAGAAAATTATTTATTGCACAAAACACGTCTGTATATCATATTAAAATCTGCCTGTTAACAGTTTCATACATGAACTGCCAGAGATGCAGTAGAATGGGAGGCCCTGCTGCCAGATCTGGGCGCAACAGTGGTCTTTAGCTCCATGGTCTCGGGGATCAAAGTGGAGCACCAGCCAGTAGCACAAGGAAGAAGAGCAGGATGTAGTGGAAAAGGGAAGAAGAAGGGAGTTACAGTGTTTCCCAAGCATCAATAATCAAAAGAAAGAACAAGATAAAATTATTTTGAAGCAATTTGGTTTTAAAAAAGTGAAATAAGGAACAGTCACTAACTTCTGTGGTACTTAAAACCTCTCCGATTAAAGACAATATGCAAACAAGGGTGCCACTAAAGAAAATACCTGAAAGTACACTTTTATATGAATCACATAGCAAAAGAAAACATTTACGAAGATAAATTAATATTTAATAATCCAGAACCTTCAACTTTTTTACTCACAAGTGTGCCTTCCTGAACTGCCTCCACAATTTCAAACAGTTGCTACTTCAGCAAACAGCAAAGGAACACAAGGCACAAATGACAAAGTCATTGACAACATCAGTTAAAGAAAAATGTTAACAAGTTTCAGTAATTATATTTGCCAGTTTTTCCTGCTATATGTTAATACACTGAGATTCTTCTGGATCTCTAGGTGGGGCTCACCTTTCAAAATAAGCCCCAGCATGGCCATAGCACAGGAACTCAGTGTCTCCTGTCCCCTTTCCCTCCCCACACCAGTGGCCTCTGCCTTGTCTTCAACTGATTGCAAAACTGATGCCTCATTTTGAAAAATTATTTAGGCATTGAAGGTACCCAACTTACACTGGCATCAAAGGTGATATTTGGAATGTGTGAGCTTTTTCCTTCCAACTTTACTCATAGAAAGGATAGCGTGAACTAAATGACAGAGTCAACAAACACACACTAAATACTGACCTTTGGGAAACAGAAAATAACAGTTCAGTAGCCTCAGTTACAGCCACTGTAGCTGTTGTCTGTAAGTCTCTTTGACTGCACATTTGCCAATCAGAAATATAATTTTTGATTAAGTGACTTTTCAGTCAGGTTCAGAAATGTAATCACAAAGACCTCACTGGCAAGATGAAAACATCTTCCTTCCATGAGGAAGCTTTTCCTAAGTTTTCAACTTTAGTAATAACAGTTGCAATGGAAGTAATTTCTGTAGGACGTATGCTTGAAAAATGCTCCCAGTCACAAGTAGCACAAATTACTACCAGACTTATCAATTGGATCAGAATTTCATTACAGCTTTCTATAGATATATAACTTAGCCAATAATTTCAGGATACCAGTGCTCACACTACGTTTGCAGAAATCCAGAATTTTGCTTCTAGTACACGGGAAAAAAAAGGTACAATCCACAACTGTAAGAGTCACTCAGGCCTTAACAAAAACCACACACACCACAATCTTCTCTACTCCCCGCAAAAACAACCTGCATTGGCAGTCAGTGGCTCCAGCTCAGTCAGCTCCTCGCAGCATCACAATGTCATGGCAGCTCCACAGCTTTTAGGTGCTGGCCATTGCTGCCCCATCGAGGCTTTAACAGCTCACAATCTGGACTGAAGTGTGAGAATCTGACGTGTGTACATCACACTGTAAAGCCACGCGTGAGATTTGCTGATTACACAGTTTATCACAGAATTATTTTCAAGTATTTCTACTTTTAAACTTGACAAAGGTTCCTGAGGGTATTCAGAATGTTAGAACCGTGTGCAAATATAACCTCCCAACTAACCACATGCACGGTTCAGCCTAGTACATAATAGAGAAGCAAGACTTTGTCAGGTTTTGGACCTGAAACTTCCTCCAATCTCTTGGATTACCCTGTCTGTAAGGCACTTGGAACTAGGAAATTATGTACTTCTTCCCCTTTTACAGGCAGATAGATGGTTAAAATTTCTAGCTACAACTTGACATCTCCTTCAAAGCCTGCAGGTCAATCCCTTTTTGCCCAAGAATTTGTCCCTCTGAAGGACAGAGCAGTAAGTCATTTCAGCTTACTAGAGACAGAAAGAAAGGGTCCTCTGGGCTGCAATGCTATTAGCCATGCTTCAGGCTAAAACCTTAATCAGGGTGAGAGTTCATTGCACAGATAGTGCACAGATAAAATGAGTATGTTCAGCCTTTATTTGGTCTCTACATGAGATAAGCAGGAGTTTCTTCCTACCTGGTAAGTCTTTAGAATGACCTTGTAAAGTATGGCAATAACTGTATGCCTTTAGAAGCTGTGGTGTTATTTTTAATTTTCCTACTTCTCACTTGTAATCATGAGTGAATCATGAGAACAAGGATCTAAGAACTAAGGTAGCAGAAGCAGCAAGTAAGCAGCATATATGCCTTCAGTCATTGCTAATGTTTAAGGAGGGTTTACACAACAAGATACTGTTGCTGGATCTCTTGTTCAAAGAAATTTAAATGAAACAGCCCGTCCTGTCATCTAATGAAACGAACAATAACTGAAAACAACAAGACTAAGGGCATTCACCTTTGCAACCAAACACAAATTTTACATCCCACCCCAAAAGAACAAAAAAGTAACTTGCCACACTCCCTTGCAAACAGACATTGTGCAGGGGTTTCTTTGGTTTAAATGAAGATACAGGACTTAAAGTTCTTAAAAACTATTGTGGGCTACATGTAATTTTCCTATTAGTGCTGCAATATTGATTTTGAGAAAGATCTAGAAAAGTTCAAATACATTATTACCAAGCAATATGTACTAAGTAAATTAGGAAGAAGCAAAACTCCTGCCCAGCCGAGTACACTGGAGATGGACCATCACTTGCTCTCCCATGTCTGATGTCTGACCAGAGACAATCATTTTATCTCACGGAGTACAGTGTTGTATTTGCTTTGCAGAACCCATACACACTGCATATAGAAAAATCAAAAAGCTTTTGGCACATGACAACAAGTACATCTCAGTACATTACGGATACCTGAGTTACTGCCTCCTGATTTACTCCTAGAAATACAACCAGGGATATATGTGACCCTGATGAAACCAGGGATCTATGTGACTCTGCAAAGCAAACTGACTGGTTGCAGAAAACACATAATAATATCCAAGCCATTCCTGACAGACATTTTTCAAAAATAATACAAAATAAATATTACATTAGAGTTAACATGCCTTAAAAAAAATAAATTAAAGCAATTAAAAATCAAACCAAAAATGCTTCTGCAAGTTTTTTTCTCTAAGCAGAAGTTAGTCCGGTCTTTAGCTACTTCAAGAAAAAACGAGTGTTGCAGGGGAACTCCCTCTTGGCCAAAGATGATACAGTGACTGTCTATTTACATGGCTTCTTGCCTGAACAGTGCAGCAACATTCCTTCCACCTTCCGCTGGTGAGGACCACATCCTGGGCACAGCCCAACTGTCTGTACTTGAGGGCACGACTTCCCTGTAAATTATGCCCCTTGCCTTAAATACTGATTAGCACAAGCAATAAAATGTGATTACTCAATAATTAACAGGTAAATAATGACCTATTAGTCAGTAACTTACAGGGACAAATTACCTAAAGGCCAGAGCAATAGTGGAATATGTAATACCTTGGAAAAACAAACCCACTGACACTGTCTTTACAACCAAGGACAGCTACAAGGAGAAACAAGGAGAAGGGGTTAGATTTTCTGTTCAGTGTTCTATTCTAGATTATTTATGACATTTCATCTAATTAATAGAGATACTACTGTATCATATATTCACCCCACCTCTATGATTATGCTATGACACAGGACTAGGAACTGTGCAATGATACTCTGCTTATGTGTGAGAAAGGAAGAACATAACTGTACATTACAAAAGCATCGTTTCAAATTCTTTATTCTTTTTTCATTCTCCAAATACAAATAACACTTTCTACATGAAATTGAAACCTCTCACATTTTGTTTACTGGCTGCAATAGGAAGGTATGGAAGTAGAACAGCACTGGTAACCAGGACCTGGCCTGGATCATGCCTACTCCTCTGAACATCTACAGCACCACAGCTGAAACATATATAACTTCAAAAGCTATAATTATATAAACCAACATTTCATAATTTTATATATGTAAATTAAAACAATCACAAACAGTCTTAGTTACACAAAGCTCCAAAATTCTTAGAACCACGTTGATTAGCCATAGCATACAGTTTGCTTTATGTGTAAACAGTTCAAAGACTTTTATATCAAAATATGTATTTTTAATATATTCTGATTCAGTGTTCATTTTAATCTTTGCTGTTCATGACACATTAAGCCAGAACAAAGATGAAGGAGCACTGACCAATAAGCACAAATCTTTTTAGCCTTTTCTTTCCACCTTACCCCAAAATCTATTTTAATATCATCAGGGGCAAAAATAAAACTCATCAGTCACCTGATGGAGTAATTCAAAACTTAACCAAACAGGGCTAATGGGTGAGAATTGAAATGAAAACACCTTGACAAAGAAAGCAATTTCTTTTCTTCGCACTCTTCAGAAGCTGTGGGTGATCGCTGTAATCGAACCATCAACAGCGAGGGGCCATCTGTCCCAAGGGCCCTTCATGTGAGCAAGAATCAGCAACAAAAAATTTTAGAGGCTGGCCCACATGCATTCAGCCCTGGTATGTCCATGGCAGGCAGCATGCAGCTGAAAATCAGTGTTTTGACATTTTTCCCATACCAATCCTTAAAAGTCAACACTAAACTTTTGATAACAACAAAACACAAAAAGCAGGTTAAGAGGTTGCTTACAGAAAGATCAGTGTTACACCAACAGCTGAGATCTCCCCTGTCATGAAGCAGTCGTGCTTTAGTATCCAAGAGCCATGTTCAGTAAAAAAGGCTACAGAAAACAACCTTTACATTTGCATTTATGTTATGAGTCTTCTCTAGGATTAATCTTTGCAGCTAATTAAGATATACCAGACACTTAACAAACCACCCTCACACAATCTCCAAGCCTTGGGTTTCTTCCATAGAAAACAATAAAACATTAAGCAAGGGTCTACCAGACATGTCCAAGCCAGCAACCACACAAGTGCGTGCTGAGACCCAGGGGCTCAGACAGAGGCACCGTGGCTTTGGCACCTGACTTCCCCGGGAACAGAGACCATTCTGATCCCCACCAACGACCTCCCAGAACTGGACGAGAAGAGGCTTCATGTCACACCCCTCCCAGGGGTGTTCCCAAACTGGGCACTTTTCCCTCACTACACCTTTTAAAAGGGAACACCACACATGGCAGAAAGCTAATGCAATTTATTTCTTTGGCATTTTCTAACTGAAAAATATACTGATCTTTTAGTAAAATAAACTTTGACACAGCTGCAACTCTCTGCACCCTTCTGTCCATCTCTTTCTAAACTCTGAAGAGTCACAAAGTGGATAGGGAGGGCAGGAAAAAAATAATATTGTTTTTATTGAGCTGCATTAATAATAATGGTCCCTCTCTGCTTCAGCAGGGTAGAACACAGACCCAGTTAGCAGCACAGCACACTGGGAATTGGAAAAAGCACACTGTTTTTTCAGTCCTGCCAGTTACCTGTTGCCTGACCTCAAGCCAGTTATTTCATGCTCCTAAACACCATGAGATCTTGGAAAAATTACTTTTTTTTTATTCAGAAGCAAAGGCATAAAAAAAGGGGACCTTTCCATGGGGGCCAAGTTTAGTTATTTCAAAGCACAAGACAAGTAAAATCCATAAGACAAGTAAAAGCAAGTAAAAGCAAGTAAAAGGGTTTTCTCACAGGTATTTGCCGTTACTCAGGTCAAAATTCCCAATTACATGTAGGAGAGGGATCAGCAATACCAGAGACATAAACAGCAACCCAAAATACATTAAGAGGTTGTACCAGAACGGTCTTGTGTCTTGCAGCCCTCAAGACAATGAGATCTGGGTTCAGAGTTAATAAAAGCACATTCAAGAACTAGGAAACTCTCCAAGACAGTTCTTGATATCACATACTTCAGTGATAAAACAGAAGAATAATACTATTTATTCAGAACAGCAAAGTATAAGGGTGACGTAGATGCCTGATTTCAATTTACATCCCATTACAAAGTAGCTGTGATGTGATTAAAGTGCAATGCTATTTTATCTTATGAAACCTCAATGCCTGATGCCTGCTTTGTCCAGTGAAATCTCAAATAAATCATGCACAAAATAGTGAAAATTAATTTAACAGTGTGATAATAGCAGACAATATATTTCACTCTAATAGAAAAAGCTAAAGTTCAAAACAACACACTGCACTCGCATGGCCCATGAGGGGTCAGAACTCAACACATCCTTTGTAAATTGAGCCTTTCCAGAAGGCAAGGTCAGAAGCTGCCTTCTCCCATTTCAGCAGTCTGCATTCAAACTAGCTGCTCTAAAAGTACAAGAACTTTTTTTGTCAGAAGCAGTTACTTCAACAAAGGCACCCTGCGAGCTAACACCGCTACGCTGGTGGGTGGGAGCCCAAGCCAGGCCAGCTGCTTTGCCGATTGGAAAGCCAGGACACATCAGCCAGGCACAGCAGGCTCCGGCTGGGCGATCACCCCTCACAGAGGCAAAACAGCAGCCTAGGGAGCGCCTACCACCACGAGGAGTAGAAGGGAGAGAGAAAACAGACCTGGACACACGTGGAAGAGCAGTGGGGTGGTTGCAGATGGGAAGATAAAGACTATAGGAAGGGAGCATTGCAGAACGATGGGCCGTCCATATGCTTGAACTAAACGTTTCTGCCTCTTAAGTAATGAAGGTCTTCATTTTACTTTCCAAAAAGCATTACAACATAAAGAAGTGAGATGAGGCCAGGGAAAGCATGAGTAATGCCTGTGTATGCACCATACAGCAGTCAAAAATATTAGCAAGGTGAAAAATGACATTATTATTATTGATGTGAAAGAACAAGGAATGACTTATTAAAAAATAAACAAAAGCACAAATTAAGATTGTGTCTCATCTGAAAACACTGATTTACTAAATAAATCTGATGCTAAGATTTCAGAATGCACCTATAAATCTGCACAATAGTAACAGCTGTCTACACACAGAATGCACAAGGAGCTAAAAAACATGGCACTACTTGTAACCTTACACACTCTTATCACATTAATCTGTATGAAAATTTTCATTAAAAGTCCTCCTCTCAACCACCACCATTGTCTCACTGACCAATTTCTCCATGTTCAATGTTTGCATGAAAGGGCTGGATGCTATTGGAAGGGCTGTTTTATTTTGGCTTCCATTTTCTATCTACTTCAGCTTCTTCCTTGACGCAGATGATTAAACAAACCTCAGATTTCCTACGAGCCCCGCATCACTAATCACTTGGGAGCCATTTCACACCCATGCTCTGTCCTGCTGCACATTCTCCATCTCCACCAGTAAGACAGTGCCACTGCCACAGCTGCAGGTTCACCACTGGAAGGCTTAAGAGGATGAACTCAATGATCAGTACAGTTTGATAACAATTTTGTCACTATATGGAGCTTTTCTCTTTATTCATTTGTTTCTGCAAATGAAAGGTACTCAGCTCCCGGAGCACAGCTGAGCTCTATAAATGCATGTTAGCACCTAAACCAGCACATGTACAGTTGGAATCAATGCTAAGAGCTCATAATTTCTGAGCTAAGGAAATTAAAATCATGACTGGATGAGCCCAAGAAAACAGAACCGTTATCTTGTTGGTCATTTATCACAAAAACAAAAAAAGCTAAGAACACTAAGAATTAATCACAGGTGCCAACCAATCTTCATAAGACATGCAAAATCATTATTGGAGGAAATATTAAAATGTTTTCAGACAAGCCAGTTCCTGCATTAAAATATACTGTGCTGCAGCAAAATCCAATCACTACCCACGTGCATACACTTATCAAGAACAATTCAATATGCAGCTACAGAAATCAGAAGTTGCTTTGCTTTAAGATGATTAAATCCATTTTTTTATTAATAAAGACTACTCATAATCGCTCATGCTGAAAATTTCATAATCAATGGGATAGAATGCACTTGTAAATTATCTCTACACAAAATAAGGTATCTCCTTTTAGCATCTTTTTAATTCATTGTTTTTATAATGAGTAAAAAAACCCCACAGGGTACAGAAATAGTGCTGCACTTTTCAAGTACAAAGACATACATTCTCTCTCAAGCACGCCTCAGATAATACCTCTCTTATCTTGAGTCTTCCATCACTCTGATTAAAAAAAAAAAAAATACCTGAACTTTCTAGAGCAGGGAAAATCCACTAATTTCTGAAAACACTAAAAATAGATTTCAAGAAACATGGGTGGCAAATATCACATCTTAATTTTAACAAGCTATCCTGAATTACTTATTATTGCTTAAAGTCTTCATTCCTATCAAGCCCACAGTGGATTAGGCAAATTCCATAGAATAATATTCTGCCTAAAACTGTAAAGTGTACCTCCTTTCTTCAGGGCAAATTCTGTCTAGTGTATTTATCAATGGTCTGGGCGAGGGGATCACATGCAGCCTCAGTAAGTTTGAAGATGAAACCTAGTTGGGCAGGAGTGTTGGGCAGGAGGTTGACCTACTGGAGGGCAGGAAGGCTCTGCAGAGGCATCTGGCCAAGCTGGATCCATGGGCTGAGGTCAACAGCATGACGTTCAATTAGAGCAAAGTGCCGAGTGCTGCACTTTGCTCACAATAACCCCATGCAGTGCTACAGGCTGGAGGAAGAGTGGCTGGAAAGCTGCCTGATGGAAAAGGACTTTCGGAGTGCTGTGCTGGTCAACAGCAGCTGAAGAAGAGCCAGCTGTGCACAGGTGGCCAAGGAGGCCAAGGGCATCTTGGCTTGGATCAGCAATAGTGTGGCCAGCAGGACCAGGGAAAAGATTGTCCCCCTGTACTGGGCACTGGTGAGGCAGCACCTTGAATTCCATGTTTGGGTTTGGGCCACTCATTTCAAGAAAGACATTGAGAAGCTGGAGAGTGTCCAGACAAGGGCAACAGAGCAGGGGAAGGGTCTGGAGCATAAATCTGATTAAGAGCAGCTGAGGGAGCTGGGGGTGTTTAGCCTGGAGGGAAGGAGCCTCAGGGGGGACCTTACAGCTCTCTACAACTCCCTGAAAGGAGGGTGTATCAAGTGAGGGTCAGTCTCTTCTCCCAGCTGATGAGAGATAGGACAAGGGGAAATGGTCTCAAGTTGTACCAGGAGAGGTTTAGATTGGATATTAGGGAAAAATTAATCATAGAAAAAGTTGTCAAGCACTGGAACAGGCTGCCCAGTGAAGTGAGAAGGTCACCAACCCTGAGAGGTATTTAAAAGATGTGTAGATGTGCTTTGGAACATGGTTTAGTGGTGGACTTGGCAGTGCTGTGTTAAGGGTTGGACTCAATGATATTAAACGGCTGTTAAAGAAGACATTTAGATTCCTCTTCAAGATTGCAGAAGAACTAATTATCGGGAAAAAAACTCTCTTATTTTCCAAACTTTGACAGAAGATAATGCAAGGTGCCTACTCTAAAATACATAAATATTTTAACTTCTGGTGCTTCCCCAAGGGCAAAAATGTCAGTCATTTTGCTTGAGAACACCATTTTATCCCATCAAATTTGAAAAGCCAAAAAGATCACAATTCATATTGTAGGCTGCCCACTGAAAAAGCTACAAAACTAACCCTTTAACAACAAGGCAAAGGGACTGCAAAGGGTTCTTCACTTTACTTTCACTTAATAGTAATAGAAATCACCTACTCAGGTAATTTCTGCAAGAGCCACAATTCTAAGCCTCTCATTTAAGATTTATTTAATAAATAACTCTGTATGTTTAACAAGGTCTCCACTAAAACACTGTATTTTAAAATCAGTGAACCCAACAGACTTTCTAAGGAATGCAAGGAAAATGGATTCTTTTTTTCTCATTTGTAGATGCATCAGATCACGGAAGTACAGCTCGTATCACCTTTCTGAGGAATTTTCCCCTAAAATACTTAAAAAGAAGAAAGATGGATGCCTGTGAAATTGGGAAACAGAAGATTAAACTCAGGCAAGGGTCAGAGAATGCACTAAATCTGAGGCGGTACTCTTTCCAAGCACAAATAAAATCAAGCTTGTACCAAAATGTATTTCCCCGAGTGCTGAGAGGCCCTGCCACTGACTTGCTGGGGAATGCTGCTGGTTCCTGATCACTTCTCTGAATGCAAGGCGCCTAAAGCTGTCCAGGTCATAAGCAAATGTTTGAAGATGTGACATGTGAAGAGGGTCAACAACAAAGCCTAGCTTTAATCCCTTTGTGTGAAGCAGGAAGAGGAATTTTCCCCATATACACAACACATCTATGTCCACTGAAGTATAAAACTTCCAGAGGTGCACAAGCAAGGCATTATGTCTTCTTTGCTTTTTTGCATGCTGGGAGAGGCCAGGAGGGAGGTGAGCAGTGCTTCTCATGGGCTGGACGTAGTGAAGCACAAGGAATGGTTGTATGCCAAGCAGGGGGCTTTAGTGCACCAAGTGTATTAATCACTGTTGGTATCTTCTCCCAGCCTGAGCCAAGAGCAGCACAACCCATTAGTCCAAACGGGTGGACCTGAGAATATGGGAGGCTTAACTATTGGTTAACATAACTTCCATCATTTCTAATTGGATTGTGGCTAAATTCCCAGCACTGATAATACCAAAATGAGATCAGAGGGGAAAGCCTCCATATTGCCTTTGCACAAAGATTGGAAACAGCTCTCCCCTGCTGTTGTACAATAGCACTGACCACCCAAAGATCCGTGGCTTTAGCTAAAAGAGACGCATCTCGCTGCCTGCTGAACACGTGTGAGGATATGATTACTGTGATGCTTCTTTACGAATTTCAAAACCAGCCCAGAAACAGTGCAAATAGTCAGAAGGCCAAATACTAAATGATGCTAATCTATACAAAAGAAAATTAGAATAAAGAATTGTAATATCAAAAGGACCTTATATGGACTGAGAAGGAAGAGAGCAGAGTATCTGTGCTTTTGAAGGGCTGTTGAAAGATTCAATTTTCATTTGGGGATCTCTTTATCAAGCATTTAAGAGAGAGCTAAGCAAGCTCCAAACTCTGTAGCAATGCACAGCTAAGACAGAGCACATCTTCAGACTTCCTTGGAGCCCATCAGAACTCCTGTAACCATTCCTGACACTCATTTGCTTGACCCATTTCTGATAAACAAAGAATGGAGTACTTGAAGTATTTTTCCCCCTTGTTCGTCCCATTCTTCGCCAGTCTCTTGTTTTGTGGTCAGAGGTTAAACTGCTGACCTCTCACCTTCAAGGCAAGTTTTTCCCCCCTTCCATAAAAGGTTTTTCACAGTGTGCAGCATTCGGATTAGCCCCTATCCCCCTGAACAAAAGCTATGCCTTTGTACCACTGGTTTGGGCATGGAGTCCGTACATCAGAGGAAGCTGCTCCTACTTACCATTCACAATAACTATATTGTGAGGCCCCTCTAACGCCTCATCTCTCAGTGTCTAGACTTTCACCCAACCAGCCAGCAAAAAGAAAATCCTGTAAAGCACTCAACTGAAAATTAACTATGGTGTCCTGTTGTGAACCTGATGAAGACGTTATTTGAACATACGGTAAAACTTTCCATTGTTTAACATAAAGATAAGAGAAAAACTTTTAAAGCCCTGAGGTTTAAATAGTCATAGGGATCAATTCCCTCATGGGTCAGTAAATGCATTTTATAAGCAAGCAGCTATTGCTTATGTGTGTCTTTAAAATAATACACAGATTATTAAATTATACCCAAGCACCCAGCATTCTGGATATTTGCAGAGCCTAATTTTATATTCACTATGGATATATACTAAGACAGAACTCAAGACAGAGAAAAAGAACTGTATCTTCCAGAATTAATTGAAAGCATAGCATCACTACTGCCCACTGTCCCAGTTATCTTCAGCAACTAAAATAAAAGTATGGCAACAGAAATATTTTATGCCTTGCTGTATGAAAAAAGAGCTGTAAAGAAACCCTGTCTTGTCCAGAGTTATCTATAACATTAGAGTGCAAACAAACCATTGGATTTTCCAGGAAAAACCAAAACAAACAAAAAAAACATTGCAGTGACTTGTATTTTTTTCTTTGCAACGCTTGCATTGCTGTAGCATAAATAACACACAGAGCAGAACAGTTTACTGAAGTGGACTAACATTAGTAAAAACCTATTCTTTCATCTTGAGGGAGAAAAACCCCTACAAGTAGGCCGGGGCGGGGGGGAAATATCTAGATTCAAGCAATATTTTAATGTTTGAATATGATATATTTTGAAACTCTGAAAAGAATTTTTTATTTCAGAAAAGCTGATGTTTGCATCTTCTTGGAATTCTTACAGCCTCTTTTGAGTGTGTATTTGGAAAGAATTCCCTGGGCTTTGCTAAGAGAATAAGGCACAGCTGAGGAAATGCATCTCTCTCATCAATTTCCCCAATCTGTTTTGAAAAGAGAGCCAGAGTGTCTCAAAATAAGAGGCAAACAAATTGCTGTCTGGTATAGGTTGATTGATTGGGGGAACATGAGGGGGTGTGCTAGGTTTTTTGGGGAGGGTGTTTGTTGTTTTTTTTTTAAGTGTGTTTTGTGCTGAAACAAGAAAGTGTGAAATCATCCCTGTCATAATAGGAAAAACAAAACAACAACGTTTATCCCTTACCAGCACCCCACAGTGCCTGGTCATGGCAGCAGCATGCGGAAAGCAACAGGATTTGAGTGTCTGGACACAAATGCAACAACCCAGGATGGGCCTAACAACAACCTCAATTCTCTCAACAGGCAAACAAGTTTGAGTTTGCAAAGGAAACAGAAATCAGGAGATAAGAACCTTCTCTGTCTTCAGGAATATCAGACATTAGGCACACGCCACTGTCTCCCTCTGCCACACAGGTCAGTCATGCTTAGGAAGTATTTTAATGTTTCTCGTAATGCCCTTTTTAAAAAAAAAAAAAAAGCCCACACAGGAGAGCTGTCAAATCTAGAGACTGCTGGGTATTAATCTCTTTAGCTATAAAAGTACTTAAGTCAACCTCTGATGTTTTAGGCTCTGTGATCTTTCCCAAGACTGCCTGGACTGCTTCCCAAGGAGAGATGTCTTGCACTGGAGTCACTGCCTGCAACACCTGCTGCTCTGCCACAGGAGCACAAGCATCCTCAGGCTTGTACTGAACTACTTTTACTTGGAGATACCATAGATATACCCCATCAAATTATCACTAATCTCCCGAAGCGATACCAAAAAATAGCAGTACAAGTATTTATCGTACATAAATTGAAAAGGATTGCCTTCTACACCACTGATCATATACGCTTCTGCTCCATGTCCACTGCAATTTGCCTTCTCCACAGACAAGGTCTTCCTGGGGCGAGTCAGAACTCTCTAAAGCTGAGCAGTGACAGACAGGAACTTAAGTCAGCCCCCCACAACAATGCAGCTGCCACAGAAGAAAAACAACAGAAGATCCAATACTATAATCTTGTTCATGGTACCAAAGAACTTGCTTATTTGTAGCTATTGACTACAAAGGATTCAACAAGATGCACGTTTTCACACATATGTACGCATGTTGGAGAGGATATCCATAAACTGGTTTCAGAAAAACAAAATGTCTGAGAAGTAATTAATACAGAGTTAATTAAAACTCATGAACATCATAACTAAAATTTATTTATTTTCCTATGATTATTAATTTTAGCTCTACATGAGGTTACTGAGAGAAAAAAAAATAATATTAACATAGGTGACTTAAAAATCAGAACACTTTGAAATTCTCCCTGTAGCTTCTGTAGGAATCCATAACACACCACCACTTTGGACCACCCTCTCCTCAAAACCCAAAAAAAATTGAGAGAAGAATATCAAAGAATATAACATAGGTATGGAAAAGCATCTACTCATTGGTAAGTTCAATAAATTACAAGTTCAGGTGAGAGACACAGCTAGTGGGGGTGTAAAACATCACCTAGGGCACAAATGAAGAAAAGGAAATAAATAAGCCCTATTTCTTGTAATACAAAAACTATTCTCCAACTGAATGGCATATTTAAAACAAAGAGAAGGAATGCTCACAAACTCTTTACCACAGCCATGGACAGGACTGCTCCAAGTCACTGCTGAGGCCAAGAGTATAAAGAGAGCTCAAACCCCAGTGTGTTTGCACAAGATGGGCCCACATTTCACTACGAGAAGAAATCTGTTTTCACCAGCTTCCAAACCCAAGGTGACCATGGGTACCCATGCTGGAGGAAGGATGCTGACATGCTGAAGGATGCTGTGGTTTTTGGGCAGTGACACATGGCACCCTGTGCCTGCACCCAGCACCATCAGCTGCTGCACACAGGCAGATGAATGAACTCCTGCAAAACCTCATCTTGGTTTTTCTTCTCAGCCCTGGAGGCTAGAATCTGCATTCTGACACACTTTCCATTTTTCTTTCAGTTATAAATACAAGGATAGAGTCTCACCAGGGACACAAATGCAAGGAGCAGGTGATAGGGGCAGCCCTGCAGACCCTCCCCTAATCAGACTGATCCCCTTTTCAGTCACAATGAGGAAGGACAGAACAGTTTTCACACGCACAAAAGGGAGGGAGGCCTGATGCTTTTGGATATCACTAAAAATGGGTAATGGTTTAGTTTGGGATACGAGCAGGAAAGAAGTTGACCCCAGTACATATTTTAGACTGAAGTTTCAGGTGTTTGGTTCCAAGCAGGCAGCCTTATTTCCACAGACTGCATGCTGAGCTCCTTGCAGCAACATCAGACCTATTTTAAGCTGCCAGATCTGGAAAGAAGAGTTAAGCATCTCTCAGAAAACATTTCCTGGATATTTCAGTCAGCTTCAGGTCATGCTGGCCAGCATCACCAAAGCACTGAATTGCAACACCTGCTGTGATTAACTTCAGCTAACTGGTTTTATTAACAGTGTTTTACCAGCTAGGTAAAAGAGAACGTGCCTTCACACGGAGATCACGTATGCATTAAACATCACAAAATGCACAGGTAACTCATCTGCAATGAATAAAATTACAGTATCTTTACTTGTCCTGATGATGAGAAGCAACATCTTTCTTTCACACAGAACTTCTGCAAGATAAATTTTTAACAGAGAAGTCTAATATAAGAATACATTTCTGTTGTTCTTCAGATTACAGAGCGTCTCCTTAATAAATAGCCTCAATCACAATTCCTCCCACATATACACCTGCACCCAAACTTAAACGCAGAAAACAAGAAGACCGCTAAACAAGGAACCAGCTACACTATGATAAGGGGATACTTCATTAAGCTACCAAGCAAGACACTGAAATCTCATTTCTGATGCACCAAGAAAGCACATCTTTTACAGTTATAAACCAAACACACAAAATACATATTTTAAAATCCCCCTGCGTAGATGACTTTGTTGAACTTTGTCCTCATTTATACGCTATTGTTTACCATCTCGTTCTTTCTCACACTTACTTAAACTGTTTCTCATTCCTGACCTTCAAGCATATTGTAAAATTAACATCTAACAATTACGCAATATGCGCCATTCTAGAAGCAGCTAATGAAAAATAAACTACACACAAAAGTACATCTAAACCCCCTCTTAATACCACTAGGTACACCTACAATTACTTGTCTACCATCACTTTTGGACTCTTAAAGTTAGTTTAATCTCAATTATTCAGTTACTAAAATTCCTTCAAAAGATGGCAGCTATAGATTGGCACACATAAATGAGTAAGACTTTAAACCACTGTACAATGCACAACTCATTTCAAGCACCATAAAGCCCTGCAACCAAGTTTAAGACAAAGATTACTGATTACAATCCTCCAGTAACATTTGAAAACCACTTAAGAGAATTCTGAGTACAAACGGATCTTTTTTTCCCCAAAAGAAGTTCTAATAAAGGGTAAGTGAATACATCACTTCTTTGTTTTGTTTTCAGAATGAGAATCTATAGCAGTTTGTTTTTAAAAAACAAAACAAGCATCAACTTCAGTGTTATTTCTTTGCTAAATATACAGGAAGGCTTTGGCAACGAAAAGGAAGCTCAGAGCAGATTCACCCATTCATAATTTGCATAGCAGATTCATTCCTTTTTATAGTTCTTTAAAATATTGATCTGTTTTCAAATCTGCTTCCACAGAAAGCAATACCAACCTGCTATTAACAGAAACAATTATCAGATGCCCTGAAATGCTAAAAACTCATTACAAATGTGGCAAATTTTTCAGCCTGAACTGAAGCAGACTCACAATCTACTTTACTACGCTCTACATATTGCTTTTATTGAATAAAAAGAAAGAAATCAAATGAACTCTCTTATCTTAAATGTAACACATCTGTGTGGTACCTTGAACTCTTAGAATAGAGTTCAGCAAGATCCTCCCCTCTAAAAACAAAGACATGAAAAGTGATGCAACACAGAAGCACAATCCTAATCTGCTCCCTCCCTTAACTCAGTCATTGGTCACTGGATTTTCTTTCCATGTTTCCTCACTGCTCTCCATATGCCCTGGGGAGCTCTGCACCCAGTGACAGGCACAGCCACCTGCCAGCTCTGCTTGGCCAGCTCTCTCAGGCAGGACAAGCTTAGGGAAGCAAAGCAACCACTGACACTGTTGTATGACATGTCAGGATCCTTTCAGCTCCTCCTGCCACAGAGGGGACCAAAGCAAAGAGGTGCCAAATCACACTTCTCCCTCTCAGGGCAGCCAAGCCCTCAACAGCAAATACAGAAAGCAGAGTGGGTATCATTCTCACAACTGCTGTTCCTGGAAGACTAACAAGTAACTAAGATTATGTTTGATAAACTATGAGTAAAATGGCATATAGTTTTAAACTATTAATTTATTGATTTTCCTGGACTAGGAGTGTTTTGAAATAACGCCTTGCAAATGTGTTGTTGCATCAGGAAATATTTCCCATGTATTAGTGACGCAGTCGGTAAATTTCCTACTTGAATAAAGCCTAAAACTATTTTCTTTTTGAAGTTAAGGTCATCAGGAAGTCGTAACTTTCACGTACATTTGCAGCTGAAGTGCTGCTGTGGTGCAAAGGTAAGAACAACACAGTCTTGTTTAATCTTTTCAAGAGTAGATATTACAGCACTCCATGGATGTCACAATCACAGTCCCCTCATTTATTAATACAACAGCTTATAAAGAGATGCTTTTTCTTTTTTTAAGGTTTTATATTGCTTAAATATATTTACAAGGTTATACTGCAAATCTTCTCCTCTGTCTTACCCACCAAATTCATATTACTTGAGGTGAAAGTGTTCCTTAGCCATAGACTTTGCCCCCACTGTCTCCCGCTTGAAGGGTGCTCATAAAAGTGCTTTAACTACAGCCAAATACAGAGCTGATTAAGGTTGAGTCACCAACGAAAAACAAACGAAAGTCATTTTCTCGTATTATAAAACTTACATTTCAAAAGAATATTCACTCCAGGCACAAGAAGAGCTAACAATTAGGAAAACTAGGTAATTTATCTAAAATGCAACAATACGTTGAATTCCAGCATGTATATGCCATCTTCTTTGGGGCAGTTTCGGGAGTGCTTATCTGCTCACTTTTACTTCAGTTCCACCAACACAGTTTCTGAGCAGCAGTAACTGAGAGGGCTTTGGCTTTCTCCCACGTGCCAGTGGAAAGATAGGCTGTAGAACAGAGGACAGCAACACTCACCACTACCACCAAACAAGAGCTATCAAGAAACGCACTGTGCTCAGTATTAGTCATTCATTTCAAGCTTGAATCGTCCCCTTCCTGCAAAATGCTATTCAAAGACCTGGCTTTTTTTGCAGAACTCGCCTAATAAACACTTATTAGCAGAAAAGCTCCTTGATGTGGCTCACAGTAATGCATCACCCAAGCTTTCCGCAACACGATCCTGGCTTTTGACACTTCCCTTCAGGGGTGACTGCTGCTTGCACTTCCTACTGTCTCAGAGCATGTGTTTTACCTTTGTGGAACCATTTTTCCCCAGTTTGGCTGAACAAGGCAAAATCCAACAGGGTTTAAGGATTAGGTCTGGCCCTCTCAATGTGGGGTATTTGCAACCTTTTTCCTTAGAACTGCTAAGTCAAATGAAAACATAAACCTCACACATGCAAAGGAGGAAGCAAAGACAAAAACAGGACGCTCAAAAGAAGAAGAAAAAAAATTATCAGAGCTAGCTCTGTAAACATATTCCAGAGCTGAAAGATTTTGTATCCTATTAACAACTACTGAGCTATCTAGCCGCAAGTTAGGAAGATATTTCATCTACTGTTTATAAAATGCTTTTCTTTGTTGACTTACCATATACTCACAACCAGACTTGGTCAGTATCCTATATGACACTGGGTTTTGTACCTTATCTTTGGTGTATGTGATCAGTTTTGTAAGCACAGATATTTCTACAGGGGAGGACTGCAGTTCACTGTACGTAAGGCAGATTTTATCCACACATCTGTGCATTCTATCAATGCCCATAACTTCTAACACAGCTGCATATGAAAGAGAATTCTTGTTTCACTGCTCACGTATTTTATTTGAAGACAATTAAAAATTATATTAGAATGCCTAAGAATTTCAGATCAGAGGAGTCAATTAGCATAGCTCAACAAAACACCATTTTCCAATGCTGCTCTGTAGTAAATATTTTCTTAAGAACAACCTAATGAAGTTGGAAACATTGATTTCAAATTCATCTCTCTCAGCCATTGGTGTTCAAAGTAGATCTGGAATAAAATCTGTCTCTGCCTAACCCTGTATATCTGCAATATTGCAATACATCTAGTTAATACCCTGTGACGTTAAACAAAAACCTCCAGAAATGTCAGTGAACCATATATGGACATGACGTGGTAATTAAACTTTAGAACTATTGATCTATATTTCAGACATGGTTTCTTTGGTTTCTAAAATACACTATTTTCTTGTAATGGATCAGCATTGCTCTCTGACAAGAATATTAATTTAAGATAACATACACTGTCACTTCTTTTTGGTTTACACTTACGACATGACTTCTAACATTCCTATCAAATATATGAATTTAATATATAATGCTATGTCTTGAAAAAAATTATGTTCTGGAGCACTGGTTAATAGAAAGGCACTTTCTCACTTTCTGTAACACTTAACTTTCAACGTTTATGTCAGATTAAGCAATCTGTGTCTATTTCATGATTTGCATTGTGTTTGATGCACAAGCACAAAGCTACCATATTAACTGCTATGCTAAGGAGTATATACTGTTCTACATATCCAAAGCAACATTAGCTAAACACAGGTCTTAGAACAAAACAAAATAAAGAAAGAAAATAGCAAACTCACTTTGATCTCTCTGCATACAAAGCCCTTCAAAACATCACTTTGTTCGCAAATATTGTTTATGCTGTTCCGGCACTTTCTGTCCTAGCAAAACCTTTTGTCTTGCTCACTGAAAGGTGAGTATTTCAAGATGTGCTGACGATTAAAACATACTGGTCATGCTTAGATGACTAATTTCTAGTGTTAAAATACACAGAAGCAGAACTCCAGTAGCAGAAGTCCCCCAGTAGCAAGTCAGTATCAAGTTTCTCTGTTACATTAAGATAAAAAGAGGAGTGTACATGGTGAGACACAAAACAAACAATGTTCTTTTATCAGATTATAAAATCCCATTATGTTCCTAAAACATCATGTGAGCAATTCTGATTTGCCTCCATACAGAGCCCAGTTATGCTCTCAGCAGAAATCCAGAACTGCATCTACCAAAGGTATATATTTATTCTACACAGATTGGCTTTAACTCCCTGTTACAGTACAACTGTAATGAGCGCCTCTGCCTAAACTGTCCTAAATTGAATTAGTTATAGACTCTTTTACTAGAGTCATTAATGGTAACTGGTGAATGCATAGATCACTCTGCAATCCCAGGCCACAACTTACTGATGTGACTGCATACACATTGGAATTTTTATTGTCAGTACTTCTCTTTCTTTTTAGATGGGCTGTTGAATATTTTGAAAGCATATGAAGTACAGCCACTGTTCACCAGAAAGCTAAAATTTCTACTGGACACTCTCCTTTTGCAGAGAGTATCTTATAACAAGGTACCTTCATTTTCACACAGATTAGCACACAGAGTATCTCCCAGTTTATGAGAGTCCAGCACCTACAGAAAATACCACCAACCAAAACATCCACACAGAAGCCACACAGATGGGTTCTGTTAGAGCAAATGCTGTTACCAAGAAGTTTTCTGGGAAATGCAGAGACAAGCAGTGTTTCAGAGCTGAGAGACATACAGTCCTATGTTAGGAGAGTCAGGCAAAATTACAGATTTAACTGAAGTAATTTAGGGCTGGAAGCAAAGTAATTTTTGTCCTTTTAGAGCTTCAATGCACACTGCAGTTTCAGATCTTTCTCATCCATTTAAACTATATGAAGCAGATCATATATGAGCAGACCAAGTTCATGTTCCCCATCACCTACAGAGCAGTGCTTGGCATCTGCCCATCCTCATGGATTTACTGGCTTTAAGAGCTCTGCTAACCACATTGGTACCTTTTTATTTCCAACCTTCATTCTATTTCACTTCCACTGAAAATTCTGGTAGTTTGATTTATTTTTATTATTGTTTGATCTGGTTTACCCTGTCCTTCATCGCTTTCCCCAACAGTAAGAGCTGAAAGGATTTCTGCTTTGTTCACTGTTGAAAACAATGCAAATTCCCTCCAAGGACTGCAAGACCTGACAAGTATTCTCAATGACAGTCTGCTGTATCTGTCAGTGTCCAGTAACATCACACAAAACTGTTTATTTAAAAAGAAGAGAGTCACCAGCATTAGCTGCCCAACAATTTAAGACAGGCTTTAGTTTACTAAGGTTTTTATTGCCAGTGAAAAATGTTTTCAGCCAGGCACTTGAGGGGTGGTGATTTCAAGTTTTTTGGTGGGGTTTTTTTTTTTTTTTGGTTAAGCAGTGTCATAGTATTGATTTCTAACACCACAATCAGAATGTAAAAGAATATGTTTCAAATCTTTCTTTGTAAAGTACAGGATATTATATCAAGACAAGAAAAAGAAAGTTCTTTATATATACCTTACTTATTAATTACATGTGCTAGTTCTTTCTTTTTCTGGCTGACACTTGTAAAAGCATTTCCAGACTAGAACTAGGAAGGTGCTAGAGGGCTCCAACCCCAAGTTAAAGCAGATGGAAACACATATTTATACTGCATGGGATGTGCCCATTCCCAGAAATAAAACGGGTTTATTCAGATGCACCAATCAAAAATGTCTGATTGAAACGGAATGCTCAGAACCTCACCTAAGTCAGTTTGGGTGTCAAAAAGCTTTACTTGTCCTGGCACAGAACCACTGACATCACAGCCTCCTCTGACGTGACTGCAAAAGTTCACTGGTTTCCACTGAAGAGGCAAACGGTTCATCTGCCACCAGGAAACTGAAGTTCTTGTTAGCCTGGCAGTATTCTTAGTAGGGAAAAGTTACCTAGAGTATGAATACCAGCAAAAGTCTTTCCTGGACACAAAATTCGTCAGAATTTCCTCTGTTGTGTCACAATACTGTTAACTATTCTCAGTTCTCTGAATCACTGTATGATACCAATCGAGCACAATTGCAGTCTTTAGCCAGAATTCTGTTTACACAAAATGAAAATTTAATCTATCTCCAAATTAGCAAAGCTTTAAAGTGACCATAGGTGGCAGGCATCTAACTTTGAGTATTTGGGATTTTTAAGAGCTAAATTTAGTTGTGAACAGAAAACTGGTAGAAATCAAAGCTGTTGAACCCATTTCATCAAACGTAGGACAAGAGTTTAACATAACTCAAGCAGATTCCAACATAAAGGCAACAGGAAGAAAGGACAGAGTAAGAGCATAGCTAATTGTGTTTAGCTTCCTGAACTGGCAATACATTTATTTTAACAAACCCAAAATACTTGAAATGAACAATAAGAGACGAAACAACAACCAAAGCTACATTGCATGGCATGAAAATCCCATCGGTTCCTCCTTATTTGAGCTGCATAATGAACTTTTCCTGTCAGCTCCAGAGGCAGCCTCAGCAGCTGAAAGGTGAGTGTGCCCACGGAGCCAGCCTGCCAGGTGCCACCAGAAGCAGGAAGGATGCTTACTTCACATGCTTTTAGCAGTGCCAGCTCTTTGAAGTGAAACACAAACAGGAAACACACACAGCTTAGGAGCCAAATGACCTCTAGAAGATGCGAACAGGATGCATAAATGATCAGCTCTTGCCAGCAGGTCTAAGTAACAGTAACCGTTTCCCTCTTGTCACTCTAAAGGCACAGTGGTTTCACTCCCTTCCTTCAAATAACAGGTAACATTGCAGGTAACTTCCAGGTAACATTGCAATCATCACACAACACTTGTCCTTTACCTTTATGCTGCTACTTTTTCTTATTTTGTATTTAAACAGAACACAAATACATTCAACGTAGCACAAAACACTTTTTTTTTTTTTTTAATACTGCATCTTAACCTGAGGATATAAAAATTATCAATGTTCTGTAATAACTCAATTTCATTCCTGGAAACAGCTGCCTTAAAACATTAAGCATTTCTTTGCAACCTCTGAGGGAAATAAGGCCATGCCTATAATCATTGTCAGCATGGCTTCTCTGTGTCAAAGGCAACTATGACAACACAGTTAAATTCAATATTTAGCATCCAGTATTTAAATACTAAGACAGCAGATTTTTGTATTTAGCTTGTCCTTTAACAGAGCTAAAGAACTGCCTCCTCCCAAAAGCAAACACTTCACTTCATCCACACAACACAACAATATTTATGTGTTCTAATACACGTTCAAGAGGCACAACAAATAAAACCCTTGATACTGAACAGCATCTGAAGTCAGATAAATAGGAAGTAATTGTGTCATTCTATCATTCTGAATTTAAGGAACAATGCAATGTTAAACCACTTTTGGCAAAATACCCTGGTTATGATCATTATTACTCTACGATGATCAAACTTGTCATTAACTAAGAAAATTTGTAAAATACGTCCCAGAGAAATCCTAACCAATATGCTCTTTTCAGACACAAGTTTTATATTTTAGCTAGGTTTTAATCTGTATCTGAATACCCATTCAAATGTGTAAAAGAAACCAGATTCAGGAAATATAATCTAAGGGCGTCGCTCAAACCTTGTTTCTAATTAAGGATTTAATATTTTGACAGAACCTCCCAAACACGGATTGAGAATTTTGCAAAGGAACACAGTATGACTGTAAACTGCTGCCTTGGCTTTCCTAGTGCAGGAAGTGCAGATACCACACCCAAAATCTTGTTCAGGCTTTTTTTCTTTACTTCTGCTTTTTCTCTTCTTTTTTCCATATAAAGTTCAGTACTAAGTTTTAAATTTTTCTCCTAAACCAGATTCATAAAATATAAAAAGTCTTTGTTCACCCAAATTATTCAGTTCTAAGCATAAGGCTACAGTTCTCCCAAATACAGTGAAAAATACTAAAGGCAAGTATAAGTTAACGTTTTCAGCATTTTAGTACTTTATCTATCAGTCACATGGAATCTTCCATCCTAAGTATCTGCCTGTAAATATCATGTTTTTACAGGATCTTGGAGTTATCACATTTCAGCCTGCCATGAAAAATACAGATTCTTAACATACTAGTTACAAAGCAATGCTATGCTCAAAATGGTCTTACTGTATATTATTTTAAGGAATAACACTTTACTTGGCTTCGGGGGTTTTTAAGCCCTCGACGAACACTGAGGTAACTCTTCCCTTTGTAGCCCTGATTATGTTTTATTTTATTTATAAACAGAAGTACCTATTTCAACAGTTAGATGATAAGCATGCGCATCTACATGTATCTGTCATTGCCCAGATAATATCACCAGCAAAGGAAGAAGAATTAAAAAGACTATTTCTTTTAACCAGACAGGAAACCCTACACTTCAGCCTCTTCAAGTCAGTGGTAGACAGAGAAGTGTCTCATAGCTCTGCCAAAAAAGCATTTTAAACCTTGGAAGTTTAATCAGTTTTCAAAGTTTTTTTCAGCAGATCTTAAACCCTCCATATACAAAAAAAAATTAAAAAGTCATTAAACTATAGATGAAGATAGCAAACAGCATAAAATACCCCAGTGAAGAAAGATAAATCTCTGTGTATGATGGGCTGGCTGTTCAGTGTGTGGGAGGGCTGAAGCATGCTGACATTAGCTTAGGAAAATATGCAAACTCTTAACACTTCTGAATGTAAGCAATTTAAAAGCCCACAAACTATCCCCCAGGCAGTCATCTCAAATAGTGAAGTACTAAAACGAAACTAAAATTAAATTTGAAAAAAGCACAAGAACGCCAACTTTCATACTGATTGACTACATTACATGATACATTACACAGATTGCTGTTTTCAGCTTATGTTTAGTTATACTTATCCTAGTTCGTTCATTCTACTCAATTTTATACAAAATCCTTTTTATAAAAAGTTAATATTTGTATTATTCAACTCATCAAGTTTTTCCCCTTTAATTTCACTGCCCCAAACGTGATCACTGCTGAAAGCGGCATATGGCATTACATGAAAAACTGACACAGATGGGCAAGTGCCTGCAGGGGAATAATTCATCTCTACCAGCACTGATACCACAGTGCCTGCCCCCACATGACTACAGCTGGAATCTCTGCAGTAGAGCAGAGCCTGCCACTCCTCCCAGGACTGTCCTCTGACTGCTGGAGAGTAGGGTCAGCCCTCCCCACTGAGGTCTCTTCACCCTGCTAAAGAATGCAGGCGAGATAGGAGAAAGGGCTTCCTTGACCTATTTCTTCAGCAGCTCTCACCCCTTCCCCTCCTACTCACACATATCTGCACCCACCTCCAAATTACACATACATCCAAGAATCTCTGGAGGTTGGTGGAAAAAGTAGATCTGTAGGAAATGAGACACTGAAAAGTAGCAACATTTTCCTCCACATTTTTGCCTCTGTGGAGAAGCTGAAAGCTGGACAGACTACACTCCATTTCTCAGTCTCTGGAGAACAAAACGAAAAGGTAAAAAGCATCAAAATGCCAATCTTAGATGCAAAATCATTCTTATCTTAATTGTTTTTGTTGTTCGTAATTCTCCACCACCCACTCTGTGCAAGTGACAGTCCAAACACACAGAAGACTTTGTTCATAGCCTCAGGGGCTTTCCAATTAAATGCAAGAAATTTGAACACACTGAACATACTCATTTAGCTACAACTCGAGGGTTTAAAGATTGTAATTTATGAAGGATTTACAGCTATACTTGGTGTTCATACACCAGAGAACTACAGCTTAACTCTGGCTTATATTCCTTGGCTTTGTCTAAAGGGCAAAAGGGATGCTCTACCTGCTTTTCATACACTCCTGGTTTTGTCTTCAAAACATTTACATAATCCTCAAGAAAAGACTATGAAATTTTCTTCTCCTAATCAATCAATCCTATGGAGAAACCAGGCTAGATTAAATGTCCTTTTCAACTTGGAAATTTCAACAGAAAAGCAAGATAACATTACAGGGAAGTAGCACTAACTAAATAACAACAGATGAGTTAATGAGTTGGGGCAGGGGAGACGGATGTTAACCTTAATGAAACTTCTGAAGAGTATAAAAAGAAAGTTTTATTTTTATACATAAAAACTGCATCTATGCTAAGACTATAAGCAGATATCCAATGTTTTAAAATGACATTTTACTAACTGAAAAAGCACCTTTAACTTTTTATTGGTGTAAAATAAATTCTAAGATGTTAACATAATATTTGGGAATAAAAATATACACATAAACAAGAGACTTGTAAGAAAGCATATCTAGTTCATAGCTGCTCTTTATAGTCACCTGAAGAACACAGCATGCTCTAAAAAAGTAGAGAAACCTAACTTGCTGTGGGCTAGTACTTATTTAGAATCCTTCCAGCTAAAACCAACAGTGAAAAAGGTTAGCAGGATATGAAGGCTGTATCAAAAGTTTTAACTACTCTTAAAAAAAAAATCCTGCAGACTTCTTCATGTATTACACTGATAGATTATCTTTTTCATCAGGTTCAAGCGATGCTCTACAGAAAAATGTAGAGCAGAGGAAAGGAGTTATCTTGATCAGCATGTTACACCCACTGGCTCAGAGTATGTGGTTAACAAACAACTCTCTTTAGTGAAGAAAAAACAGAAGAAGAAAAACTGGTGCTTGCTCTGTCCACAATCCTAAGGGCAGCTTTGGAAGACTCTTGATCAAAACCTTATCTAAGCTAGACAGGTTGTCCTTGGACAAAACTACAAACTGCATTAAATTTTTTTTCAGAACTGAGACCTTTCTGGAATTATGTGTTTTATTAGTACCTTACAGACCACATTCAAACCTCATAAAAAGAATTTTGCATTTCTAGACTAATTCCTGGAACTAATGCATACTCTAACAACACACACTTAAACTGACTTTTGTAGCTTTTACTTGAAAATTTAATGAAAATAAGACCCTGTAAAGAAAAATAATTTAGAGATCACACATCACTACAATTTACTATCATTCTGGCAGAGGCAAGATAAACCACAGGAGTTATTCATGCAATTCAACACAACCTATTTAACACCTTCTCTGAAAATCACATTATCTAACCCTAGAGCTATATAAGACTTCTTAGCATTTAAAAAGGAAATAGAGACAAAGCAATCAAATTTCAAGAGTTGTTCCAACAATTATTCTTAGATTGAACAATAAATGAACTGGTATGTTAAAGGGATTTTCAAGTGAAACTTGAAGAGTCAGGACTAAAGCAGTCCTAGACCCAAACCACAACATTCAGTAGCTGACTTTTCTGGATCTACCTGCAGCCTCTCGATGAGCCTTTTTGTTGCTTTTTTAATGTGCTATAATCAAAGAAAATGAAGGTGTAGCAAACAGCACTCTCTTAACCACACTGTAACCAATCTGAGTCATCTTCTTGGGAAACCATGGACAGAAACACTGAAGACTTTATGTTCACAGAAGCTGGTGCACGTTGCCTTTCCACTGCTGGCTGCTGTATCTGCACTGCATTTTGCATCTGGCCTCTGCAACCCAGTTTTAACGGAACCAATACAGAGGATATAAAATTTACAGAATTAGTTAAATTACCATCTTCATCTCTGCCCATTTCACTCAAATCCACAGTTCAGACTTACAGGTGTAATACACAACCTTGTGTATTACATGCTTGTGTATTCACAGATACACAGATAAATATACACTCCTCACAAAGATTACAATGGCGCTATTAATTTGGACATGTCCTGTGGAAAAGTTCAGAAACATCAACCTTCCAGAAATTCAACTTACTTTTCATGACAGAAAGACCTGGATAGAAAAAAAGAAGCTGCAGATGCTTTGCCCAGATAATTCCTAGGCTGCAGCATATCTTACAGTGCCAGCTGCAGTATAATTTTCAAGAGACCAGAGTGCCAGGAAAAGAGTAAAGTTGCTATACGTGCAGCTGTTGAGCAATAGCCTTATGTAAGGCTGTGCACTTAGGACAACTGTACCACTGCTTTACACCTGATACCCAGTCAGGGTGATTCAGCCCAAAGTGAAAAAAACTTTTCACCCTAAAGCTAAAGAGCAATTCTTGTCCTTAAAACACCACAGCAGTTTTGACAATATCTGTTATCAAGATGCCCTCTGGGTCTGTAAGCAAAAATTAAATACAGAAGGCCTGCTGCTAATGTTAAATTGAGCACACATTTTTGCTATTTCTTGTTTGCTTGTTCATTAAGGAATAACACAGAAAAGAATTACAAAAATATGCAACTTCCTGGAAGGCAGTGTAAAACTTTTTGCTATAAGGTGCTACTCACACTGCAAGCCAAATTCACAATTAACAATTACTGGGCTGTTAGAATAGCTTAGCACTTATGTCTGTTACCTAGCAAACTCTGGTGAACAGAACTTAATTCATCTCAAAGTCTTCCAAGAAATAGGTTATGAATTTTCAGAAGTAAAAGTTGTAACTAATTGATGCTTACTACCCTCAGCACTGCAAAAGACTCAAAGTTATTACACGGGCTACAATCTGATGTTGGTCTTAAGGGTTTTTTCTCCGGTTTGGAGATTTACTCTAAAAATACAGTAAGCAATAGATCCTAAACTGTTAAGGGAATTATGAGAATATTTAAATAGAGAGTATCCTTTCTTTCCAGTCTGCCCCAAAAATGAGGAAAGGGTTGGAAGATCACTGTTCTAGCAATGCTACTGTGCACTCCTGCAGTTTAAAACAGAGTAAGAAATAAATATTCAAGTATGTAAGCTACTCTTAAATCACAAAAAATCCAAAAACCATGTACCCAATGGGAAACAAAATTTTGATCCAGCTATAAACAAATACATGCTGGCACAACTGAGCTTGTAACCAATCCAGGAGCTACCTACCAAACACAAAGTGATAAATTCATATTAATATTATTGAAAGCTCTTTGGTTTCTACTGAATGTTAACACCTATGTTAAAAATAATTAGTGGAATGATTTCAGAAAAAAATTCTTAACACATATAAACCCTGCTACATTTCATGTATATATGGTTCTTTACAGTTGGAGAGCCCCAGGACAATGTAACATCTCAAAAACTAACATTCCTTGAGAGCTATGTTGTAATTAAGAAGTTATGAAAAAATACTTTTCCAAACGTGTTTAACAATTTTAACAGCAAAATTTTTCAGCGTGTCACATTGTTGCAGGCATTTAGCATGCTCATAAAAACACCTTGTTAAGAGCAACACATGCAGTAGGGCCATCTCAATTTTGATTTCTTAGAACAGTCACACACCAGCACGGGGAAATTAAAATGCAGGAGAATGCAAACTACAGCGAAGCCTGAGAAGAAAAAGCTGAAAGATACACGGGTCACATTAAGGTCTTCCTCTCTCCTAAGTCGGCTCCTCCTGCTGCTCACTTATGCAGAGAGATCATAATTTTGTGGCTGTGATATTTCCACGGCAACACTGGTGACAGTGATGTCACAAATTCAGTCCTGACATAGCTTCAGGATCAAGTACAAGGAGCAGATGGGATGCGAGGGAGAAAGCCCCTATTTAAACACAAATCTCTTTCATCAGAAAGAAAGAGGCATGAGCAAAGAACCAGGTGAATGGATCATGTTTTCAAGTATGATATATTCAAAAGATTATCCTAGCATGAAAATCTATTTAAAGGCAAAACCTACAATACAGGGTAACTGTCAAATATGTTAGGCCTTATAATAAACCAACCTTGAAAGTTCCCTGTTTTGCATGACAAGCCCTGTGCTCCATTTCTAAAGTGGCAATGAAGACAATACACTTTTGTCCCTTGCGAATTTCCTTTAAATAACTTTAACACTCAGATATATTAATTTGATACATCACTGTGCTCATAACACCATATGTAAATATGATGTCAAGCCCTCACTGGAGTGAGTTTGTTATCTGAATTAGATATGATAGGGAAGACATTAAAGCAAATCCCAGATGGGTCACCAAGTACAACAGGATGGTGACTGGAATATTCAGCTAGCACTGTTTAATTGGCAAAAGGGGACTGTACTTTTCTCCTGATCTGTGGATGCATGCAAGAACCAACACAAGCTCCAGGCCAGCTAAAGACCCCTAAACCCCTCACCAGTCACACACTGCAGGCTCAAAAAATTACTGGTATGAAACCTCTTTCCTGTCTTTGGCCACCCCATGGACCAAGAGCAACTGAGCCCACACGCAGTAGAAGGGATTGTGACAAAAAGCGGAATAGCAGAGAACGCAACCACAATATAGTCACAAACACAGTCTCCACATTAACTCCTGTCACATTGCGAGGGGACAAACAGATTTCTTAAAGATGCTCCTCTCCACAGAGGAGAACTGATGAACAGCAAAACCACCTACCAACAGAGGCAGGGGAAGTGCCTATGACCAAAATTCAGGCGCAGGCAGTCATTCACAGAGCTGCAAGCAATCAGAAGTGGTTTCTTATGGCAGCAGTGGCAGAAAGATGCACAAGAAAAATCAGAAGTCAAACGAAGATAAAAGGAATTAAAAGGATATAGATTCAAGTTCTGATCACAGAAGAAAAAGCCCACATTTTTTCAAGATTTTGAGATGAAGACCTGGAAGGATTACCAACAGTCTAGATCTCAGGAGGGAAAGAAAGAAAGGAAATAAAATCTGCAGGATGCAGCTGGGCCTAAGCCAAGATGTGAACAGGCCCCCAGGAAGGGGATGTTGGGTGGAGCAAGAGACTAAAAGCACAACGCAAGGAGGAACAGATCAGAAGTCAAGTAGCTAAGCAGGGTTCCCAACCATTATCTATAAGTCACTAAGGCAAAAACTGCAAAAGGGACAGAAAAGAAGGCAAAAAGTGCCATGTGACACAAGCCACAACAATGATCAGAGTTAGGAAACTGATCTGATTTGCTGAAGTATGACAATACCAACAGCAAATCAAAATAAACTGAAGGACGCTGGCCGGTCACAAAAAAAAAAAAAAACAATTGAAAAACCTGAAGAACTGCAATTGTTTAGCTTCAACAAAAATGGGGTTTCTTCCAAGTTTATTAGGCATGCTCCCATGACACCACAAACAAATGCTGTCTGAAACATCAAAAAAAAAAAAAAAAGGGAATAATTTGGGGCTATGAACTTGTACAGGCCTCTTACTTGTTAAAGCAGTAAACTCTGGAAACAGTATCCATCAGCACAGTATGATAAGAAATAGTCTATTTTAAGACGTAGCGTATTGTTTTTACAGTTGTGATTAAGACACAGCTGCCACAGACTAACATGACAACAACACAAGCCCAACAAGGCTCCTCCTCTCCCTTTGCTTTGTAAGGCCAACAACCTTGCATGAGAACATAAACTGAGTTCCCCCAGTGGACTTTCGAGAGGTCACTTTAATTTCAGTACTAGAAATCCCATCTTCTTTTCACCCACGAGGAAAAAAAGCCTCTCTCAGACAACTCTGGCACTACTACATCTCTTTTACCTGGTGTTTATAGAGATGTGAAAGTGGCGGCTGATACAAGCTCAAGTCAGCACTCACTGCTGTTTGTATGGTGTAGCAAACCAAGGCAGCTGCCAAACATAAGCTACAAAGAAAGTCTTTTCCTATTGTTGTTCTGAAAATAATTTGTTTTCCCTCTATCACACTGATCAAAATTAACATTTCCCTGATAGACAGAAGTCAACTGTTCCTCTAAAATGAAATCTTACATAGAATCAACATTTTAAGAGTAAAAAATACATTTGAAGTCCAAGTTTTGTAAAATGTATCATGCAGAACAAAAATATTATTACAACAGCTAAAATGAAAACATAACAAAACCCCACAACAAGTACAAAATAATAGATTTTTAAAAACAATAAGATAATCATAGGCACATTCTAACACAATCTCAGTCCAACAGCAATTCAAAGTATAAAATAACATTAGATGTGGATATCAAGTATTTTTTTTCCAGCTCTCATTTGTCTATATAAATATCACAGGCACATTTTTTTATTACCTTCGTTTTCTGAAGCTTGGCATTTTACTTTCAGTACCAAATCAAAAGTACGTTCTGGATTTTCCCTAGGAGAAACAGAAACAACCAATTAATCGTATACATGTTTCAGATCTTATTTCTACTGTTATATCCTTTCCATTCTTTTCATACAATAATAAATAAAATTACAGTATCATTAAAACAAAATTAGTACTCAGATGAGTTCTAAGGAAGAACTAAAAGCCACATTTCTCTATACAGTCTTAAGAAAGGAGTAAGAAAGATAAACAAGCTAAACTCTGATTTATAGACATGATATTGTCACTGCCTTATACATCAAATAGCTTTTAAGTCACTCTATCATATCCCACCTAACAGTTGAGAAAAAAGCTACTATTCTCTTTATCAATCAATCAATCAACCTGGAGCATTAATGGAGTCACAGGCAGCCTCTTCTAAAGCTATGTCTTATTTCTACTAAATATGAATAGCCCATCATCAGACTTCCACTTTAATTCCATGAGTTTAGCCACTATCCTTTAAATGCATTTCATTACCACCACAAGGCCGAGAATTGTTTGGCTTCCTCTTTCACCAGATATTGATTGCCAGCTGGGACTTTAAAGGCTAGACCTCGGGCATGATTCACTGCAAGAGCCAACATGAGTGCACTAACTAGGGATGGACACAAGCCCCAGCTGGCCAGGAAGTCGGAGCCTCCCTATCTGCAGCAGCCATCATGGGCAGCTCTGAGTGACGGCCGGCGCCTTTTTCACCTGATGATAATAACAAACTGCGTGTGCCAACAGCAATTAACACCCAACCTAATCCCAAACTACGTATTTATTAGAACAGTTCTAAATGCCATTACTATGCCATCCACCCCTCTCTGCCTACCAAGCACGCTGCTATTTCTATTAAAAACAAGCGGTATAACCGCGCCCATATCAATTATCTATTTAACCACATAAAAGGCTCGCACTTGAGCTCCCGTCTTGCGTAACACTCCCACTGAAGTCAGCTGGAGATTTAGGCATAGGAAAAAAAAATCCAAGACTTGGTTCCAGGTTTCTAGAATGCTTCACATAAAGCATACAGCAAATTAACATGTTGTTTCTTTAAAGAAAGTTTTGAATGAAATCCAAAGGCTGAGCTAGGGAAAACTCAGCTGTCACAAATTAATTGATTCAGTACATGCTTTTACTGACCTCAGCACCATCATCAACTGAGATATGCAATTATAGTCTAATTCAGATTATGAAGACATAACCTGCCTATATCAACATTCTTTCCTTGCATTTTAAAGCATTTTGTTGGGGAAATCCTGTATCTACTGATCCCGTGTGTTGAAGATGAAAGTCTGGTCAGAGTTACAACAGCCAAAATCCAGGACATTGAAGATTTACTCTGGCATTAAGCTGTCCCTTGTTCCTCTGGCTGGTGAGCAAGTTCAGAATGAAACTGATAAAGGCTGTGCTTGGTTGAGTCACCTAGAAAACTTAACCACCAAATTCTTCATTTAAAAGAAATGACATTTCCCGATGATGCTGCTCTAGCTCAGACATTGGGTTTATACTCTCAGTTTGGGGATTTAATGTTAATCAGTTCAACTGTTACAAACACCAAATGAGTGCTTCTAACTCAACTCCTAGCTGAACTGCAGTCATGAAAGAAAGCTCTTTGAAGTAATACTGCCTTCTGTCTTTCACTGTAGTACTCCAAAACCGCTTTCGCAGGAAAATGCTTCTAAGTTTACTCTTCACATCCCACTATGCTTAGAAGTGTCAAAAATGTGTCAAACTAATCTGAGAATTGTGAGCCCGTCTCTCGTTTCCCTGCCAGCTCCGCAGTGCCAGCCTTCTCATTCAGCACGTATGGACACGGAGCTGTTTGTCAATTGCCGAAACCTGTGTGTAACATCTTGTCACTTTCAATGTCACCAGAGCACGCGGCCGCTCTCGGAGAGCAGCCTGGACGACAGTGCTCCCAAACACCCAATAAACCTCTTCTGCACCTACCATGACCTAATGGCAAAAGGGTGGTCTGCAACTACCATGACCATAAGCTAAAACACATGGAGTTTCACCTGAACATAGGGAACAACTTCTTTACGCTGAGGATGGCAGAGCACTGGAACAGGCTGCCCAGGAAGGTCATGGAGTCTTCTCCTAGAGACATTCCAAACCCACCTGGAAGTGTTCCTGTGTCACCTGTTCTACATGACCCTGCCTTGGCAGGGGGAGTGGACTGGGTGATCTGCAGAGCTCCCTCCCAATCCTGACGGTTTTCTGATCTCCTGAAGGGATGCCCGTAACAGCCTCGGCCCGCGGTGGGCAGGGGCACTACGGGCAGCTCTGCTGGGCCCGGCGGCCTCGGGATCGCGCTCCCGCCCCCACACGGGCCCCGTTCACCGGGCACAGCACGGCCGGCACCGGGGCCTCTGGCCGGCCGAGCTGGCGGCTGACAGGCGGGTCTCCCGCGCCGCTGCGGACGGGCGATGCCGGGTCCGCCGCGGGGCCGGGAGGCGGCGTG
>VZRN01004858.1:15400-61477 GCA_013397935.1 Dasyornis broadbenti | reverse complement strand
GGGGGGAGAGCGTGGCAGTGCTGTCTGGGGCCCCATGGCTGCTCCGCTCCGCTCCCCCGGCTCGGGCCGCGACTGCGGCGGAGCGGCGGCACCGCCTCCTCCCCCGTCTCTCAGTTCCTGTTGCAGCCGCTCCGGCACCTTCTGGGAACCAGGAAGCTCCGCGGCGGCCCGGGGAGCCGCCGGGGCCGGTGTCACCTGAGGGCGGCGGGGGAGGGCGGACAGCCCCTGCGCTCCGCGGCAGGTGCGCGGGGCTGGGGCGCTGCGGCCCCTGCTTGAGGCCCGGCAGGTGGGGCAGGGCAGCTCGTAGGTGCCGTCATGTGTCACCTCACGGGCACCTTCACCCGCTGCTAAAGCAGATCGGAGGATGAGTCCGGCTGGTGCGTGCACTGACACTTCGTAAGAGCCCTCTTACGTTCTTTATGCACAGCGGGAAAGAGCAGCTTTTCGTGTTAAAGGTCATAAATGTTAGTTTAACCTGCTGTAATCTGCTTAGCTTTTGTTTTTATCGAGTGCTAACCAAACACTATCCCAAACTGCACAAGAGCTGGTGCAGCAGGGGATGGCTGGATCAAACCCACCGTCCTGTAAACACACATAAAAAGCTTTAAATCTTCGAGTGCTTCCCGCGAGTTTGGAAAGGAAATGAAAATAACACCGTCCTTGAGAGGCTTCCAAGTCTCATCTGAGAGGCACTGAGCAGCCAAATTCCCACCTACACCAAGTTTCCCTCACCAACATAGTAACACTGCAATGAAAAAAGTGCATAAAATAGATTCTGTGGTACTGGGCCAAAGAAAAAACGTCATTCTTTTCACTCTTCCTCCAGAAACTAATCATCATATCAACAGTTGAAAAGATGAAAAAAATTCAAGCCAATTATATATTAAACACATAAAACAGCATTAGTGCATTACTGGAGCTGAAAAATCAAATATTCAAAAGTCAGGAAATTACAGATACCAACTTCTCCAAACCAATATCGTTTTGGCTTCATTGCACATCCTACACACCTCACAGGACGTAGATTAACTAATAATAAAACATATAGATGTCAACGAAAAGAATTGAATTTTGCAGCAGCAACCTAGCTTGGGGATTTTCTTGGGTTTCAAGTACTTACTTTCCCAGTCCTCATTCTGCAGTAATTCTTGGCTGTGTTTTAGCAGCCAGTATTTGCAACTCCCACTGAAGTAAATGAAATTGCTTGGGGCTGTGCATCCTTAACACATAACCACACACTTCATGTATTAATTGAATACACCACATTAAATGTGTATTTTTGTATACCATGAGAGGCCCTCACAGCAGGCAGCGTTAATTCATCCACTGTTAAATTGAACTCTGGTGGGATTGGTGTGAACTAAAGAGCCAGGAGAGAGGGGAGCAATGCCTGCTCCAGCACGGGGATAGGAAGAGCAAGGCATCCAGCACCCAGGAATGTTACAGAACCAAAATCGCTCCAGCAGCACCTGGAGAAAGAGCGTGTGGGGAAGGATATGGGACACAATCACAGTCGTGTCTGTGTGTCTGTCTGTCTGCCTCCCTCCTGCCCTCCATCTCTGCCCCAGACCTACTGTAAAGCACACTGAATTTGAAAATCTCTTCTACAAGAAATGGCAAATACTTTAACAAGACTGAATTTGGATCAGATGATTGTCCAAATATTGAGACATTTTATTTGGGGAAAATTTCCATTTGAGATAAACAAGAAAGCAACAACAACAACAAAAAAAAAGGCGACAGGACTTCATTAAATCTGTATTTTGAATTACAGTAAATATTTTATAAGGCTAATGTGCGTTTGTTTCTCTCTTAAGCTGCTGATGCTTGCCACTTTTGCAGACAGAAGAGTACCCTGGCGGCCTGTCAAGCTGATCTACCATTCAATTCCAGCCACTCTTGGACTGGGGTCTGTCTTGGCAGATAGGACCATTGGGTCCCTTAGATTTCATTTTGTCATAATTGGAGAAAAAATAGGTAGGGTTTCTTTCCCAAAGTAAATACATGCCTTGTCACTGGAGTAAATTGACTGCATGCAGTGACTAAATCTCGCCTGCCTGGAAGAGCAGAGAGAGTAGAGAAAGTTCAAGTTTAAAATAGAAGGCATATGAGAGGACAGCCTGTTGAGATGAGGCTCACATCTCTCAGAGCTATTATTTCAGACTCTGTGAAAGCTTAAGCAAACATCACTGCCCAGGTTACACTTAGTTCATGTTTTCAAGACTGTTCTGAAACCACAGCAGCTTTTATTGAAAGATGATGTTTTAGGAAAAGTGTTAGTGTTCAAAACCACCTCTTTCTACTGCCTTGTTTTTAGCCTTTCCTTGGAGAAGGGTTAAGGAAGAAGGTAAAACTGAAAAAAAAACCTAATAGATGTGCAGAAAAATTATTAGTTTAGTATATTCTGAAGCTACTTTTACTTACTCTTTTGTTTTCCTTTCCAAATGAGAACCATGAAGCAAATGATACTTGGGCTCTTCAGTCAACTGTTCTACACGTAATCTAGAAGACCCAAAGCCTTTATGTTTTGCATAACATGAAAATGACTGACCTAGACCTAAATTATATCTAAAAGATTAGCATAGGAACTGATGTAAGAGGATTTGCTCTTGTGTCAGAGCAAATAGGTGAGGGATGAATATTTATTTCATAAATAGGAGCAATTGAAAAACAGGTAACTTAGAAATTAGGATTCCTATTCAATCTTCAGTTGTGCTTTACTAGTAGTGAATATTCATTAGTTCATCTTTGTAGCAGGCTAATAACGTAAAGGAGCTTTAAAACTGATACAGATGCTTACATAGTTCAGTTCTTACGTGCTGGCAGTAAAAGAAGTCTCATGTAAATTGAATTGGACCTACAAGCCTTAATTTTCTCCCAAATTTATTAATATTTTGGAGTAAGAGACTGGATGAAAAAAATATCCAAAAGTCTACTTCATCTGAATGAGATAAGAGGAGAATGGAAGTGCCGTCAGGGCAGATCCATCTCGAGGATCATAGAATGGCCTGGGTTGGGTTGGAAGGGACCTTAAAGATCATCTAGCTCCAAGCCCCCTGCCGAGGGCAGGGACACCTTCCCCTAGACCAGGTTGCTCAGAGCCCCATCCAGCCTGGCCTTGAACACTTCCAAGGATGGGGCATTCACAACTTCTCAGGGCAACCTATTCCAGTGCCCGTCCACCCTCACAGCAAATAATTTCTTCGTAATACCTGGTCTAAACCTACTCTCTTTCATTTTGAAGCCATTCCCCTTTGCCCTGTCACTACATGCTCGTGTAAAATGTCTCTTTCCATCTTTTTTGTAGCCTCTCTTCAGGTAGTGGAAGGCTGCAATTAGGTCACCCCAAAGCCTTCTCTTCTCTGGGCTGAACAAACCAAATTCTCTCAGCCTTTGCTCATGGGAGAGGTGCTCCATCCCTCTGATCAACTGGGTGGTCTCTTCTGGACTCACTCCAGCAGCACCTTGCACCTGGTCTTAGGAAACCTCATGAGATTCGTTATCAATGTAACAAAACACAGAGCATACTTTCTAGTTTACAACCAAGCTCAATATGGAAACAACAGGAGATGAAGATGGAAAACACCAAACAAAATGCCAAAACAAGCATCCACATCCTTTCTGTTATGCAGCAATCTGCCATTCTCTGCCAAATAAAAACCATGTGGGTTTGGGTCTATAAAAGTGGTGCAAAGCAGGGTTAAGATCTCAAAAAGGGAGATGAGAGCAGACAAGAAATGTCCACACATCATCTCACTTGGAAACAGTGGAGCGAGGAAGAAAAGTTCCATGAGAAGCCAATTACTTTTTTTAAAGTTGATACCACTACATTCACACATTTACTTCCAACATGGAAAGCATAAAAGGGACAGAGGGAAGGAAAAAGCACAAAACCTCTGAAGACAAAAATTATTCTGTTCAGTATTTAGCATGGGGGAATTTGAATCCTCCTAATGCAAACTGCAAGCACTCATGCTTTGTGCAGGGAGATTCACAGAGGGCACAGGAAACAGAGTTTACCCTACAAACAAATGCCACCTATGAAATAATGGGGTTGAGGAGTCACTGACTGAATCCATCTCTATACAAGTCTAAATCTCCCACCCCAAATAACTCCAACAGGGTTTTGAGAGTTGAGAGTCATCATCACTGTAAGCTGGAGCACACATTTTATCAATTAAGAAATCTTAAGTATCATAGAATTTCTCACTATCCAGGTACAATTAATTTAATAGTAAAGCATACTACTAATAAAAGTGATCTTCCTCTTAAGTGCTGCTGAAACACATAAAGAGATTTCTATCAGAAGACTGTTGGCAGAGCTTGCTGAAAAAGATGTTCTCCCCTGGGAACACCAATGGGTTTGTCAAAAATGGCAAAATCGAAAATGAAGTTTCTCACTCTCTGGCTATAATAAATATTACTGTGGTGTGATCAGCAGTTTATATCTTGCACCAAGAATTAGTTTTTCATTCACCCCTGAGTCTGTCTCTATTTGGATTAGTTTTAGTCCTCGTTCTTTCAAATAAGTTACACAAGTTATCTCAGCAGCTATCAGTACATCTAACAACATAATCACCTTGTCAGACCTCACAGACTTGGAAAGCATCTCTTAGAATGAGAGTTTGCTCTCAACTCCATTTTAGTGGGGTTGGAGGTTTGGGGTTTTTATCACCTTGTTTGAATCTTACACACACCCTTCCCAAGTTGTAAATGAGTGACTATGTCACCTCACCTACGCAAAATTTTCCAAACCACCAAATTCACAAGCATCAATTTCCTCACTAAGCTTCTTAGCCATAACACTGTCATGAGGCAATACTTAAAGAGAAAATACTGTACTTTAAGGAACACTACATGCTTACATTAGGTGATTTCATCATTCAACTTCTTTAAAGTTAGTCTCATATAAGATTTTAAATAGGTCTCTTTCAAGAAGCCTGTGAAGTTTATTAACTAAATACATACATATAGAATTTACATGTCTACAAGCATTCTACTTTTTGACTCATTGCATGATCATACAAAGATCTTTTTTAACCATTCAATGCTTTTTATTCAAAAATGCACTGTAAAGAGCTTAAGTTCTCCTGCTTAAGAACAGGTGATGATTTAAGGTGGACATGACCAAAGGTGACACCTTGCCATGGCTGGATAAGGAGTTTTGTGTGAAGCTCGTGCTATGTCATCGTTAAGGTTCAGGGATGCAGCATTGCACCAGCTGTCATTGGCGTTGCAGCCAGGCTGTGTGCAAAGGGTGATCTGCCCAAACACACACACACACACACAGGTAAACATATTTATTAATTAATCAGTGGCCTCCTGAGCAGAGATCATTGCTTGGACAGAAATGAGGATTCCCTGGCTTTCTAATCAGTGCCCTCCCAACAGGACTGAGAAAGCAGGTCTTAATCAGGTCAGCTTTAATTACAAGTTTAACAAAGGAGATGGGGGAACTTTTATGAACTTAACTTTAAACTACAGAGCTTTGAGAGAGAAGACGCTCGAAAGTTTAAAGGTTTATGATATGGCTGTATTAGCTCAGCATTTGGTTCACTGGTAGCATTTGCAAATCTTTGCAGTCTGATCTGTAATACCTTTTGTTTGTTAGATAGATTTGCATCATAATCTATAGAATATGTGAAGTATGCATTTAGTAAATATTTACAAGCCTTTGTAAGGTTTAACCAGACATTTACTTTACCCATGCAGTCTGGATGCCTTATCAGTTGTTTAGATGTAAATTAATTTAGAAATTAAAGATGAGTAATATTGTTGTGCATATTAACTTAAAGTCATAGACAATTTAGAAAATTTGGGTGGATTCCTAATTTATTCAGATGTGACAGCTGGCAGAATCTAACAGTAGAATAAGCCACCTTTCAGGTCTGCTGCCCAAATCCAGCCTTGAGCCAGCAAATATCAAGTCCTTTCCAGTGGATGCTGATTATTCATAGGAGTGTTTGAAAACAAGGGGTGGTCTTTGCCCAGTTCCAGTTTAGATGGAAGTCAGACACCTTGCAGCCAGCCTCCCTGTTAGGAACTTCAAAGAAACGAAAGACCGAAAAAAGAAAGAAGCTGTTCTCTTCTTTGCATAGTAAAAAAAAAAAAAATCTCCAAGAAACTTTCAAGAAACGTTGATGGCAATATTAAGGGAATATACCAAGTTCTTTCCCAATAGTGATTATTGTGGAGATTTTTTCAGCCAGCAGATAGTTTGCTGAAGGAAGAATTTTTTTCTGAAGTAAAGCAGCAGGGTCAGGCAGCATCTTTCAATATGCATGGATTCAGGAGAAGGAAATCACTCATTCAAGTCATTTGCAAGTAAAAGTTTCTTACCAGATTGAATGCTTTCTTGCTGAATAAATTCAGTTCTTCTCTTTAGGCAAGAATATGCTCCTTATACTTCTCAAATGTATATTTTAAATGCTGCAGGTTGCAGGCTACCTGATGAATCTGGTACTCATTAAAACTACGATGGAGCTTTTTTAACAAGTTCTATTCAAAGCAGTAAGAAACTGATTTTTGTTATCAGACATAGAAATTTCAAATTCTTGTAATCTTCTGAATGGGGACTTATTGTAATAAGGCCAAATGTGAATAAAATTAGGAACTGAACTTTATTAAAATGGAGATGTGTTAAAAGTCTATAGACCGCTTCAGAAACTGTCTGCTGTGTCTACCAAAAAAATTTCAATAAGTAAATCAAGGAATACTAAATATTAAAAGAACAGTTTCCAGCTATTTAGTTGCCATGGATTAAGGCCCTCTATGCACTAGCATCATTATGAAAGCATATATACTGACAGATGTTTTGCATGAAAATTAGTTATAAAAAAGCCAGTCTCTCAGCTCTACAAACAGTATATAATTTACAAATAGCCAGTAGAGATGGTGTGTTTTTATATTTACTTGTATTTAAAGATTAAAAATCACTGTATGGTTTCCTGTATAAAGAGATCCTGTAGAATATCCCTAACCCTGTTCTAGTGGTGTGGCTGACATAATGGGGAGCTCAGAATGCCAGCTTCTTTGGCCAGCAATTTGTCCTCATGTTTTTTTGAGGGTGCTTTGCTCATAATTAATTGCATAAGGTATTTCAATAATGCCAGCCTTTCTTCTTAGGAATAAGCAAATTCCCTGTAACAATTTTTTTTTTCCTATAAAGGAAAAGCTATATCCCTGTGCAATGAATCCTAATGTAGGTATATGGCAAGTTTTTAAGGAAGACTTCTTACACTGCTGTTTGTTTTAGCACTTTGTTGTGCAACTGGATCACAAGTAAATCACTGAAATATCAAATACATCTTCTGCAGGTGTCTTCCTTCAGAGGTGTGAGGACAAGCGACCCAGTCGTCATTGTGCTAAATAGCCTCAAATAGTGCAAGCAGATGGGTTTACGTCCCTCTATGGACTTGCCATTTTTGATTCACCACTGCATCAGATACAAGCGGGTGGGGAGGTTCCAAGCACAACAGCTGTGAGTGTAATCCCAGCAATTAACTAATACAATAAATGGCAATATTTATTAGTATGCTTACTGAAGAAATTCTTGCGTTCCGTATCTGGGTAAAATGAGATCTGCAAAAGGAAGTGACAGTTCCAGAAAAGCAAGGCCAATGGGCTGCCCTTGGGAAAGTACAGCCCTACTGCGTTAACACAGCTGATGGCTTTATTTCCCAGTGTTAGTCCCACTGCCTGCCCTAACCACTGGAGCTGTAGATCCAGTTTAAGAGCAGAAGCATGGTAGAACACCATAGTGTTTGGCATTTGAGAGGCTGTGCCTGAGAGATGACAGCAGCGAGCCCGTGGAGCCACCTCATTGTTTTATTTCAAGGCTTCACTCCTCACTGGTGGTGAAGGGAACAGGGCTCTTAGCAGTTCTCAAATGTTTCTCTAGTTCTGCCACAGGATCAGGCCATTTTGTTGTCAGAGTCCCAGGCAAACACAAAAATTGAATCATACTGATATGACTTATTTTGCACAGAATTTTCCATCTGTTGCTCTTCTCTGCAGTTCCGTTAGAAAGTCATGTTGCCTCATACTCTATTATTAACAGATGTTGGAGCAGAATAATGTGTACGTGTCCCTGAGAATTAGTGTTGCTAAGTACAAACCTCTGTCCTCAGATTTGCATTGTAACACCACACCAAAGTACCTTGCTGCCACGTGAAATCCCACTTGTGGGATGGTCCCCTCGCCTCTGGTTCCTGCTCAGAGCTGGCTGCTCAGGGCCTCATGCTGTTTGGTTCTTAGCATCTCCAAGGCTGGGGGATACTGCAGCCTCCCTGGGGATAGTGCTCGCTCCAGTGTTCGACTGCACTCAGAGAAAAAAGAAAATGACTGTATCAAGTCCATTTTTTTTTTCATGTTTCAACACATCTTTACTGCCTCTGTCCACCTCTGGGAAGAGTTGGGCTCTGTCTTCTACCTCACCCCCTCAGTAGCTACCTACACCAGGAGGGTTCTCCCTGAAGCCACCACTGCCGAGGGCTGTACAAGCACATCTCTGTCAGCTGCTGCTCCTCCCTCAGAAACTCCAGCCACACAATATCTTGGCAGCCCTCCACTGGCTCTGCATTAGTGCTTTACTTTCTTGTGATGGGGAGCCCAAAATGGGGCAGAGTAAACAAAAAGAGGGACTCATGCCTCCCCTTCAGCAGCTGCCTGGCCTTTTGCTCACAGAACCTGGAGTTCCTTCAGCCTCTTTTCCCCGCGAGAGCATGTTGTTGGCTTACAGTCGGCTCCTTGTCCACAGGTCCCACAGATTTTACTCTGCAGTACTGATTTCTGGACAGCAAATCCTCAGCCTGTATTGCGTCAGGGCCCTAATTCAACTCCCCCTGCCAGGATTTTAGTTGGTTCAGGAGTTTATTTGACTGAGTTCAAGGTCAGCCTTTTTGCTGATCTGAGCTGTTTGTTGGGGATAAAGCTAGAGACAACCTCAGCAAGGGCCTGCCTGCCTCTCCATCCCTTGGGAGCTGCTTTCAAGCTGAGGCTCTTGCACTTGGCATCTGCCTGAGCAACACTGCAGCTGTGCTGCAGCTGTGTCAGTGCCCATCTCCTACCTCCCTGATCCTGACCTGCTGGCTTGATTTCCTGGCTTGACTTTGACCCTGCCTCATCACAACAGACTTGTGTGGTCACTGGACCCAGGCTGACACAAGTCACTCTTTCCAGTCATATAAGCACAAGAAGCCCCTTTTTAGCTTTTGCAGCATTTGCTAATTTCAACTCAGCTTGAGCTTTGGATTTTGGAATTCTTTCTCTGCATGCTCAAGAAGCATCTCTGAATACCTCCTGGGCTGCCATCTCTGCTTCCTCCTTCAGTGTGCTCCCTGTGTGCATCTGAGCTGGGTCAGGAGTCCCTTCTCCACCCATGCTCCTACTCTGTTACTCTTGCTTGACTTTCCATATATTGCAATAGAGTACTCTTATGCCCTAAGAAGGTTGTCCTTGACAACTGACTTGCTCTCCTGGGCCCCTTGGTCCTCCAAGGCTGTCTTACACGGGAATTTGCCAAGTCTCACAGTCATTGCAGCCAAGGCTGCCCGTGACCTTCACCTTTCCAACCAGCTTTTCCTTCTTTGTGTGTAACAGGTCCAGCAATCAGTTCATTCATCATCTACTACAACAAAATGTCCTCAATACGCTTCAGAGCCTCCTGGATTGGTTGTGCATGGTCCTGTTATCATTCTAGTAGACAGGGCATTTGAAATTCCCTGTGAACACCAGGACCTGTGATAAACACTCAAAACAGGACTAAACAAAAATTCATCTTCATGCACACAATATGTTCAGACTCCATTATCCCTCCAAACAGATGTGATGCCAGAGAGAAACCTCATCATGCACACTACAGCATGGGTGGGAAATGTAGCTTAGAGCTGTGGTGACCTGCAGTCAGCCAGACAATGTGGATGGACACAGCGGGACTGAGCCTAAGACAAGACCTCAAGACATCAAGCAAGAAGGCATCACCATAAGACCTGAATTTGGTGTTAATCCTAAAGAAGATCACTATATCCTTATCACCACCACTTCTTGAACTAGTTAATCTCTGCATGTGTCTATCTAAACAGCATGAAAAGTACCTTGTGAAGATCTGATGGACTACACTGAAATACAATAGTCTTGAAATCCTCATTTCCAAGGACTAATTTTTTATTTCTCTTGCAGTCTCCTAAGAAAACAAAGCAAAAATTCCTCATTCAGGGACCTTTTACACATGAAAATGTAATTGCATTCTATAAAATAGTCCAAAGACATGTTCTTTCAGCTCTGTTATCTCCTAAGCTTCTTTGACGCCAGCTGTTAAACATGGTGTTTTATATACAGGCTTCTATGGCAAAGCATCATTGATGTGCGTTGCAAAATTGATGTGCATTGTGAAAGCTGTTATCTATCATTCGTTGTTTGCTCATCACACCTAGTATTGCTTAATAACATTCAATTTCTATAGATAATTCTATAGATAAACAGGACTGGGCCTGTTCCACAGAGTACAGACCAGGCAATCTGAAGTACGCCAAGTGAAAGCATTTCAGAGAGCTTAAAGAGTATTCCTCAAACCAGCATTTACACTTACAAATATATCCATTACTGACACAGTCAATTGCAATTGTTTCTTCCACTTCTCCTGAAATATTTTGGACAACATTTTTTTCCTCAGATAGTGTATAGTAAGCTTGGCAAGGGGGAAGACACAGGGAATAGTTTTAGAGAGCAATACATCATTTTTCTTTTTCACAGTAACATATGTCAGGCACCGGCAGACTCGGGAGATGTAATCCATATGAGAGTTCCTCAAATGTGTTACAAAATACAGTCAGAATCTTGCAAAAGGGATTTCTTTCTTCAGTTTATAAGTTTGGGATGACAATTAGGTATAATCAATCATTCAATACACTTAATTAAAAAAAAAAAAAGAAAGAACGCCTTTCCACAGTAAAACTATAGGATATTTCCAGGCATTAGTTAAGTAAATAAAACTTGTTTTGGACTGAAGGACCTCCTTAGAAGACTCCTAGTTTAGCCTGGAGACATGATATACTGTGATTCTGATGTCATGCAACTTATTTTCAGTTTTGTAGTCTACAGATTGAATGAAAATTATGTACAGTACAGAGTGTGTTATCAATCTTCTCACATCATAGAGGTTGTTTTTGTAATAGATACAGTAAGGGGTTCTTGAAATAGTCCAACTGCAGTGCCCATGCACTTATCCAAATGCCTGCAATTCCCTCTGCTGTTTTCCTGAGACTGTCTCTGTTAAATGTTATCGCTGAAAAATTTAAATTTCTCATCATGCAGTCACCAACTTGTAACAGCAGTAACCCAGAGAAGTAATAACATATTGTGTTTTATTGTAAAATGATTTCTGGCCTGCTGAGGAAGTCAACCAATATTTTCAACAAATCTGGGCATTACCCATGAAGTAAATCTCCTTTCATCACACAGATATATGGCAGAGGAACAGTCATCCACTGGCAGTGAAGATATTTATCTTACCTATTTTGTTTTGGCCTCATTCAGAAACAAAGAGAGCAGCCTCACTGCACTTCTCAAACCAAACACTTGCAGGCTTTCACTTCCTCCAACAGAAGAATTGGTGCAAACCACCTTTAATGCAAGCAGCAAACCAGCGTACCTCCATCCATCTGCTGTATCCAGCTACTCAGGAGATCTGTATCACTCAAAATAATTACTCAAGTATGACAGTTCTGCTTCTAGAGCTACTCTTGTGCTAAACTCATCCTGCAGTTTAAAACCAAGTACTAAACCCCAGTGAATTACCTAGGGACAAGCAAGGGGTCCCAGTTTCCTGGTGACTGCTCACAGTTAAGAATCTAAGAGAAAGCGTTTCTAGAACCAGGCCACGAAAATGCCTGCCAACAGAGAATACTTTTCATGGTATCCTAAAATCAAAATCTACAATCTTCTCACAGCTTTAGAAGCTATATTGAAAACATCTGTGCTGCATCTGGGTTGCAAGGCAAACAGGATCCTAAACAAGTGGGACAAGCACTGGTTGACCTGTGACCTGCAAGGTCACTGTGCTGCCTTGCTTCCTTTGCTGTCTTCTTCACTTGATACAGGGGATTTACCTCTGCAGAACCACAGAGGAGCTAACAGGTGCCTGAGAAAGAGGCAAAGGGGCCTGAAGGATGAGTACTAGTGACGGAAAATTTCTTAAAGCCCTCTGACAAAAGAAGTTGCACTTTCTTGTTTCCATATGAAACAGGATGCTTTTCTGTGACAAGCAGCAGCAATGCTGTTTTCTACTTCTGCTTCAACAGAAGTAGAAAAATACCTAAAATACATTATGATCAATTTACCTTAAAAATGGTTCTCTCTGTCCTTAGCTTTTCTGTAGATTTTACTGCCTCTTCATCTATGTCTATGAAATATTTACAATTTGTAATTTTTTTTGCCTGTAATGTTAATAAAGTACATTGAGAATGTTAATTAGCATTTTATGTTTCAAAGAACATTTTCTTAATATTCTCTGCCATCACTTTTGGGGTAAGTTGATATTACTAAATATATTACTTTATATTTTGAAATTTTCATGTCCGAAAAAGGAATTGTGATCTGACTGCATTCAGTTCAACCTTGTCTATTCTGATATTTTCCCAAATATCATCACCAAAAATAATTTTCTTTGGCCTGCTTTTTTCTTCCACATTCCTATATTGTTAAATTCCTTCTTTTTGCAGGGAGATCATTTTCTTCAATTTCCAGCACTCTGAGCAGCTCTGCTGCCACTTATTTATGAGCTCCATCATCTGTGCTTTTGCCATCAAGTCTCACCATGTTGGACTGAGGCACACATCATCACTTGAACACTGAGATAAAGTTGTGTTTTCCCATTAAAAAAAAAAATCATTCAAGTTTTCAAAATGTTTCATTCACTAGCTTGTATATAAACTCAAACTTGAGAATAATTGATCTTGAAATGTCTGGCTGAATATACAGCCTGCCTGAAACAAGAGCAGGAGAGCTCCGTCTGTCCACTCCCATAGTTTGTGTGAATCCATGTGGATCCAGCAGGAGACTGATTCAGTGTGTCAGGGGTAGGGGATGGAGGGAGACCTGCACATCCACCCAAACAGAAACACAGGGTCCTCTGCTGTGGCTGAGAGCATTTTCCGGGAAGAGAGAGGAGTGTGACGATGTTAAACCAAACAAGAGAGGAGAACACAAAGACCTCTTTGTCAAGTTTCCAAGACACAGTTGCCTTCGTCCTTTCTTGGTGTGCAGAACGCTTCCCCTGGCCTCCTAATGAAGCTGCCAAACACCGCCCTCTTAATATTTCATGCATCGTTTCACTGCACAGACCTTTCTGTCCTCGGCATTTGTCCCATATCAGTTTTTATCCACTGTATCCTTGCAGTCCTGGGGAGTAACTTCACCCATGAGGCTGCTGGTACAGAAAGCAGTGCTGCGTTTCCCAGGGAATCCAGGAAGGTTTTACACTGGGACTTCAGGCAGTAAGATTGAATATGATCTTTTTCATGGGTGAGGCTGCCTGACCAGATTCTCTCAGCCAGGAACTGCAGTGCGAGTTCACATCGAGGATCATTACTGGTTTGTTTTCCAAATGTTAGCATTAAAAAAAAAAAAAAAAACAGAACCTGATAATTCAACTGATAAGCTTGTCAACCCCATAATCAGCTGTTTGTAACAGACATGGAGAGAAATCCAAACCATAAAGTTCTACAGAGTCCCACCGTTCCCGCCCCTCGCACCTTCCGGCACAGCCAAGTGTTCCTTCGTGCGGCAACAGGAAGCGTTTTGTGCTCGCTCAGATGTTACCAAATGAGTCACTGTGGTCTTTGCCTGTCTCCCAGTGCAAGTTCATACTGAGAGGGTTTGCAGGGGTTTCACTTTACAAACATATGTAAAGTTCAGTGCTATGTTGAAAATCAGTTTTCATTTTTAAGAGCAGCCCCGTGTTTCTTAAAATCCACTTAAATCCAAAATAACAGACTGTAATTAAAGGCAGGGAATAGACATATTGAAGGAGACAGATTAAGCCCCATACCATTATTATCAGCCCATCTTCACAAAAGTCAGGTAATTTATGCCAGCTGATGTTTTGGCCTTGCATTTTAAGCTTCCAATAAGAAATTAGGAAAACAATACTGAGAGCGATCGAGAGTTATAAAAAAGATTTTAAATTATTATTTTAAGATTTCATTTCTACATTTTTGTATAAAACCCAAATGTTTACTAATCAGGTCAAGGCATGTGGCTATTCAGGAGCCATCTCAGTATTGTTGAAGAATTTGGCAAAATTCTCAGATCGACTTTCTTTTGTAGCGCTTAGTGCCAGAATGCTTTGTCATTTTCCAAGAAATGTATATTTCTTGGATTCGTTGTCCCAGCTGGATTATCAATTCCATGGTTCTCCTTTCCAAATCACTGTTCCAGCTCATTGATAATTCTATCCAGTGCTGGTTACACAAAATGTTGTTGAAAGTCCTCTTTACTTTGAAAAGCCATGTGTTGACCAGTATTTTTAGTTAACAGATATACTCAGCCAAGATGACAATCACCAAATTTTCTACTTCAGTGTTTTTCCGCAGAAGGCAATGAGCTGTTTGCTGCAATAAACTCTTCTGTTTTGCCCATACTTATGGCCACAATCCATGCTCTAAATCACTGTCTACATTATTTTAACATAAATCCTCTTTCAAATACCCTTCTAATTCAATGGCATGCTGTAAATCAAATACACACTATTATAACTGCCTTGAGACTCTACTGGAGCTCTTCAAATATAGTCTTTAAAAGCACTGACTTTATGGCAAGCTTCAGGGTAAATTTACAGCACGATACACAAAGACTTAGTCACAGGATCAAATTCTGCATGCAGAGAAGCTTAATGGCTTTGTCTTCCCAAACACACAGGTGGTTCACTTTAGAAATATATATAGTCCCACTGAAGTTAATAGAATTATGTGTGTGCTTAAGGTTAAGTATATGCATAAGTATTTTCAGGAATATTTCCAGTATTCCCATTTATCTAGATAGCTACATATTTAAAATCTTACCTTTCTAATCTGACAGATATTTTTCTCACTCCCAAAGCATTTCATGTGCTTTGGAGGGGGACTGGCAGATTTTGAGGTTAACAAAACTTGATAAAAAGAATCCACTAGCTCAGATCATCAAGAAATTGGCTCCATTTAGTCACACTTATTAAAAGCATTTCTAAGAAATGGACCTAAGTGACAACAGTCTCGCATGGGTCAGGTTTAGGGCTATCTCAATATGCCGCTACAGTTTAGGACACAGAAGTACATTACAGGTTTGCAGTGCTTTCTTAAGCAAAATCAAACACGGGCAAAGGCTACACCACTGCCTTTTTTCCCTCTCCCTCCCCCTCAAAAAAAGAAAAAAAAAAATCCAAAAACCCCCCACATAAAATACAACAAAATTAAAAAAACCCCTCAATGTGACCTTCATCTTTCTCTTTTCCTCCCCATTGACAGAGAAGGCTACTTTCGTCAGGCAGCCTTGGAGTGCTGCTCCTTTCTCCACTCCGTATATATGCCTGAGGCGTTAAACCCTGTCTACCCAGCTGATTAGAAAGGATATCAGGCTGACAGCCACGATGATGAAGACCAGGAACAGCATGAATAATAGTCTTCATGGTTTGATATAAACTAATATATCAGATTACCTGTTTTCCAAGAGATTTCTACGGCTGCACAGCAAATCTACTTTGAAACCGCAGCTGGTCTCTGGGCACACGATCACGTGAGCCACCCAGGATGAGCCCTGAACAGCTGTGGTGAGGAACAAACAGTCCACACTTCAAAACACGACTTTCTGATCATCTTATCAGGAATAATAGCCTCTGTAAAAGACAGGACGTATTGAAAATGCTAAAAAAGTTAAACTGGCTAGTATTTCTACAGCAGTTTTGCTGTGCAATAGTCCAAGAGAAGATGTCTCAATGTCCTCGCCTTCCAGGGGAGTCCCAAAGGAGGAGTCAAGATTGCAATTCACATCTAGATTGTCTGATTTATGAAGATCCTCATCTGCCAAATTCAGCAGCCTACAGAAATTAATCCCAACGAGCTACCATTATGAGAAAGCTAAATGTGATTCTCTATCTCCTGGGCAGAGAACTAAAAACTGGAAGATTAAATAAGCTACTGCATAGCACTGAGCAAGATACTCGCAACCTCAGACCACAGCAATGACATTTCTGCCCCAGTATTTCAGATCAAACACTGTCTTGGCCAGTTGCTTATTACTAAAAAACAGTTTATTCCAATTCAACAGATCTTAGGGAACAAACCATCCCTCTGCAATCTCTTAGCTGTTTACTGGGCTTTTTGACAAAATCAGTAAAAAGTAATTGTGAAATAGTTAATTACCACATAAATATTTACTCATTTTAAGGACACCTCAGATGATGGCAGGCTGGAGGCCTGATGTAACCACTTCACTTGCAGAGCTAAGCTCATGCACATGCATAACCCCTTTGCACTCAGTGAGTCAGTGCACATACACACGAGCATACGAAGTCCCGGATCCATGGCAGTCTGGTTTAACTGCTCATTACATATTAAGCATCCAAATTTATATATAAAGCTTCAATGTAGTTGAGAGTGGATGCCTGTCCTTATACTGTCTCGTGTAATACAAGAAATTTGAACAGAAAAATGAAGAGAAAGGTGTTAATGTTTGGCTGAAGGAACCCAGTACAGGTACCTACAGCTAACATTAAGAAACAAAAGGTGTTTAAGAAACATTTGACAGGGAGGTACAATTATTTATCAGTGATGTGATAAACTATAATGAGATAAGCAAGGCCAGCATAGTTAAAGTTTTTCAAAATACGGAAGAAGCATGAGAAGGGATTCTGCTAAGATCACTTCAATAACCTATTATTGAAATCCACTCTCGTATTAGGAAGCTGAACACTAACAAGAATTCTATAATGAGCAATTTTAATTTCACTTACATGAATCAGTGTTTTCTACTAATGATGTGACAAAAGCTATTCCCAACAAACAAGGTTATATTAGACTTTCAGGAATCACGTTATAAAAGAGTTACACATACAAAATAAATTTGAATTAAGTTACCGTAACTTGCTTAAGTTTAGTTAAATGGAAAAAGAAACCTAACTATCATTTTTCATAGTTAAGGTCTCGAACTATGATTTTTATTTCATAAGAGCAAATTTTAAGGAAGGGAAACTAAGCAAAAAACTTTCCTGAAGTCATCCAGAATATTAACACTGGAGTCTTGGAATTTTTTTAAACAAAATTTGCTAAAACTATCTGGAATTGATAAGCCAGGAAAACTGTAGGGAAGGGCCTTCAGAAGTAGCCACATGATAACAAGCTCCAAAATCATTTTAGGAGTAAGCCCAGAAGCCAACATTCTATGTTGGTAATGCCAACATAGAATAAACAAGAGAGTCTCATGCCAGAGGAGATTTCTGGTAGAAAGAAGCAAGTGGTTCATCTAGCTTGGGAAAACCGAGGCTGGGAGGGCAGCTGATCCCAATTTCCTATTATCCTTGAAGCTGCTGCTACCAGAAGGTTTTAGCTTAAGCTATAATAGCAACAGCTCAAGGAACTGGGCTAAAAAAGTCATCTTCAAGGAAATTTAAAGAGGAAATAAGGTTTCTTTTCAGAGAAGTGAATTATGAAAGGATACTGACAGTGCAGCTTCTTGGGTCAGGGCAGAAAACATCAACTGAAAAGGTCATTCCAAACCTCCCGCCCATGCTCCTATCTTTAGCCTAGTGCTTTGCCCTATTCTAAACACCCTAATAAGTAAATGCAATTTATTGTGCTTTATCAAGTTGTACAAGACATCTTCAGGGAAAACAATAACCAAGCTCTTCTGCATGCTTTTCTCAGAGTTAGGGACTGGAGCCATGGCATTTGGATGAAAAAATCTTTATTCTTGCCCAGTTTTCTTCTGTGGAGCCAAAGTGTCTGATTCTGCTGGCATCCAGTTTCAGTTCTGATTTCAGTCCAGTGAACCTGGTAACTCTGGACTATGATCTTTTACACCACAAAATTTCTCACTGTCTTTGTAGCCAAGTTTATCATCATCATTTCTCACAATAAAGCAATGCTGCTGACTGTTTCAGATCATTTCTCACTGTAGTTTCTGGCCTTTCTATTCTGAAGTTCGCAGAACTGACATGTAAACTGGTTTTCTCCTTTACTCCTTTCTTTCCCCAGTCGTACAAAATTACTCTAAAGATCACGTCATCTGTTTCAGTCATCTTTGCTTTTGGCAAGTAATGTTTCAATATCCATTTCCTGATCCTATTCCTAAACGATCATAAATAGAAAAATGTGAATATAAATATGCCAGTATGAAGTCAATGCCAAATGACTCCTATATCCCCAATGTCCTATATAATACCAATATAATCTACATTTCAAATCCTGCAAAAGGTTTTTGCATTTGCATTGTCACCACAGGCTCCGTGAAGCTGAAACTGGAGTACCTTTGGTTCTACAGCACAGCAGCCCATCCAGCTGAAAGAGTGCAGCTTTAGATTTTTAAGCTCAAAAAACCTGAAAGACCACATTTTCTACACGGCCTCAAGCTACAGTAGAGGTAAACCTAAACTTCACATGGATAAGCTTCTCTTATCCCATGGCCTAACAGGAAAACAAGGGACAAGCTCTCTTCTGACTTGGGGAAAAGAAGTGTTGGTTTGCAAGATCACCAGGGTTTATAATGATTAAGACAGAGATGCAGACTTCTGCATCATTTCATAACAACCTGCTCTTAATATTTTTCTTTACATCTTGATCTTTCACTTTCAAAGTGTACCTCGCTAAGAGAGCACTTCTTTTTGTGATGGGCCAGGGAAACATTCAAATGTTTGCTTTCTCACAAGTTCAAAGGAGGGGGAGAAAGACCCCCAGAAAACATGGACCTAGTACGTGGAGCCTGATATTTCTTCAAGCTACCAGAAAGCAAAATAAAATCCTGCACCAGCAAATTGCTGTCAAGTCATAAGGGTTCAAGGTATGAACTGCCTGATGGGTTAATTGATGCCCCTACTTTTTATGGTGAAAGACCAGTACATTTTTCCACTTATTTTAATGATGCCAGGACTTCATCTTTCATTTTCAAGGATTTTTATTACACCAACACCTATGTTACAGTCCACTATCCTCATGGACTGCTTCAGTAAGGAATCCCATCTTCGTTTGGAAAAGGGACTGCTTTGATGAATCGTATGTTCTCCATTGCTCATCCAGCTTGTGCTGCACCCACATCCTGGTCAGACAACACAGTGCCAAGGGACAGGGAAACCACACCTTTCCTAGTAGTAAATGAACAAGCTCATCTGGCAGAACCTTTAAAAACACTCCCTGAGGTCGTTTTCTGCCAATTCAGTGGTCTGAACAAGCCCCACAGATGGTGAGGCAATTTCCAGAGCTGGCAGAGGAGGAAGAGCAGGATCACCTCTGGCCAGTGGCCATTCCAGCAGCTCCACCTCTGAGGTGAGGGAGAGTTTTCCAGAGGAGCTAGAAGGGACCATAACTCAGCTACTGACAAGTGCAGGCTCAAGAGAAAGGGCCCAGTAGATGGAGATTTCTTTATAAAATATTTAAATTATAATTTTTGTGACACAACAGTTGAACTTCTGTTTAAGGAGCACCTTATTTTGTGTTCTACTAAACCAGTTATTTTAGAGACTAAGAATCCATTTGGCAGGCTTACTTTGAGGAAGTGCTACAGCCATTCTCATTTCAATGCTCTCAGCCCTTTGCTTTCACCACACAGACACTGAATTAGTTTCCCAAGCAGGACGTGCGAGCACAGGGAGAGCATCTGCTTGCAAGCAAGCAGGCACACACTGAGGAGAGGGATCAGATACTGGCACAAACCTTCCCTTTCAGACCTCTGCTGGGTCACTGCAGTCTCCCCCAGGCCACACATGGCTTTCTGGGAGCATCAGCCCCTCGGTCAATGAAAAGGGCCATTTGTTCCCAGTACCACAGAGCTGCTCCAGCACAGCACTGGTGCTCAGGGGAAGCACTGAGCAGATGCTCTGGGTCGCTGCTGGGTGGCCTGGGCTCTGGCATTGCTCACTGCAGCTGCTGCTGCTCTGTTCTGTACGTATTCAATACACTTAAAATCTGTGCTCACGTCCCTACCCGGCTGCCCAGCACACTAACGCTGAAAAAAGATGTGTATTGAAGTGAACAGAGCAAAAGTTAAGTCTGAAAGGAAGGTGGCCCCATTTCCTCCATCACAGAAACCAGCTCCAGATGAGTTTTCCCCACTCACCTGGGCCAGAAGCAACCCTCACAACCAGGGCCTCTACTGCTGAGGTTTTGAGCTCCCAGTACTTTCAGAAGCAATACAGCTCCAGCAGTTGCTTCCCAAACATCTAAGTTTTGGGGAGAAAAACTTTTATTCCCCGCGCTATCATGAGCGTTACGTGAGGCCATCTTGCAGCCCAGCACCAGGATCCTATTTCTGGCCCTGGAGGTACATTCACTTGATGTGGCATCCCTTTGCACATACTCAAACCAGACGTGTGCTAATGCAGCAAGCTGACCACAGCTTTGCTGTTCTGCAAACACACAATTCCTTGTGCTGAGTCTCCATATCAACCTCCGGAGCCTGGACTAATGCACAAGGAAGAGCCCTAGCCACAGCTACCAGGGCGGATACCGTACTCTTCCAGCATGGACGCATGCCAGGTTCAGTTCAATCCCCAGCTGCAGACCAATCCATGCTTTCCAAATGAAGAAGGACAAGTTTAGCAGAAAACATAGCAAGGCAGAAAATAACTATTTCATGAGAGGTTTTGAAGTTCCCCCACTTCTTTTTGTTCCACTGCAGAAATGTCGCAGGCAGTTTCCTACATCCCAGATGACTGACCAAACAGCTCAGGATCACAAAGCTACCCTGAGGGCAGTTTCTGGATTGTCACCAGGTACCAGAAAACTGTCATGTCAGGCTGCGTGTGACTTTGGATCCCTGGGCCTTGAATGCAAGTGTTCGCCTAATCTCCCGCTTCTGTTTACTGAGGCTATTGACAAAGGGTGCTCAATGCCATTGACACGCATTATAAACGTAAGTGGTCTTGTAAAGCGGGATTTTTAATTTGACTTGTGAGAGGAGATTTTTTCAAAAATACTCTGTGTCTGAGTTTCTCATTTTAATAGGACTTTCCATATACATTCTTCATTCAGACAAGTTTTGGGTTCTCATTCAGTTTTCTCATCAGGGTCTGAACGCACCAACAGGCTGTGCAGCCATTCCCCCAAGGGATGAGGCTTGCATGAAAAAGCATTGTAAGAAACCCCACTCCTTCACTGGGGAAGTGTTATTTTATGGGGGTTTTTTAGAGTAAAAAAGTTTTCTGCTAAAAATCTTTGTCATGAGAGCGACTATAAAAATAAAGTTCAGTTTCCAAAATTCTAATAGTCTGTCAGGTATTAAAATTGTGTTTGAAGAGTCCCTGCAACTATTACTTTTTAATGATACAATATTTAAAAAAAAAATGCTTCAAGGTTGTTGCTATGAAGTACCTAGATCACCTGCAGCTATAGGAATAAGCATCCTGTAATGTATAATGAATGCTGAGGCTCTACTTAGTTTTGCCCAGGGCTTGTTTTGCCTTAAAATGTTGGGGGTTGTTTTGGGGTTGCTTGTTTTAGTAACATTTGTGGTAGTTTTAAAGGGCTTAACTACAGTCCAAGGAGAATTCTGGTGCTGGTGTTTTACATTTTTCCTACAGTGAGTACCAAACTCTTTTGCATAGTTGATCTTCAGCTCATCGAAGAGCAGTTTTAGCAGAAAAATTATAACTTTATGGCTAGGACCACTGGTAGGCAGGATAATGGGGAAGTAGTCTGATCTGCCCTTCCCCTGCGACACAGGAGAAACTAAAATGTTCCCTGTCCACTCCTAGTTTAGATGAGTTGCTAACAAGAAGCAGGAAACCCTATACACTGTCAAGTCCCTATTTCAAAGGGAACAGAACACTTACATTTTTATGAACAGTGCTGAGTGCCAAAGGTATTGGATACACATACATCATTTCCGTGCAGTTTTATGAATCGTTCTGTAGCATGTATTAGTCCCAGATGGTATGGGAACATCACCTTTGAAATGAGTACTGGTGTCTGAACCTTACTGACTTCTGCTGCCCAGAACCACCACAGCCACGTAACATCCACAGAAGTCTAGCTCCCTGTTCTCTCTCATCTCCTGACAGACAGCCTTCCTCCCCCAAAAAACAACGTTAGTTTAGATGCTTCAAAAAAAAAACCCACCAACATAAGAACCCATTGGTTCCAGTCCTGCTGAACAGATTTTGTCAAGCTTTTAGATATTTGACAATACGAGTTTAGTACAGATGGACTACGTAAGTACAGGCAGACATGAAGCATTTTATTTCTACACAGACAGGTAATTCCTCAGCACTTCTAGAAAGCCCAGAAGCAGAGGTGTGAGTGCTTTTGAAAGCACTTCTTTCATTGAGAGAAGATCACCTAGGCCAAGTTGTTGTTTTGGTGTTTTCTACAGCAGCAAAAGTTATCTCACCTGTGATTATTCTTGGGCTGAGTCTCCAGGTTCAGCTCCTGAATTCCACCAGACAAAATAGTCCAAATCCTGAAACATACAATGATTTCAAATAGCTACTACAGTCCTTTAAATGTCAGTGTTTACTAGGGAAAGTAAACAGAGAGGTGCAAAAAATGAAGTGGAGTTCAGCTGTTTGATTCACTTTTTCCAACAGTGGCAATGCTTCTGTGTGAACTTTAGCCGAGATTCAAGAAACCCGATACACCCAACTACAGCACCATCACCTCAGTCTAAAGCAAACCAGAGCCTGTTAATCCTGCAGAACTAACTGCTCTGTGAAATCCCAAAGATCAGTGACAGAACGGCTCACAAAGGTCAGTGGGATGAGGACTAAGCTGTAAAGAAGAATTAACTCCCAAAATACAGGATCCTAGTCACTAGTGTCTTCTTTAGACATACAGGAGCTTCTAGACAACGTCCTTGAAAGATGTTTGAAAGTCAGTAGATAAAAGAGGTTCATCCTGTGAAGGAGCCCACTGGCTTTTTCTCTGCATCTCCCATAATGACAAAATTCAAGGTAGCAATTTTAGAGCATCACTTCCAAATTCTTGCACCCTGGACCTTGTGAGCTGTTTCCTAAACACAGGGCATCTTTACAGAGTGCTCTAGAGAAGAACCTGAGTGCCTGTTTACAAAAAGCTGATCATCTTTCACAAAGTTTCTGGCATATAGGTTAAAAAAAAAGTTGTCTCTGAAAATTATTTCTTGCCAAAGGCCATGCAATTCATCCATAGTCTGCGTTAGATTTCTAACATATTTTAGTTACCTGCTCAAGCTTCAAGACCCTATTGCTGAAATAAAGGGCAAAAAGAGCACAAGAAAGCTGTCTAATATAGCCATCCTCTCATTCATGTCTGAGAAACATACACTACAATTTTTTTTATCAGAATAGCGTATTTTTACTAAGTTAATACCAAAAAACGAACCTTTCCTCCATTAGGTAGCAATGTCTTCTAGTAAATACATTTTTTAATTCCTGCACAAATCAGACTAATTATTCTACTGTGAAATAAAATGGATATTTTTGACATGTCTTTTACTATTTAAAGTTATTTTATTCTTATGGGATTCAAGCCACTGTCCCTTAAAGCATGCCAGGGGCATGTGAATGATAATGCAAACAGAACCAAGGTCTGAAAAGACTCACATACAAAACTTCTCTTGAATTTTAAAACTTTTCAAAGCATAAGCTTGTATTTGTAAATAAGTATATAACTATTTGATATTAAACCAACTGAAATGATGGGGGGGAAAAGCATCAAAGCCATCGTTCCAGTTTAGTCATTCTTCACTTTTTATAAAAATTTAAAGTATGTAATAATAAATCATCTCAAATTTTTCTCATCCTGAATGAGATCCACATATGTTTTCAGGGGTTATACATAGTATCTGCAATTCCCAAATTAAGACCCTGTTCCAGGTTCCATCTTGCCTTCTACAGAGAGCTCTTCCAGATTTGTAAAACAAATCACATTCTGTCATCATTTCCCAAGACTTTTAGTCACCCACAAGAGATTGGAGGGAAAAAAAGTTAAAAAAAAAAAAAGAAAAAAAACCATCGAGCCAAAGAGCAAGAGCAGCCCCACGGCTCAGTACCAAAATGTAGCAACATAGCAGCAAGCAAGGTAAGAAGAAATATTTACAGACAGGCTGCACTTAATCAATAGAAAACATTTAATATATACACCAATGTTTTCCAGCTGCCTAAAACTCAGTAATTCCTGCTAACTGGTTTCATGCATAATCCTCACAAGGAATATTTATAAGCTATTTCTTTGGCACAGAATTATTTTAACATTCTCATCACTTATACCTCATTTACAAGCTAGTTTCTGGTCACTATGTATTACAAAAGATTTTTCCTTTCCTCCAGGTTGCAGGAAAAGGAGACGAGCTGCTGTGCATGAGCTCTGGATACATTTCAGTTGGGGATATTTCTTTGACAGTAAGAGACAAGATGAGAGCACAGACAATCCACAGTACTCCAATGAATTAACATCAGATGACTTTGGTGCCTGTGACAAGCAATAATTTGAATCCAAACCATGTAGAAGGCCTAATTCTGTTCAGGCATAAATTGGAGCAACTCCACTGAAGCAGATCCAATTTGCTGCAGAGCTATCACAGGATGCACACACTGCAGCTCTGGGCACTGCAGGGCTCACGAAGGCATGGCGCTGCACATGGACACACAGGCTCTGTTTGCTGTACAGACCCTGGAGCTATGGGAAAAGATTCCCCAACACCTTCATCACTGCCATGGCACCACCCACGGTGACAAATACCAATCCCAGCTCACTCCTCCACAGCAGCAACTTCTCTCTGCAAGGACTGCAAGTTACTGCAGTAACCAAAAATTGCCCTGACACCTCTCAGAGCTCCTGTTTTAGGATCACTTCTCCAGCACCGTAAAGAAAGCTGCAGCCCTTCTCTTTGAGATCCTATGTGACACTCGTGCCAGCTCCCCCTGCTCAACTTCCCACCTCTTTCCCAGCCTTCCTCTTCCTAAACCAGTGCATAGGCAGGACTAGTAGTAGGTTTTTCATCTTTTTGTTCAATGTTTTCAGCCTCCTGGGACTCAGAGGTGGTGTCAGGGCATATCAGCACGTCCACATGCACAGGAAGGAGGAAGGCCCTGTGTTCCCAGTCTGACCAGCCAAGGCACAGGCAGTTTGCACATGGACCAGTCCTTCCCAGTGCTGCCTCTGTCCTGAATGTCTTTGCCATCCTTGTTCATTGCCTCTGGACATGAGGAGCTGAAGATGTGTGCATTAACTTACCAAAGGCAACAGGATATCTCTGTATTTCGGCAAAAACTCAAAGACAGTTGTGCTGTCACCTATGTCTGCTGTAACTACAAAAAGTAATTGCACTTATAATTTGCATATGCAAGTTATTCCACAGATTTCATTTATCTGTCCCTAAAAATGCTGCTAAGGAAATGGGATATCTGTTCAAGTATAGATTCAAGAGGATAATTTGTTATTTAATAGAGCAATTCTTCCATGTTTATTTCACAATTTTCCTCTAGCTACTGGTGCCCCATTATCAAATTAAATAACATCTAATCAGGCTATCAGATTATTGTATTTTTTAATGAACCAGCAAATGCTTAATGGGTTTTACTTTAGAAACAAAAATATTCATATTACAGGAGATTAATGCTATGAAAAAAATCTATATTAATATCTCTGAGCAATAAGGGACATGAATTAATGGATAGATGACCTAGTTACAAAAATGTGGTGGTTTTAAAAAATTTAATATGCTGTATTTTTAAACCTCACAATGTTAAGTCTTTGAATATGCTTCAATAAAGAAGCTTTCTGTTATGCAAAATCTTTATACATTCTGACACAGAAACACGAGTTTGATTTTAATTGAATGAAATCCTGACACCCTCCCTCCCGGGAAGCAGGGTTCCATGTCATAATGGAGCTGGGTGGGCAGCAGCCCTTGCTGTCTGCCCGAGTCTCAGCCCAGCAGTGAGCAGTGGCACTCTGGTGATGGCCACAAAGGTGTTTGAGCAGCACAGCCACTATTCCTGCAGTCTCCAGGCTCGCTGCTGAGCAGCTGCTGCTGTCACCAAAAGGAGGAGCTTCGCGGGAGCAAAGGGGGCCAGCACTGCCCAGCACCCCGGCAGAGTGCTCTGAACACTTCAGTGACAGCCTCTGCAAAGGAAAGGCTGGGGGGAAGATCATCAGCTGCCTCCAAGCCCTCAGCCAATCTACAACTCCATATGAAGCACCTCTAGTTTCTGTATTGCATGTCTAAGCACTTTAACAGCTGAATTAAGCACAAATTTAATCTTCGGTTGCTTCTGAGAATAAGAAAAAACCCAATTTACATTGTCCTCTAATTAATAGTATTTTCTCTTGTCTTATAGCACAAGTTCTGTTTGCTCAACCAATTATTCTTCCCTTTTCTATGCAGCTCCTACCACTCAGCTTCAAAGCAGCCAGTCATTTATTTTCTACATTCCATCATCATGCAATCAAACTGCACTGGACAGCTTCAGAGCAAGATGTTTCATACTCAAGGCACTTAAATCAGGGTTAGGTCTTACAATTGCACAGCAGTACAGTAATGCCTCTAGAAATGAAGTTAAGGCAATGTCAACTTCATAATTTTTTAATGCTATGTCTTACTCCAGGATGAAGAATTTTGAGGGAAGCTTGAAAGACAGAAAAGAAAACCTAAAGGTTTTTCAGTAGCTTCCTGTTGTTTGTCTTATCGTGCTATCACAGTGAGTCAGTAGCTCAGACTTGTAAATACTATCCTACCTCATCTCTCTGGTTATTACTCAGCCAAGCCTTTCTAAAATATTTAAGTAATCGTTCTCCATCTCTATTAAAACAACAGATGGAATTCCCAACCTTCAATTTTATGTCAGGATTCTGCAGTAATTTATTAACAGCTTGAACTCTGTTCTCTTGAGGGTTTAACCTGATGGTTGAACCCAATTACATTACAGTCCTTTGTTCATCAAGGGACATATGTAATATGATATTAAATATGAAACAACCCATGCCTGAATAATGTAGTCTTTGTGATACAAATTGATGGAGTGTGGAAGCCCAAACTCCAAGAACACAAACTGCTCTTGGTTCTGATTTTATAGCACAAAATTTCAGGACTAATTTCACTGCTGTCAACTGACTTACTAATGTGAAACTAGCATAAATTAGAGCTGAATCATGGTTTGTCTCATTATTGTCAAGGCATGCTGAAGTCGCAGTCATGCAGCTCACAAGCTGGTTTCTGACTCTGAAATCAGTATGCATTTACATCACTATATCCCTCCTCCAGATCATATCAGTCCCACCAACACAACCTCGAGGAACCCCTCCACACCCACAGTATCCAGACTATAATTCCATGCAGCTCCAGTAGTGTTTCAGCACGGCATGGAAACCTCCCACACAGAGTGGGAAATCTGCTTTGCTGTGGCAGTTATATTTGCCATTGTAAAATCACTCCTTTCAAGCTAACTTTGGCAGGTTAGCATATTGCTTTTTCCATTATGAATCTTCCTCTCCTACTCTATTTTTTTTCCTTCTTGCATCACGATGCCTTGAATGTTCATTACTGTGCTTCTCCCACAGTTTGCTCCCAGTCCCACACTTTATGGATGGCGTGCCATTCCTGAGCTCTTCCATCTGGCTCATGTGCTCCTGCTTTTTACCTGTGTTCCAGACACTTCCAACTCACTAAAAAGAAACCTTAATTAAGAAGTTAGACCAATGAACACCTAATAACCAAGGAACCTCATATGCAAAAAATGCCACTGGCTAAAGATCTCTTGCTTATTTTGAGATAATTTACATGTTCGTTCCAAGGTTCAACGTCCAGCTGAAGCACTGCTGTCAAAACAGTTCCCCAGTAACACAGGGGACCAAATGCATTCATTTTCTTGTTAAGCTATAATTACAGTAGCAAAAAGGTGTATTTTGAAACATCCAGCACGCTGAAATTAGCAGGCAGTCAGCATACTTGGCTCACAACAGGAAGGACAAGATGGGTGGAATCACATCTCCCTGAACTGCAGTCCTCAAAAATACTACACTTAAAGTGGGAGAGAATCAGTCTGTCATCCGTGGGGGAGAAACAAGCACCTCAGAAGCATAAATAACTTGATTGGAGGACAGATGTTTCAGAGAGATTAATTGTACTTAAGAAGAACACAGTCACTTGGCTACAGAGAGTAGCCGGCAGGTCACGTAGGGGCGCCTACAGTGGAGGTGTCTAAATAGGGAGCAATTCTGCGCATGGTACTCAAGGGCAACAATTTGTATATTAAATATAACCAGTTGTCCTGAGGCTTTAAAACACCACTTGCCCTGGCCTCAAAGTCCTGCTCAAAATCATCTTGATACAGTCCTTACATATTGAGTCTAGACGTGGCCAGGAAGATCAGACCTTTTGCTTTGCCAGATGTCAGTCTGCTAGAAAATTCTGTATTTTTACTTCTAACACAGAAAAAAATGCAGTTCAAAGACTGCAATTGTGTTTCTATCCCATGAAGCAGTTTTGCTGCCAACTCTAAAATCTTTAAAACCAAAACTGGATTTTGAAATTATTTCATCAGAGAGCAATAACACTTTTTTTATGGTTCATTTTACCAAGTGTAATTGCCAGTGTTAATCTAGGCAGAAGGATTCTAAATCCCAGTCCTAAAGAAACTCTAACCTCATCCAAGTTTGTTTCCTGGAACTGAGCAAAAGCAAACCACACAGCTGAGTTTTTGAGGGAAGTCTAGGAAGTTTTAAATCATTACCTTTCATATGGGACAATCCCTCCTTCTTTTAACTTTTTATAAGCTCATTTACTGGTTTGGATCCTCTAAGTTCTTAAAGCTTGTTATATTTTTCATATATCTTTCTGGTATGAATTTAAAAGCCAGTCAAAAAGCTTGATGACTGACTCTATCCTAAACCTTTGTGAAGGAGGACTTTGCATTGTTCCAAGTGCCTTCATCTATTTGACAATCCCCTTTGTCGGCAAAGAGAAGATTGCTTAGGAAGGTTACCCCCTCCCATCGGAATCACTGGCATACACAACAAACAAGCAAACCAAAGCCAAGCATCTCCTGTCCTTGCTCACACATTTTAAGACAACCAAAGCAGTGACTTGGTTGTTTTTCTCATTGCAGCTCCTGGTGCAGTCCAAGTTGAACTGAGATCAAGTTCTATTTTAATTATTCTATTGTGCTTTTGGTGTTTAAACAATCATATTTCACTGCAGAGACAGCTGCAGTTCAAAAGCACATTCAAATATCTCTTTTTGGGCTAAGTATCAATCTGCCACGGGTAAGAGTAATAATTTCAGATGGTTAAGAGTTATTGGGAAGCCTGCCCCAAGACTGAGGCGTGTAGTCCATAGTCTCTCCCTTTGTGAATGCATTGCTGTGACAGATCATGATACAGAAGCAATTGCACCAAGTCTTCAACCAAACCAGCATGAATATTAGATCTGAAATGAAAGGTTTGTTTTTGTGACAGTATGAATAGTCTATATCTTAAAATTATGTTCCCATCTTGTTACACCACAGCCTGTCAAGCCCGTGCCCTCTCCAGGTTCCAGCAGGCTGGTGACACACTGCTGTAGCCTCTGTCTTCCATCTCTGTGGAAGTCTGACACTCCTTGCTCTCCCACACAGGTCCCATCCCATCAGATAACAAGGCAGAACTCCACACTGGAGGTGACCTGTGGTTTACACACGAGCAAGTGAACTAAGAGCTTCCAGCTCTCAAAATGCTCACACATTTCAATATTTCAGGGAGCTGGTTTTAGAAGTGTTCCATTAAGCCTTGACTTCGTTCACTGCCAAAATCTCTTAAGATGTGAAGTCTGTCTCGTCTCTGCCATACCTGGCTGTGGGGATTGCTAGAGCCCCCATGGGACACGGGGTCAGTAAGCTCAGGCACTCAGTCTCCTGCACTGCATGCACATCAGATTTTTTTCCCCCACTGGAAACTGTTTTCTGCGTCATTCTGAGCAGTGTGATACAGTAACACATCACATGATATAAATGAGAACTTCATTTTAAATCAAGTATCTCTAGTTAGCAACACACAAACCAGAGAGCAGCAAATAAGTCATCAATCTACAAACATGGACCAGTCACAATATCAAAAAACACAATGAAAGAGATCCCTGACTAATCTATTTTAGTCACAGCTAAGACCATAATGCAAGTCAAACTTCCCACTTACGAGTTGGTTACTTAGCACTTACAAAAGGGACACAAACACTTGCATAATCCAAGATTTCTATGAGCCCAAAATCTTGCATATTTAAGCAATGTGCAGAGTGAGGGTTACTACAAAGTCAGCACTGGTATTCTATCTATTGGACTGTAATCAAACACGAATTAATTTGGGATATTATTTTTTAAATGCTCATGGGATATTTTTTAAGCACAATCTCTGGAAAGAAAGACAAATAAGTGACATAACTCATGCTGTAAGCAACAAAACCTTACAACAGTGCTTAGCTATTGAACAGTAAATTGGATATGAAGAATCAAGGCGCTCTTCAAAACTTCATTTTTCAGCAGCTCTGTCATACAAAGGTGGCACTGTCATACAGCTGAAGAGGCAGAGCCCCGAAAACAGAAGAGACGCTCAAAGTTGACACATGAAACCTTTTAAGCCCTCAGTGCCTTGGCACACTGCTGTGCCTGGCCTTGTCCTTCCTCACACAAGGCTACACTCAACCCATTAAAGGCAATGAGAGCGAAGTCTTGGAAGAGTTGAAACCAGACTCTATAAGGGGAATTTTACAGGAGTCACATTGGTTAGTAGGTGCTTTGTTTTTAATTGAGTACAAAAACAAATAAAGAGCTGTTATCTTCCTCTCCCTTATGGGTTTAGTTTTTTGGGGTTTTGTTTGGGTTTTTTGCTTCAGCATAAGAAACAAAGTAACTTCTTCCTATTTATTTGATTTTTTTTTTGCTGCTCTCTAATAATAAAATAAAAAATAAAGGCTGCAGATTAGTTTAAAATGCAATAATGCTTCTTAATAACCAAGCAAACCTTACCCTAGAGTCTAAGATCTCTTAAATGGCTACCAACAGAGACAGGCAATGGGGAAGGCAGGACTTGCGCTTCTCAGGAAAACAACAATAACAGTTTTACAGTTAAAGATTTTTTTTTCCTATTTTGCTGTTACTACTCCTATACAAAACTGTTTGGTTTGGGTTTCTTCATACACACAGCAAGAAAGCTCATGATGCACACTACCCTGGAGCGTTACCTCAAGGAATAAAATGCTTCTGTATCAAGCTGGCAGCATGCACATGAAATCCATACTCTACTGGTAAATATTGATCCCTCTGAGCAAGAGCTAAGTGGATTTCACTGATCCAGTCGGGCAGGTGGCTCATCATCCTGGATGCAAGGAGGAAAGGGAGCAGAGCACTCTAGAGACAAGGATCCAGAACGGGTTAGAAAGAAAGAAGACCTGACTGTCCAAGCTGAGAGCTTTATCTGTTTATTTTATTTAGCTGCTCTGTAAAGCTCTTGCCACACATGGGTAGAATTCAGGGAAGCGGCATATGTCAGATCCTAGACCTCACAAGTTACATACAGGAGCAAATGAGAAAGCTTTAATAGTGCTGCCACAGAAAAAGTCAAAGGACTTTGCAGACCACACAAAGCTCTTCACCCCAACAGTGACTCTAGGTGTCTGAAGAGAACAGTAAAAAAAAAAATAAAGACATCCAAATTGCTCCTTTCAGTTTAAATAAACTGAAAAAGATAAAACGTAAGAGTAGTACTTCGTTTTATTAGACTATTCCCAGGCACAAGCAATAAAAGGTAGTGTTAATACTGGTCAATTTAGATCACATGAAGATGATTGTTTACAGTGCTCTGCTAATCATAGACAAGCACTCAAAAGAAGCTGCACTCAACAGCCTGCAGTACCCATACAGCCTTTGGCTGGTGTTTGGCACAGGGCTGGGTGCAGAGAGCTACAAGAAAGGCTCTGTGCTTATTTTCCTAGCTCCTAAGGCTGCAAAAGTGACATCCCCACTAAAACGAGATATGTAAAAGCAACACAACCGTCAATAATTTCATCATCACCATGTCATCAGCAAATATCTGATCATTATCTCAAGGCAACCATTCTTCATTACTCATTACTTTAAAGCACAGAAATGTTAGGGGAAGAATTACTCAAAAGTAAATGCAGCCCTAAATGGGGACCAGAAGTGGTGCCCCACTGCTGACAGGAACAGCATTCCATCCCTCCTAGGTGTGAGGCACAGCTTCCTCAGAGCTCAGCTCAGATCCATGCCAGCCACAGTCAGCAGCAGCTCATACATAACAATCAACCTGGTTCAAACATCATCCAAGATATTTTTCTTCTTTTCTAATGTCAGCAGAGATAAACAGCTTGAAGACAACAGCATCAGAGTTACAGTAAGGGAAAGGCACTCTTGCCAGGAAGCTAAACCCAATTAAAAGAGCTAATTCCCTGCAACCGCTGAGGGTACCCACATGTTGTTATGAATGGGAGACAGGGGTTGAGTTAAATCTGCCTTTTGCCTAGGCCTTCAGCAGCAGGCAGTAACTTTTATTAGGGTGCCCGCACCCCAAAACCCAGTCTCGTTCCCAAGTTCTTTAATAATGGGCCAATTAGGTCTAATATAAAATGAATTACTGTTTATTAGACACAAGAAAACAACAAGGTAAGGAACTAAACAAACTATATACTACACAAAATGAAATAGAAACAAAAGAAAAACAAAAATAAAACAAAACAAAAACAAAAAAAAACCCCAAAAACCCTACTAGTAGATAATACAGCGCGAATTGAGGTACCTATTGTTACAGCTAGCAAAGAAGTAACACAATTTAAGAAACCAATATATCTTACCAACTCCAGTTTGGTGATGGAACATACATTAGAATCCTTTCACTCAATCCTCGAGGAAGTAACCACAGGCCTGCATCCAGACCTGGGGAGAGGCTCCTCCATGCTTCAGAGTACGTGCAGGAAACCTCTGCCTCCGTGATAGTTCATGTATTGTTTATAGGGTAGAAGAGTGTCTTTCGGTCACTTACTTATTCTTTTCATCTCTTTCCACACCTGATTTTCCCGTACCAGGATGTTGATTCCTTGGTTAAGATTCAGGCTCTCAGGCTCCAAGAGATAATCTCTCGCAGGGTCACTGACTCAATCAGCAACTTGGCCTGGGCTATCTGTGCCAGCTTTGTGGGTGAGAGATAGAGGTGGAACACATCTAAACCCTGATAGAGACCCTGTCACACATGTTCAGTGCAGAAAATTACCTACAGTGTTGAAGAAGAACTACTCCATCAAAACCTACCACTGGAGGCAGCAGCTGAGAAAAAGTTGTAGTTTTTTTCAGAGATGAAAGTCCTTGTGCTTGGTATTTTTATCTGGGTTCACCAGTTTCTTTTGCTTAAAGGCAAAAAACATGCTGCCATGAGGCAGTAGTAGGCTGCCATTACACCTGTTGCGGGAGAAGACAACTCCCAGTTCAACTAATTATTTATGAAAATAAAATAGTTTTACAATACTTTACTCCCAAAAACATCTCTCTTGAAAGAAATCCACCAATACACAGATTCCACTCTTCCAAATAAAATGGAGCCCAGTAATCACCAACCTCCTTAGGAGCAGAAATCTTGCTGTGACTTCATTAGGATAACACCACACCTACACACAGCTGAGACAGAACGACCCATCCTGGGCTGAGCTTAAATAGAGCCATGAGCCCCAGGGCCAGGGTGTGGGAGAGTGCCCAGGTGAGCCTGTTCAGGACATGAAGGCTTACTGGTGCCCTCAGGGATCAGGCAATCACTTCTAATCCTTTTAGGTGCCAAACATATGTAATATCACCTTCTTAGGTTCAGGAGAAAGAAGCATATATGTCCTACATATATACACACACACAGAGAATAACCCCCCTTTGCAATTTCTCCAGCTCATGCCTGCCATTGAAATTAGCTAATACCCCTGCATTGTCTCCTGTAGGAAAGCCTTCACTATCTTGCTCAGTAAGTGACTTCATCCAAATAATTGGAGGTTTCTGCCATTTAATAGTGGGAGGTGGTTTGTACCCTTGATTTGGGATAAAAACAGCATGGTAGAAATCCCCTTTTTTTACCGGCGCTTCCACCAGAACTATCACCCCTTGAACCATGCTACTGATACAAATATATTTCTCAGTGTCCATAGGGCGCAGTAGAAGACAGGTAATGAAACATTCAGTATGTCTACTGTATGCACCTCAATGGTCTTTCCAGCCCAGCAGAAACAAATCCTGACAGAATCCCCCCTCATATCACAAAAACAAGTATGTTGGGTTTTATTTGCCCGCGTATTACATGAATGCTGTTTTATGCTGATTGCTACTTCAGGTCACAGATAAATAAAACAAAAAGTTCAATGTTAATTTGAAGTAGACTGCATTATGCTATTTATAGAAATTCTTTAAAAATTATAATTAGTTTAAATAATTAGTTTAACTTCTTTTTGCTCTAGGAAATACACAGAAAAACCTATGAAGTGCTGTATCTTTTCCTTACTGAGCTAAAACTATATGGTAGCTCTAAGTCTTCTACAAGCAGCCACAAATATTTAATTTGTGTTCTCATTTATAATCTTGAAAAAGCAGTTTTAGAAGATTTTCTTTTTCCTGTGAGAGAACATAATCTTCATCCAACTTGCGGAGGAAAGCGTCTCTCTTCCCAAGTGGAGCCCTTTACATTCCTATATGCCTTACACAAACAAAATTGCCAAGTCCTTGAAATGCCACTGCTAGTTCTCGCAATGGACTCCCTCCATATGTGCCCAAGAAAAAGCAATGAATCATAGCGGGAAACAGAGGCTAAAGCAAATCAACCCTTTCCCATTAAATGCTACCATATCCAGCATTTCAATTAGCTAATATTGATACTATAATTTTGTGTGTTGGGGATTGCACGTGCAATACATAACAGCAAATTACTGCAATCACCAACTGTTGAACGAGCGCTTCTGACTCACTAGCTACTCTTTGATCTTAAAATTATAGTTCCTATTAACAGTTAAGTACCATAAATGTACATTAATATAAGTGAGAAAGGAGGTAAGTTTACAAAACACAAGAAAAAACAAGTCAAGGGAAAAGGCAGCAGTGAGTAACCATATATGTAATGGCAGTCTCCCTGTTATGCGCTCCCCTCTTCTTGCTAGCTCACTGCAAAAATCACAGTGGTTGTTACTGCTAAGGGGAATTTGACACTACAACAATCCCTCAGACCCCTGAGCATTTCAAACTGCTCCCCTTTCCCAGTTTCCTTGACCTCAAAGTGCTCTGTAGGCACTGAACAGTCTTATCTTCCATGAGGAGCTGTGCAGAGGATTTACATTGATATAGTCACAGGGCCTGAGATGATATTCAAGACCTAATTCTCATTTTTGCTAAGATTGCCTTACATCATGATGGAATAAGGCAGCATTAGCAGGCATCAGGTTCTCATAACTGGGTAGCTGCCTGTTTTTTCTCTGGCTAAGAATGCAGCGGTGACGAGGGGAACACCAAGAGGCAAACCAGAGTCAGATAGTAGCAGAGATAATCAATCCTAAACAAAGCCTAGTTGTACATCATCTGCATGCTCATTAATTACTTTGTTGTTACTGTGCTCAGATGTCAAAATGGCACCGCACCATGTAGTAGTATATGCTCCATTTAGTGTTATAATGTGCTTTTTAATATATCAGCACGTAGAAATTGAAAGGCTATTTTCCTTTCTGGGTTTAAAAATACCTGTCATTGCTAAGCTCACAGCTGACTATATTATCTAGCGCAGACAGCTGAGAATGTGAGAAGGTTCACTAAAAAGCATTTCACAAAAATTTCTAATTCTCTTCAAAGAAAGGTTAGTCCATACAAGAAAGCAGAGTCTATTAAAAGATGCTCAATAAGATACATTGCATTTTCTCCAAATGTCTGTCACAGATGGCTTTCTGTCTGTAATTGTGATTTGAAAAAGTACTGATTTATGTTCCACAGAACACAGGAAAAAATACAGAAGGAAATTAGAGCCAGCCACTAGAAAGGAACAGACTCTACTAAGTAAATTGCAAAGCTGTAGGAAGAGCTCCTATTACTCAGGGTTGAAACTCTCCTAACATCCAGAGAAGAGGGCTGAATGATGTGCAACATGTCAGCATGTCCTTATTTAGGGACTGCTGCCTTGGACAAGCTGCCAAACACGGGGAAAGCAATTGAACCATGAGAAGAGTAGGTAAAAATGTGTAGTGCTTTGGCTCAGGAGTCACATGTATGGAAAGCCCATAAACAAGCAGTAGTCACAGCAAAGCACTGCTCACCTCGTGCCAGAGTAACCCCTGCCATGGGCACTGAGGCTGCTGGTTCAAAGAATTTACTAAACCATTTCTGGGACTACTCCCTGTCCTTACAAGTGCCAGTTTTCTGGGTTGTGTATGGAGGCACCAAGTGGCAAAGAAAGATGTGCTCCCATGAATGTGCCCTCATAGAGACTCTGCAGAAGATGCTCTTCTCGGCAGGCCACGCTCATTCCCATTGATCCCCGAATGTGCTGCACGGGTAGCGTGTTCTGTGGCAGATCTAAGGAAGCTCGACATTTTTGAAGACTTAATTCCACACAATCTTCTGAAAAATTCCCATCATCTCAGAGGACTCAGGAGACTGCAACAGGAAGTTTACTCGCCCGTATTCTTCAGACATATGACCTTTTGTATTGGTGGCTTTTCGGTGCCCTAAACACTATAGCAGAGTGTGCAGCAACATAAACCTAGTGGAATATATGGCCACATGAGAAGAGGTTCCAGCAGCATCTTTGCACTGAAGTGAAGAGTTCAGATTCTTATAATGACACTCCTTTCTGAATTTCACCACTGAAACTGATTTAAAATCCTTGGTATTGAAGTATATCCTCCACATGAATTTTACAAAGTTGCAGCTAAAGCCTGTGACAGAATATTCTGCCTTCTCTTGTTTGGAGTCTCCTGCCTGCAACAACTGAAGTCAGCACCAGTCAGTCAAAGCTTGCTCTGTATATCAGGAACATGGTTACCAGTTATTCTCTGAAAATACGCAATTTGCTCACACCTCCAGGCACTTGTGCACAAATGGATCACTACAGGCCTTACCTGCTAATTCTTTTGAACTATTTCATAAAATAGAGGTTCAATGGTTTGGAATAAATGAAGAAAATTTTATAGTATTTTTATAATATTTTTTCATTGGAAAATGAGAATTTATCAAACTGCTACTGAGGTTGAATCCTACAAAGATTGTGGAACTGGGACTGACATCTGAAAAAGTGGGTCTAGTTTTTCTGCATTCAGTTAACTGAAATATATAACTCACACACCTATAAAGTGGGCTACTCAGCTGGAAAACCAATGTATCTTCAGCTTGTGACATTTTAGTAAATACAGATTTTCTTAAATCATTATTTGTTGTTATGGTCAGAACTGCTAAACAGCATAATCCACCAACTCAATCTGTAAGGACAAAATATGTAGTTATCATTCAGCGCTCCATCAACATCCCCTCTGCCAGATGCCTTCTCAATCTTCTCTTCATCATCTAAACTCAGCTGCAGTACTTGTCCTGAATACATTTTTGCAAATAAATTCCAATAATATGGTATATAAGGTACAGATTTTCAGTCACTTGGGAGCTCTGTGGCTGTTGAGAACTAGATGTGTGCACTAAAGTCAGGTACAGGAGTTCCAGGGAACTCCTGTGGGGCTGCAGCTTTGGAGAGTTGGGTCACATCTTCCACTGCACGATTTACATCAGTGAGGTCACTGGGTGCTTAAAGGGAGCCTGCACAGTCATTTATAAATTAAGATGTTAATGTCAGGTGAATTAAGATTACATCACTGGGTTAAATGCTGATTTCTTTGGTTCTTTTTCTAGAGCCTAGTTTTAAGGACACAAATTCATGGAATGTGACATCAGGTGGAAGGTTCATAATTTATATAAATTATGAACTAGACTGATGGTGCATACATCAAGCAAGTAAAGACAGTGCTAAGAAAGAAAATAAGCTTCCAAACTGGGCTCAATGTTTGTACACATTTTTGGATCCTGCAAGGCACCACACAGAACAGTGAGTGAATTTATAATTAAAATTAAATGCTTGAAACAAATTTGATGCAGCCACTCAATCATAAAGAGAATTATTTAGTGCTATTCACTGCTGTGGAACAATAAACTTTTCATAAATTTTTAAGTGTAGTCAGAATCTCACTATCTGTAAAGCTGCATTGTTTTCAGCTCCTTAGAATTGTTGTAATTTTTAATAAATGAAGCTCTTATTTTCCAGATTCCTCTTTGCTTTAGGGTAAATGTTTTGCAAAAATTTGGCCAAGAAACATATAGCCTTTATATATATATACATATATATATATATATACACACATATATATACACACACACATAAATTTATATAAGACTATGGAAAAAGAAGTAGTTATTTGTGCTCACGCTAGTAGTTCCAAAGACTTTAAGCACCACTCGTGTCCCCTGCTCTGGAGCAGCAGTGCACTTGGCAGGGAGATGGTGCGCTAGGAGCTCTGTGTGTTGGGAATGAGACTTTTGCCAAATATGTGAAAATGTATCCTAATTTGGCAAACTCATAAACTGTAAGAAGCCATGCCTTGCAAATACCCATATGTCCTGCTGTACCTGCTGAATACATGCAGCTAAATTCTCTGATTACTCTATTCCACTGGAAAGGCTCAGATTCAGGGTAAATCATTACTTTATTTGCAAATTTTCTTCTCGACTTTTCTCGGGTCTTCCTAGGGTGTCTGGGTCTGGAATCGGTGAAAGAAGCCTTTACTCTGGTGCTGTCTGCACTTCCTTCTGGCTCTAGAGCTTGTGGGAGAGAAAAGTGTCTGACACACAGAACCAGCAAGCGTTGAACTTTAGTGGGAGAAAGCACAGGGTAGACTTCAACCGAGGCAACAAACTGACACTCAGCATGGAGGAGGAATAAAGGGACATCTGATGAGCAGCTGTGTTCCCTGAAAACCATCATGTCTGGGAAGGCAAAAAAAAGTAAAGGAGTGAGGAGGTAATCACTGCATCGGAACAGGCAACAGGAGAGGAATCAGAAAGGGAGATGGGTCACCTTGAGTCCATGACTTCAGAAAAAGGTCAGAATCCATGTAGGCAACTAGAAAAGGCTGAACAAAAATCATGGTGACAAACAGTCCAGCGGCAAGACTTCAATTCCACCGAGGCACCTGAGCCACTCAGTTCATGCTCTGGGCTTTTGGAGGTGCTTGGCTGTGGTGAAACTCGCAGTGTCAAGACTGAGAAACCTGGGACAGGGAAGCCAGAAATGCTTCATCACAGGCATTGTGGCTGGGAATGGGACTGAGGCAGAAGACCTGAGAAGGAGGTCTGGAAGGTAAGAGTGGGTCTCCTGAGAAGCACCATGTGCAGTCTGAGATTGTGCTGAAAACCAACATTGGACTCACAGAAGAAATAGGTTAAGGAGGTAGGTATGGGAAAAGAGAGCTGTGTAACTGTGCAATTTAAAGTGGTATCCAAATATACGAAAGCACAAATTATGTTTGCTCTAGCACTGATTTCAGGCATACCCTGTCTAGGGAGTCCTTGCCAGCAGTGGCTCCAGATGTGTGGCACTGGGCATCCCAGGGGAGCACAGCTACATTAAACACCCCAATCCCTAAAAAGTACCGAGCTACCTAAGCACGGCCACCGGCCCCTCACAGAGAAGCCTGAGATGGGCCTGGGCTGGGGCTCCCTTACTCTCGTCCCGGGGAGCCGCTTCCCTCGGGAGCAGCAACCGGGCGGGCGGGAGGTGTCGCTGGGGATGGCGCCGGCGGGACAGACACGGACTGCCACCGACCCCGCATATGCCCAGGCGGAGATATCCCACCGGCACTTCCAGGCTTCGCGGGAGCCCCAGGCCGCCGGCGCGCCGCGGAGAAGGGGTCACCCCGCAAACTCTGCCCGGGGCGCTTCCCCGAGCCCTGGCCGGGGGCAGCCTCTCACCCCCGACACGGAACGCATCATTCGCAATTAGCGGTTTGATGTGATACGGGAGCTCATGGTTCGCATTACGGAAGAAATGACCTGATAATCGCCCGGCAGCTGCGTGCAGATGTGCTAAGTGACTCCGGTCCCGCTCCCGGTCCCGCTCCCGATGACATCTCCCTCTCCCCTGCGCCTTCGGTGCTCCCCTGCGGACGGCAGTGGCTCGGCCAGCTCCAGTGGCTGGCCACCTTGGAGCGCGGAGGTTGGCGGGATAAACATTGCTTTTGATCAAGGAGCTCTGAAAAGCAGTAAAACACGTCAAACACTTTCTGGTAACCGCCTGAAATGTTTTACAAGTCAAAATCGAGGAGCTGAAATTTGGAAAGAGAAGAGGAAATAGTGTTAGGGAGGCGACAAGGACCCAAGTGAAAGGAGAGTGAATGTTCTGTGGTCCCTGGCGAAACCAGCGCTGCTGTGCCCGCCCCGCAGCCCCGCTGCCCCCGGGCCCACGGGCCGTCCCCGTCCCGCCGCACCGACGGCTCGGGCTCACCGGGGCACTGCGAGGCGTCCTCAGGGGACGGGGAGGGGTCGGCGAGGCTGTGGCTGCACTCAAACGTCACCTTAGAGCCGCCGCAATTGCTTCTGCAGCCTGTCCCCATCCACTTATTTGCCGAGTTTTTGTGAGTAACTGACTGTAATTTCTTTATAAACGCATTTAATCATGAATCACCAAGCAAGCGTGTTTCGTTAAAGCAGCTACAGGAGGACAATATCAAACTCGCTTGCAATATGAAACCTGAAAGAGCTGAAGGCTCCAGAGAGCCGAGGTTGGTTGCTTTTGCTTTCGGGCTGGCCAGCAGAGCGCAGTGGATGCAGTTCCTGGGGCTGGGGTGCTCTCCGAAGTTGCCCGCTTGCAGAGGGGTAACTGCAGTGGCTCTGCACGCAGACACGTGAGTAAGAAACCTCTCGGCATCAGCTTGTACGTTGTCTCCGCGACTCAGTAGAATTATTTATGCTGGGATAGTAAGAGTTGGCAACCCATCTTATGTGTTTTACCATGACTTTAAATGAGTCAAGGACGTTCTAAGTCCAGGGAAGGTCGTTGACAGATTTTCTTAGTTAAAATATTGCAGCATTTCCCATTAGCGTTATCTCCTGGAAATAGCATAAAGAGTACTACACAGCAGCTCTTTAATTGACTGTCGTTTTATTGAAGTTCTATTTCCCTTGGCAAGTCCATCACGTTTAGGAAGAGAATCCATGCCAGGAAGTCTGTTTCCTTCCAGCTTTCATGAAAAAAAAAACAAAACAAAGAAAAAAGAAAAAAAAAAAAAAAACCACTAACAAATAAACAAAAGAATTTAAAAAAAAAACCCACAAAAAACCCAACCAACCAACCAAAACAAAACAAAACAACAAACAACAACCCCTCCCAAAAAAACAAACAAAACAAACAAACAAACAAAAAAAAACCCCTCCATACACACAAACAAAGAAAGAAAAAAAAGCAAACAAAAAACCCACACCAAATCAGCAACAAGATGCAAAGGACCAAGGGACCAAGATGTGCTCTGTGTCCAACGTAGTTCAGCGTTTCAGTACTGTGTTTAAAACTTTAGGAATGATGTTTTGTGATAGAGAAGTTATGGGATAGAGAAGTGACAGAAGATGCTGGTCTCGATGGAAAAGCAGATGATTTTCATGAAGCAATAGAATCTGGTACTGCAGCTATTGAGAAATAGAAGTTTGTATTTTGTACATCCGAGAAAGAGGCCTCCCAGGGAAGCAAAGAGTCAGAGTTGTGCTGCTTTCAGTGGAGACAAGATCAAGCCACAATAACCCACTGGCCAAGCTCTGTAACTTCTCCAGGGTGTGCCTGAACCTTCACCCGGGTACCACATGAGGTGTGATATGGATGGTTATACCACAGTACATTTAACCTACAGATCACACTTGAAAACGGTGGAAAGAATGGGTAAAAGCATGTGACAAGCAGCTCGAATACGCACGGTTTGGTTCCGGATCCGGCTTTAGTTTTTTCTTTTCAAAGTTTGTGTTGCAGTCCGAGTGGCGGCAGTGACTCAATTTTTTTAATGAAATCCCATTTGGTACCTCTCTAAGGAGGCTTGTCAGGAGGTAAAGCTTCGGGGAAATATAATGTCAAATTATTGGGACCTATTTACAGACAACAGCAAGAGACTGGGATCATCTCGTCCTCCTTCCTGCTCCCAGTGCTGGTCTGTACCCCGAAATGAGCTATTTTTGGAGTGTCAATATGCAGAGCATTTTTGCAGTTACACACTAAATAAAGGGATTTAAGAACAAAAGATTGTTCTGGACAGTCAAACTGGAATGAGTTGGAAGGATACATTTAGGAAGTGGTTTCTTGGACACTAATTAGGACCATTTGCTTGGGGTTGCCATTATTTTCCTTTAAGACTGGAGGGCACAATAGATCAAATGATTTATATATCATTAACAAGTCTTGTTAACCATGAGCAGGGTTGGGCTTTTCCATATTGATTACCGAGTAATGCAATAAAGACTTGTTTTATTTCTTCTGCAGTGTCCATATGAGCAAGTTAACCTGAAAGACGAGTCCAAAAAGAAGCGTTTCAACTCTTTTTTTTTCTTTTTTTCTTTTTTTTTTTTTTTTTTTTTTTGTTTTTTTTTTTTTTTTTTTTTTTTTTTTTTTTTTTTTTTTTTTATGTATGGTATTAGCTTTTTTTCATTCTGTGAAAGGGGCTGCGAATCTGAAGCCCATCATCTCTTTGTGGCTTCCACTGCTGGAATACTGGCATTTGCTGTACCTGATCCTGGCTCCCAGTGAATGCATTTTAATTGTCATAAACCACAAACTGAACCATATGTGAACGTGTGTTTTCGACAGCGCATCATTGACCCCCTTTCCCTTTCTTTTGCACTACAAGTAACGGGCTACAGTCCCACAATACAATTATTTTCACTTTGAAAGAAACTAAGAAAGGGAGCATATGAGATCAGTAAATCCCACGGGTGTATCTAACGTTACTTTTGTAAGAAACGTGATGGCCAAAAATCGTTGATACCCACGAGTTGCGGCTGTTGGGAGGGCGGGGGCGTCAGGGAGGGACAGCGTGGCGTGTTGTGATGTGTGTGCCGTGTGCTGGGTGTTGCTGCGTACTGTGGAGTGTGTTGTGTGCCGTGTGCTGGGTGTTGCTGTGTGCTGTGCTGGGTATTGCTGTGTTCTGTATGCTCTGCTGTGTGTTGCTGTGTGTTGCTGTGTGTTGCTGTGTGTTGCTGTGTGTTGCTGTGTGCTGTGAGCACCGCCGAGGCTGGCTGTCGCTCCCCACCGGCACAGGCGGATGCCCGGGGTGGCGGAGCGCTCCCGCCGCGCATCGGGAAAATCCGCCCTTTGGGATAAGCCCATCCCCTTCGACTGCTCCGGAGGATGCTCCCACGTCTCTGCGCAGCGAGCTCGGCCATGCCTAAGCAGCAGCGCGGGGCCCGGACCCGGAGCCCTCCCGAGGGGAGGCGGGGAAGCCGCCGCCGAGCCGGGCCGGGCTGCGCGGTTCCGCCGCGGGTCTCCGGGCCCCACGGCCCCGGGAGATGATACCACCGCCTTGGGGCAGGGCCGAGGCGGCTCCCTGACACACTTGCTACCGGATTAAATCCCTGGCACTGAAGTGGGGGATGGGAGAAAGAAAGGCTCCACAGAATCACTTGGGTTCCTGAATAATTTAAATTCTTTGTATTTGATTGAACATCGGACTGTTTGGTATCCAAGTTTGTAAAAACCTTTGAAAGACAAAAGAATTCTGTTTGCAAACATAATATAAAGTGTAACGCACACCACAGATATTCACGAGCACCCAGGAGCTACTGAGCACTCCTGTACGTTCGAGGCCCTTGCCAAGAGCTCCCGCATCTTTGTTTCATTAACACGGAGCCCTCCTTTATTTCCTGCTAAAGTCACCGACATCCGGACCGCTGTATTTATTGTCTCGCACGACTTCTCCCACAGATCTTCATTAAGGCTGAATGGCACTCACATAGCATGTCCTGTCATAGTGTCGATGAATTGCTGCGCCCAGAAAACACTAAACGAATCCCGAGCCCAAAAAGTATTCCTGAGATAAAGCCGGTCTGCTGTCCCTGCGGAGCGCTCTGCCAGCGGGGGCTCGCAGGCGGTGGTGGCCTTCGGGATATGCCGGTGCCCCGCAGCAGCTCCTTGATGGACCTTGGCTGGGAGGGTTTGGGGTTACCCTGAGGAACTGTAGTAAATGGAAAGGCTTGGAGGGGGGAAGGTATTATTATTATTTTCTTTTCTTTTCTTTTTGGTGCTTTCAAATGAAACTGGCAGTTTCATTTAGATGGGAAACTATTGTCAGTTTCCTGGTGTCCCATTTTGATCCTTCCTCAGCTCGGGTTGAACGAAATGTCTTGAAACCTATTCCGAAAAGATGCTTGTACAGGCTTCCAGATGCTAAGATTTAGATCATTTGAACGTCAGCGCAGCCTTCTGGTAACAAAAAACATCCAAATGGATTTCATTTGTGTGTTAACATCCGTCAGATGGGAGAGTAGCACAGTTTAGAGCTAAAGTCTGTTTTCATCGTTTTAGCAACTGGGTCCCCATGAACATCTCGTCTGGCAAGTCAATAGGTTGAAGCTACACTGAACAGACTGAGTCCACATATCTGAAATTACTCGGAATGGCTGTGCTAACAAATACTGATTTAATGTATGAGGCTATTACTGCTGTTTATATAGCTTCGCGTGTGCATGCAAATAGATGGGGGGGGGGGGGGTCATTGCGGGGAGAGACAGCTCTGATCTGAACGGACCGAGGGATCTGTGCGCCCCAAAGCAGCGGGTGGGACCCGGTCCCGCGCCGAGGTGCCGCCCGTGAGTCCCCGTTCCGTGCGCAGGAACCGAGCATGGGTCCCTGTCGCTGACCGACCACCGGCCCCGCCAGCGTGCCGGGGTCCTGTCCTGGCTGTCCGCGCTAGGTGGGGAATTGGTAACGCACGGGCTGGTGCTGCTGCCGCCACAGCACTAATGAAATAAAGCATAACATTAGTTAGGCGCGACGCAGCAGGTGGCTTATTATGAGCCTTGCATATTCCTCTGCCTCCTGCTCCCATTAAAGCGCTGGTAATTGGGAAAAAAATATTTTAGGCGATTTAGAGAGTAAGAGAGGGAACGGGGCAGAGTCGGCGGCTGCGGCGTCCAGCGCGGCCGGAGCCAGAGTCGGAGCCGGGGCTGGGCTTCTCCCCTCAAAGTCGCAGCAGTAACCACGGTGGTGATTATGATACTAATAATTCTTATTGTTGTACCTTGGCGCAGATGGCGGCTGCTCTCTCAGGGAGGTTGAGAAGACAGCAAGTCCCATGAAGGCCCCTGTCTCCCTGCTTGCTCAGCCACTTTCCCGGCACGCAAAAACAGACGGATTCAGCTACCCCTGCCCCGGGGCTGCTCCCTCTTTTGCTCGGGATGGCTTTAAACTTCCTGGTCGCCAGCGGATTTAAGGAAAACCTTATTCTAAAAGCTCTCACCATCCAAACCATGGGAGCAAGACGGGTTTGCGTGGCCCGGCAGCTGGCACAGCAAACTCTGCGTGATGAGAGCTCATGGTCCCTACCCTAAATCCACTCCTCCTGCAGAGACATACTTGGCTTTCAGGTTCTCCACCAGAAGTACCCATACAAACGCATACACACCCCCGACCCACACTTTCCTGGCCTGTTTCTCCAGGTGAGCCGCCGCTGTTGGGTGGGATGTGCCCTTTGCTGCCCGCCCGCCTTCGGGGGGCCACGAGCGCGACCTGCCGAGGCGCCCCGGGCTGCCCACGCTCCCCACCCCTGCCCGCGGGAGGGCGGGCGCGGGGCCTCCCCTCGCCGGCCGGGACGGAGCCCGGGGCGGGGAGAGACGCTCCCGGTGCCACCGCGCCGTTCCCC
>VZRN01004857.1:7485940-7584632 GCA_013397935.1 Dasyornis broadbenti | reverse complement strand
TAGGCTCCCTTCAGGTACCGAAATGTTCCTTTGATGAGACATAGAAAAACCATAGGAAAGAGGCCTCATAGCAGGGAAATATTTGACTACACTATTTCTAGATTCATTCACTACACTCCAACTGAAATTGTACTCTTACATAAAAACTTTAGTTATGGTGTAGATAGACCTGTTAGCAACCTATTTGTCATCAAACAGAGACAATTAGGTCACCCCAGAGCCATCTCTTTATTCAGATGGATGTTCCTAATTCTCTCAATCTTTTCTCACAGGAGAGATGCTCCATCTCTCTAATCATCTTGGTGGCCTTCCTCTGGACTCGATCCAACAGGTCCATGTCTTTCCTGTACTGGGGCCCCCAGAGCTGGATGCAGCACTGCAGTTTGCAGAGTATAGGAACAGAACAGAACCGAGAAGAGGGGCAGAATCACCTCTCTTGTCCTGCTGGCCACGCTGCTTTGGATGCAGCCCAGGACACAACTGACTTCCTGGGCTGCAAGCACACATGGCTGGATCATGTCCAGCCTCTCCTCCACCAGCACCCCCAAGTCCTTCTCAGCAGAGCTGATCTCGATCTGTCCATCCCCCAGCCTGCACTGATACCAGGGTTTCCTCAATCCAGGTGCAGAACCTTGCACTCGGCCCTGTCAAACCACATGAGATTCCCATGGGCCCACTGCTCAAGCTTGCCCAGGTCCCTCTGGATGGCATCCTGTGATTCAGGTGTGTCAACTGCACCACTCAGCTCAGTTCATCTGCAAACTTGCTGAGGGTGCACTTGATCCCTCCATCCCTGTCATTAATGAAGATATTAACAGTGGTCCCAGTGCAGACCCCTGAGGGATACCATGTGTCACGGATGTCCATCAGGACCCTGAGCTGTTGCCCACTACCCTCTGAATGTGACTGTCCAACCTGTGCCATATCCATCTAAGAGCCCACTCATCAAGTCCATCTCCCTCTAATTTAGAGACAAGGATGTTGTGGGGCACAGGGTCAAAGGCTTTACAGAAGTCCAGAGAGATGAGATTTGTAATCCTTCCTTTGCCCACTGATGTAGTCACTCCATCACAGAAGGCCAGTATGTTGGTCAGGCAGGACTTGCCTTTGGTGCAGCCATGCTGGCTGTCCTGAATCACCTCCCTGTCTTCTATGTGCCTTAGCACAGCTTCTAGGAGGAGCTGTTCCATTTGTCCTAGTTTGATTTCTCACTGCTGTAATAATTAAAGATCATTCTGTAATTTGTTTTGCTTCCTGCCAGTGCATTTATGCTTTTTATTTTGCTACTAGTATCAATTATAGTATGGAACTAGAGATAAGGTTTCCTGATCAAAAGGTAATTTTTTAACATATATTGACAATGTCATTACAGTGTTCATAGTATCATCGACCCAAAGTAACATGAAATTACTCAGTCTGAACAATGGCATTTATGTAAATGAAGTGAATTGCTGAAATTAGTTGAAAATAAATGCAGTAATAATATTTCAAATGGCGCTAATGCTACATTGTAGATTGCATCCTGTCAAGTCAAGTGGTTTAAACACATTTTCAGCCATCTGCTCAGCAGAGTCAATGCAGCTGTCTTTTCAGTCCAGGTTTATCTTTTATTTCTGTTTCCTAAGAGGCTGGAAAAGCCCAAGGAGCTCCAAAAATTACTATTAGTATAAACTACTTGCTAAGATCAGTACAACTTTCTTTTTCTCTTTTTTTTTAAATAAAATAAGAAGTTCACTAACAAAAACTCATTCAATCACAAAGACTTTAAGCAAGTATTTAGCACTGCTATTGGAATCCTATCTCTGGTATTCAGAAGAAAAACAAATCAAAATGCTTAAAACCTGTTCACTAAGTTGGAAAACACTTTCAAGATATGTTGGTTTTCTCAAGCAGGACTAAGTAAAAATATTACACATCCTGTGACAGTCTTATCCCTAGTTCAAAAACCTTTGGCCAAGTTTTTTTAGTACTCTTGGACAGGCTTTAGAGAAGGCAGACAGGAAAAAAAATAAAAATAATAAAATGTCATGCAACTATTTTTGTATTATTTTGTATATTTGTATTCTTTATCATGTTTCTGGGAATGGTAATCTGCATTTCTGACATATCCTATGTATTTGTGTAACATCAAAGAAGGTAAATTAGTTCAAGAATCATTGGAAAGTTTTCTCTATGCATGTGGCCATATTTTTTTTTTTTTTCCATTTCATATAACATTTACAACTGGCTCATTCCATAAACCTAGGTAACACAGTAACCTTGACAGAAAACAATGAGAAAAATGCTCTTGCAGTAAATACCACCAAGCAGAGATGGGTAACATTGAGTTAGGGTTGTTAGACTACGAGTTAGGAGAGCTCAGCAGCCGAAAGCTCAACCTGCCAGGAGGACGCAGTCAGTCGTTTAACCATCCATCACACTTTGTTCTCCACTTCCCCTCCTCTTAACTACATTTCCTCAGTGTCATTATCCTGAATGCTCACATTCTCACTTGTGTCCTGAAGGAGCCTTGAATCCTATCAACTTTTTATCTTTTGATCTCTAATGAAGATTAATTTGGCCTTCAGCTATTCCTTAGGAGATTTATAAGAAATACAGTAATTGTGTGCATGGTAATACACAGGAGGAGCCTTACTGATGGTAGAGTGCTCAGCACTGGCTGCTTCCTCCTTTGGGAGGATGGTTTCTCCTCCCAAAAAGGTTACATCTGCAAGTTTTGAAGGGAAGTGCTCAAGTCAGGAACACATATGTCTAACTGCAAATATAACCCGTCTTTCTCCTGAAATGTTCAGTAGAAACAAAGTAAGCGATCAGTGGTGCTGGTACTTGCTGTCAATGTATTGCTTTTAAGGAGGAATTACAGATCTTTGGTCTGCTTTGGTATTTTGTGTTTTTCTAGTGATACATCGCAGACAAATCAAGGGCTTTACATATTTTGGTTAAAGCTCTTGTTTGGCTTGCAGGTTTGTTTCTCATTTATTAGGGTGCAAATGGGTATGGAGTTATGGACCATGTAATTTAGAAAACATCTTCAAGTTAGTAAATTGCTCTATATCTCTGAATTTTAAAAAGTTGGAAAAATGCCCAGTTTTTAATCAAGGAGTAGCCATGCTGATTATTATTTACAGGGGTACATATCAATGCTTTATATTAATTATGTTTTGCATGCTCTGCTGTGGAATTTCTCTTCATGAAAGGCTAAAGCACTTGATCACAATGGAGAAGACTTTAAGATAAATTATGACATTTCTTTTGAAATAAGCAATATGAAACTTCATCGTATTTTATAGGAAATGAGTGTAATTCTATGAGCTACTGAACACTCAGTAGATTTTCAGAAACATATATGGTCACTGACTAGAAAAGTTCTGTCCCAAAATTAATTGCCCTAATTTCACATTGACATCTTTATTGTGAATAGAAATTAGATACAGCAAAATATTTCAGCATTTTTTATAATTTTCCTTATATTTGTTTTCCTGTTAACTTCAGTACAGGAAAACTGAGTAAAGTGAAGCCCATGCATAGATATTTTTAAAAAACTAGTCTTTCAACTTAGAGAAAGGTAAGAAACAAGAAAAGAGGGAACAAACTAACAATGAGATGGAACCAAAGCACCTGTAAGAGAGTTGTATATAAACAGAGACACTGTAACACCAAGCACATATTTTTCCAACAAACATTTGCATTCCTCTGTAAAGGGGATAGCTGGAAATAGCATCAGCGCATGATATGCGCATTGCAAATAATCTTCTCATGAAAATGTTCACTTCTTCACAGAAACCCAAAGCAATCAGCTTGTAACTGGAGCATGCAGTGTATCAACATGACCATTAGAAAATTCAGTGGCAAATAATGAGAAACTGGGAAGAATTAATGGAAGTATTCAGCAGAAGAAAAGGCAATGAATTTTAAGCCTTAGTATTTAACAGCAATTAAGTCCTCAGGACTTCATAAGCTTGTATGAATCTAAATTTAAAACATCTTTTCTGACTCAAAAAATTTGTTGGGGATTTCACTTAAATTATATTACTGTTGAATGCACAATGAACCTGTGCCATTAAAAGCTACTTCTCCTTCAAATGAAAAAACAAACAAGGATTTATTCGTTATTCTCCCCGGGAAATACAGTAAAGATAATAATTCATAAATATTAGTAAATGTAATTATCTACAGCAATAGACACTACAGAAGGTAATAATAAATTAAATTTCCATTTTTTTCAGGGATTCATTGGGAATTTCATGAGGCATAACTCTAAGGCATTTCATGAGGCATAACTCAAATGCTCTCATGAAAATGTGTAGTGGTTTTCTTTTAGAGGTATCATCTTTGGAGCGTTATCCATTCATCGCAGTGGCTGTTTCTAATTTCCCTGTGGATAGCTGACATGAAAGGCTAAGTTCAGTTTCATAATATCTGTGTTTTAGCATGTGAACTGAAAGCATCCCATTTCTGAATATTTAAAATAAATCCTAATAGGTCTCCTTTCAGGGAACAAAGGGAAATTAGTACTAATCAGAAACTAGAGGTTCATTAATAGATAACCAGTACTTCTATCTAATAACTTTTCTTTCCCAAAAATAATCTTGCTAAAAAACTGCTATGCCCAGACATGGAGATTACATGCTCACACGAACACTCATAAAAACAAAAAACTACAATGCTTTCCCTCATCTAATTGATGGACTTTTAATAATAAAAATGGGTTGTTTTTTCCTGGCATTAATAGAAGTCACTTATCCCATTTATAAGCATTTTTCATCTGAAACCTTCTGAACACACTCTTTCACTTTCAAAGAATTTGAAAATTTCTAATTGAAGCCTTGGTGTTTAATACTTTGTGCCTTTCCAAAGCAAGTTACAACTTTTAGCTATCAAATTTGTCTTTACAGCTTGCTAACTGTGAACAATATTGCCAAACAAGTCCTGTATATTCTGCTGTTACAAAGGGGCCTGATTTTCTGCAGATCATAAAACTGAAAACGAAAAAGACTATAATCATAGCAACTTGAAAATAAAAGATACGTAGTTAATCTATGAGATAACTGTTGGGAACTAAAAAAAGAAAAAATCAAAACCCCCCAAAAAAGAAAAAGCAAGCAAACCAAAGAGTTCATGCAAATACTCATTTTAATTCTTCATAGACATTTTTCCTAAACCATATTATTGGATAATTACAAAGGTTTTCCTTATTTTCTTTTTTCCTCTTTGAGGAACGACTGGCTTTTCTAAAAATCTGTGTACGCACATGTGAATACAATATTTATAAATGTTCATTACTCACCACTTCCTATTTATTATCCCACATTATCATTCATTATTTTTATATGCCTACTTAAAAACCCCTAGCTACTTTTCCTGGAAGCAGAATAACACTTTGTCAATTCTGCCTAGCAGAATTTTAGAGAGGAAAAAGTCATGATACAATAGCTTAGGCTGTTGAGTAGTTCTTAGAGATGTAGGGTATATTCTCTCCAACTCAAATCCCAACTCAAATCAGTACACTTTTCAGATTATGCATTCACAGTGAAAAATTCAGACAACTTCAGTTAAGATGAGTATTGTCATTTGGATTATCTGTCTTCTACAAATTGCCCATCATATTAAAGTTCATACAAGATCCCATTTTCATCCTGCACCTCACCCTACAGTTTATTTCTTTTCTTCTACAATAATATTCTATTCAAGTAATTCAACTTGGAAATGATTCCTTATATACTGTTCCAGGCAATAATATGTAATTTCAGAGAAAGCACATGATACTTGCTTCTTCTCAGTTGCTGCTTTATCATCTTCCTTTCCGGTCTCAGTTTTGCACTGCATAATTAAACTTCAAATTGAAAATACTGAATCTATTACCTATGATGTTTCTGTGGACCACTTACTGTGAATTATGGATCATTAAATCTCATCTACATATTTAGAATAAATGTGATGAGAAGTATAAATCTGGATGTATTTATAACTTGGAAGTGTCCAGAAAAGTCATCATATTTAAGTCATTGTCAATAACATTGTAAGATTATTTCCAAATACACTTAACACTTTAGTATCATCAGGCTTAAACTCTATTTTATAGAAAAAAATACTAAAGCATTATTTTATCATTTTAATTATTTTTTTTTTAATAATATCCAATAAAATGCATATGGTGGCTTTTGGCGCTAACATTTAGAAGTCTAAGTGTATCAACTTCCCAAATTCCTTTACAAAAAATAAATTAGATAATTTCTATAAAACTATGTATGGTAAAGATTTAATAATATTTACATTTGATAATATAAAATATTATATTTAGTAATATAATAAAAATATAATAATATTTTGTTCACAATGTGGTGAGGGACTGGAAACAGGGAGGGAAAAGGGAAGAGTGAGGGGAAGAGAAAGGGCAAAAGAAACAGAATGGGGAAGGGAATTTATGTGTGTTTCAAAGATATCATACAAAATGGGAACTAAGCATTCTCATTAGTTTTTGGCATCTATTTAGAGTATAAGTGCAGATAGTGGTAGTGTATTAATGGAATCATACCAGACACAGAATTTGCATTTTTCCCATTATTTTTCAAAATACTTTCAGTTGCCAGTTAAAACTGAGAATATTTGTGTAGCTTCATTTGTTTTGTTTTTTTTCCCATTTTCAGACAAGTGAAAAAATAACACGTTTATATGGAGAAAAATCTGTTAAATTATAGAATGATATGTAAAGTAACACTGAATATTTGTCTTCCTGGTCAAAAAGACTAAAAGCAATATAAACTGTTGAATGCCTAGAAATGTGAAGAAAAAAATTCAAAACTAGAATAATGAACAGCCAAAAGATATCAAAATATTATACTCTTGATCAAAAACAGTAACAAGAGTTATATGACATTTTTAATTTTCCAATGCATTTTTATTGCAAGTGTGCTCAAATTAGTAGCCTTTATTACACCCTAAAAGAAGTGGAAACTTTGAGGACAACTCAGTGAACATGTACAAAATTCTGAAAGTGTCCCATAGCTTCAGACTACAGCATCAGGGACCTGAAGATGATTAGAGGAATGGAACACTTTCCCTGTTAGGAAAGGCTGAGAGAGTTGGGATTTTTTAGCCTGAAGAAGGCTCCAGGGTGACCTTTCAGTACCTGAAAGGAGCCTATAAGAAAGATGGAAAGGGACTTTCTACAAGAGCATGGAGCGACAGGACAAACAAGAATGGCTTCAAACTGAGAGTATGATTAGATTAGATACTAGGAAGAAATTATTGACTGTGAGGGTGGTGAGACACTGGAACAGCTGCCCAGGGAAGTTGCTGATGTCCCATTCCTGGCCAGGCTGGATGGGGCACTGAACAACCTGACCTTGTGGAAAGTGCCCCTGCCTGTTGGTGGTTGAACTAGATGACCTCTGAGATCCCTTCCAACCCAAACCATTCTATGTGCCTATGATTTCCAATTTGTTCAAATTTAAGACAACCCATATTTAACTGCGTTTTAAAAATAATAATATTCAGAAAAATATTTACTGATTAATCAATAATTTAAGAGTGGCTTCTAATCTCCTGACTCCTCATTCTATTTTTCTTGCTTCTCTCTAGCCTTCTACAGCAAAATACATGTCTCAGAAAAACCCTATCTAATACAATTGAAGGAGAAATCAGATATATTTTTTAAATCTTTATACCTGAGGTAATGTAAGTTTATCTTTGCATATTCCCTTACCAACCTATACATGTGCTCTCATCAGAGTTGAATTTGACATTGAATGGTCACTTTTAGATTTCCATCTACAATAAAATGAGCTTCACTCAATGGGTGTCTCAAAATTTTAGATGTTCTCTGTGTATAGTAACATGCCATTTATTTTGTGGACTCAATAACTATTATCGTAAATTATGACCAAGCTAGGACTGAAATTGTTATGAAAAAATAGTAGAAGAAGCCTGGGACTTGGACAGTGGAAAAGAAATATAAGGGAGTTGGACAAACGCCTTTATGGCATTTGCATTTTGGCTGGACTAGAGAGGAAACATTTGCAACGTTCTCCACATGGTCCTTTCCCTTGTAGCAGCAGAGGATACAGCTCCATAGACAAGATTTTCTGAAAATGTGCGGGTGGGGAAGTCTAGATTGGCTCTGCTTACATGAACAAGGGGTATTTGAGCTCTGCTGCAAAAAGCAACATGAAGCAGCTTGGTGGCCTAGTCCCACCTTGCTGCACTAGAAGATTGTATTTGTGTGGCTTTTGAACAAGGAGGGCTGTTTTACCTGCTGTGAAGAAATAAAACAACCTGCCACTGGCAGAAACCTTATTCTTCACCTAGTAATGTGAAGCAGCTTCCTTCTAATGCTTGTGATGCATCATAAATTCAAAATAAATTAGTGCCCATTAAAACACAGGCTTCTCATGATTTGTATTACAGATACTGCCTAAACATCATGCATTTCTGGAGCCACCTTTCAACTAAAGAATTATATTGACATTCCTCAGCAAGAACATATTAAAATAATCCAATGAAATATACCTACTTCTGCAAAGATTTACTATGTGCGCCTGTGAGGAGAATATTACTTACGTTTACTGAGGAAATATTTTCTTCCTACCGGAAGAGCTGTTTCTTTAGTAAGTTTTAATACATCTTACTGGAAAGCAATTGGTCAGAACTTTGACCGATCTAGGTGAAGTGTATATCTGAACACCTTGTCAGGTAATTTTTTTTTTTTTAATATCAGGTGAAATAATCTGGAAGAAATTCCAGTATACAAATCTGTTCTTGTCTTAATCCTATTTGCCACTTCAGCTTTGTTTCTCTGAGCATGGGGTCAAGTGCTTTGCACTCAGGTTACTGTTTACATTTGAGTAAGCAAATATGAAGAGCTTCTAAATCACAGTGGCAAACGTAACCTTGCACACTCTTTGCACAGGTGTAAACTATGGCACTGTGTGAAAAACAAGAGAAACACTCCCACATGTATTATGTGGAATGCTAGTTGATTTTTAAGGAACAATACAGAAAATTAAGACAAGCATTGCATGAACCAACTTTATGCTTCAACACTCATTTTATTCCCAAGCTGAAATAAAAATTGCAAGCCTCAGAATTTTCCATTACATTAAAACTCTTCAAGAAAATCACTCTGAAATATCTCAAATGTCTTCTGCCATATAAATAAACAAATTAGAAATATAACTGTGTGGCATTACCATGAATTAATTCCTCCTCTTAGCTCAAAATAATTGCAAATATTTTGTTCAAGGTTATTAGGTATCATATTGCATTTCATTACCAAACCTCCTTAGAAAAATTGCAGCTCTACAGTTTTGTATTTTAGTATAAGCCCAATTGCTGGACTGCGTTGTTCATTACCGTATATGCAGTCACCTAACACACATGTCTGTGAGATGAGCTGCCACATCTCATCATGTGAGGTGTAGTCCTGCAAGTCTAGCCCATAGGACACAGTGGCTTGTGGGCATTTTTTGTTGGGTTTTTGTATGTTTGTTTATTTGTTTATTTGTTTTGTCAAACTGTTTTTCTTCTTCTTTTCTGTACCTTTCTATCACAATAGAAACCTGTTTAGCGAAAGTGATTGCTCAGGCAAGGGGGCATGAGCCCCTCAGAATCACTTCCAATGTTGACTACATTCTCTTCCCATGTGAAGAATGATACAATTTCAGGTCACTACCTTGGAAGTGTTTTGTTACAGAATATGTTGCTTCAATGAATAATTAGAATAATCCTTACAATTAGAGTGCCTCATTCTAGACTCCTCAGTACATTCGGCAGCACTGGAACTCTATGGAATCCAATAAATTCAAATTGAAGTTAGGAGACTCATACTTCTGGTCAAATTGTAGTGTGTCCTTAGATTTTTGTTTTCTATTTATGAAGCAGAGACAAACTTACTAACAAATGAGTCAAACATTTTATCAAATGATTACTTCAATAAAGTGAATACCACTAGATTTGCTTAAGTACTGTAAATCTTCAAAGCTAGTGTTCTATATTTTATTTTTATTTTATTAGGTGAAAAAGATATGAATCATTTGTGCATCATGTCTTTTTAAGGTGAATATAAATAAAAATGAGATTTTAATGAATGCCTCTAGGAGCACTGAAGTCATTGAAGGTACACTGTCACGAAACTTTGATGCTGCAAAGACCTAAGGATGAACATATTTGCATAAACATATAAACATATAAACATATTTATATGTTGACTTTAGGTAGGTGAAAAAAAATTAATTTAACTTTGAACTTTATGAGATTAATAAGGTTTTTAAAATGAAGCATTTCTTACAGGATAAACACCAATGCCCATACCTGGAATGGAGTCCCAGGCAATTATTTTAGATGTCTCTGATAAGAGCATAACATCATCAGTGAAAATGTTCCTTCTCTCCAACTTTAAACCATTATGTTCCTTAATGAAATGTTTCATGGTAAAAATTATGGAATCCTGGTTTCTTATGGATTGAATAGTTCCTCTAAAGACAGTCTTTAAGTTAAATATCCAAAAGCAAAACCTCCTGCACTTTGTTTATTTACTTGCTGCTCTGAAAATTGCAACTATTCTGATAAGGCAAGTAATAGCAGACTCATACACTTTATTACATACATTTAAAGCTTAGCAACGCCACAATAAGGAGGCATTAATTCTACCAGTTGAGTAGATGCCAATAATTCAAATAATTTAGACCAGAACTGCTCTAGAAGCTTTTCTGGGTGGAATTTTACTTCCAAGGACATGAGATTACTCCACCTTCTAGGGAAGGCCAAACAGGACATCTGCTGCCTAGTCTTGTGCCAGTCCTATCTTGAAAGCTGTTGCAGAGTTCTTGGGAAGTCCTGAAAATCTGGAAGCAATGTATGTGGGACAGAGAACCTCGTCCTTATAAAATAACTAAAAAATTCAGTCAAGTAAGTTGTGTTCCAGGAAGAGCAGAGGATTCCTCTATAGGAGAGTAAGGTTTGTATCATAACAAACTTGGTGCTGCCAGCTGACACTGACAAGTGTTCGGGAATCTTATTACAGAGAGACTGAACAGTATTTAACATTTAAATCATTCATAGAACATAAGAAAATATAACAGATCCATAGATTTCAATCAGCTTAAAATCAGCTATGAAAGAATGTAAACCTGGCCAATTATTAGACAAGCTAGTTATTCTCCCAGCTGTGTATTTTCTTAGGTGGTTATGGCAGAAAGGGAATTATGGGTATGAGGAAAGTCATTGTAAGATAAGAGAAGATTTACAAACCAAAAGGTAGTCTTAAAACTACCAAGTATTTTTAATAGCACCAAAACTAATACAACTGAGTCAGTGTCACTGAAACTTGGGAGAATTATAACTCATGCAACTTATAAGATTAAAGGAGAAAATCAAACCTTAAACACAACAAGCTTGGGTGTGTATCTCTAATAAGAATATTCTAAAATTTCAAGGTCTCTACATAGCAAAATATAATGAATTAGTAGAGGGCAACAATCACGTAGGGTGGCGTCACCTCAGATATGTGAAAAATGGACATTTGAACTTTTCTCTGGATTATTTTAGCACCCTTTAAAGACTTAGAAGTCTTTAAAACATGATTTATTTGAGGTGTTTTGGACAGTAAACTCTGGAAGGAATGGATTAGAAATTCCCATCTTTATTGATTGACAACAGAAGATGTCTAGACAACTGGATGAGATGTAGGTGCCTATGCTGAGGAAGACTAAACACGTGAATACTGTTCATATTATCCAGCTACTATTACTAAAAAGCTGTAAGCGTACCACTACTTTCTTCAAAGTTTTCTAAAAGTTAAAGCTCTTAATGGGAAGTGTTTCAAAGCATTACACATAGAAAACCAAACAGGGCACACATGTTCCCATCATCAGTGAGAAAGTGTTGCAAGATATGTTTGAACTATATGAGGAAATCAATGTCTTATTTCACAATACGGTTCCTGTTTTAACCACATTCTTTCATTTGGCTGTCTAGTCACAGAAGATATTCCCCCAAACAAAAGTCAAGCAGAACTGCAAGGCAAATACTTAACTGTTTCTTGACAATGAAGAAAACACCTGCCAAAATTTGTGAAAAAGAAAGCTAAGCTTTTCTTTGGCTTGTGTGCACCAGCAAAACATGTATAATCTACTAAAGCTGCATTTGTTTGTACTCTTTGACATACAGAATCTTAACAGAATATCACTATTAAATGAAAAGTTTCTGACTCCTCAAAAACTCTTCCTTCGGATGGTTTATACATTTAAATACATGTGTCACATGGTCTATGCAAAAATCTTCAAAACCAGTTAATCAGTTAAAAGAGTGCTTAATATAATCATAAAATACATTCTAAAATCATCTCATTTTTTGATTTCTGCTGTTCCTCTGGCAACACCATAAACCTGTCACCAAGTCTCTGGCCCACTTACCTCTGTTAATGACTACTGAACTACGTATCTTTATGAATCACGGTACTTCTCAGCTGTTGCCATTTGATACTGGCTTAGAATATCTTCTAAACATATCAGTACAGCTCTGTTTTCCTTGAATATACTCTCCAAAATAAACAAGGGAATAGTTCTTAGACATTCCAAAACAATGGACCAGTAAAATTCTATAATAAGTTCTTTGTGAAGTGGTGGGTTTATTATTTCATTTGAAGTGCTGGGTGACTACAATGGTATACACAGACTTTTCCTTCCCCACAGTTCTTCTCTGGTATCTGCTGAAATATCTCACGATTCCCAGTTGCACTAGACCATTGTTTCCTTACCTTTGAATTACCCTACACACATTACAAATATAACCATTGCAGGATCCAGTAAAAAACTATATGGGAACTAATCCAACATTTGCAGGACACACAAAATAAGCATTCTTTCGTCAAAGTTTTACAAGCTCAATGCACATATCAAAGGCCTCAGTTTGTCCCTTGATACCTTTCTTAAACAAACCCAAAGTTTTAGCCCCTTAGAAAATGATGCATGTTATTTATTATTGTTAGACTTTGACCTATTACTTGAAACTAAGTGGGAATCAGAAAATAATCATCCTTGCAGATTAAAAAAAAAGTCAATATTGGTAATTTTACTTATAGAAATGCCTGTCTGTAAAACAAAATTAAGACCAAGACAAATGCAAAGTCTTACCAAAGGAAGGAGTGTTTAATTAATGTTCATTATGCTGCTTTTGCTTATGCCACATTGCCTGTATTGCCATATTTACATTGTATGTAAATGAGACCTCTTTTATTAAAAGGCTCCAGTTAATTAAATTTAAGTTACCACAAATATTTCTATAGATTCATGGAATCATTAAGGTTGAAAAAGACCTCTAAGACCATCAAGTACAATCACTAACCCAACTCTGTCACGTTCACCACTAAACCATGAACCCAACTGATCATATGTATCAAAGCATTACTAATCCCCTATGGCTGGAATACAGAAAGAGGTTCATAGAAGCACAGTGGGAACTCTGTATCATGTAATGTCTTTCTGATAACTATTCAATATTAACACAAGCAAACAATAAAAAGACTAAAAACTCCTTATGTCTCTCAGTGGAAGCATGTCCTTAACTTTGAGACTGGCTTCCTGAGTGTATCTCAGCTGATCCCAGCAAAACCTTTGTTTCATGAAAACTCGACAGAATTGAATCCCCAAAAGGCACTGAATATTTAGCAATTAGATCTTATCTGTTAAGCCAAATGTAACAAGTTGCCAAGTAAAAAACCAGCTTGTTTCTGAACAGAGGATGACAAACCTGTTTGAAAAAAATAGGTACAACTATCTACAACAAATACGCTATTTTTTTTTCATTTTTCTTCCTATGACCATTTTAAAGAGCATTTTCTAAACAACTAGGAAAGCCTCTTTAAAATATCCATTGCTGCTGCAGAACACTACCGTACAAGGCCCAGTTTTACTAAAACTCAAAGCTTTCCAAGAAATATAAGACCTGGCTGTACTACCCTTCAGAGACTTTAGCATTCAGGTCTTGTTTTTCAAGAACTGAACTAATGTATATTTATAATATTTTTGTTAGTCTCATCTCCATTTGCTAGCAAGATTCAAAACACTCTGTTCTTGTGAAACCTCATCATGACTCCTTTTCCTTTATATGTGTCTCAAATTAACTTGACGTAGATGTTTTACATATATTTTAGGCTAAATGTGAAGCATTCCCTTATGCCCATGAGGCACTCAGAAAGTTGGTAAGTTCCTGCTTTCAAGGACACTCTAAATGAGGTTATTAAAATTCAACACTATATTCTGATGTGGAAAAACACTTGCCCCTGACAACAAAGGAGATAGATCAATTCAAGAAAGATTCTCAATCTCCATATGGATGGCCACTGAATTCCTTGTATTTGTAAAACCAAAATTAGAAAATGTTATCAGAGAGGAAGAAAAGTGCAGGAACCCAGGACCTGCCCAAAAGTAAAAATCCATAACCATCTGTTGTTTGTGTTACATGGATTTCACAACTGTCATCTCCACTGTGCACGCCATTTCATCTTCACAGCAATATCACCAAAACACCCACTGAGATAAAATCACAAATATTTTGAACATACCATATGATATGTTATTTTCCAAATTAATATCAGACAAAGTCAAAATGAGGACTTGTCTATATGTTACTTTTGTGCTATCACATGGAAAATACTTTAAAGGGTTTGCTATTGTTTAGAAATACTTAACTTCAAACTTGAGTAACTTAAGCAATACAGAAGAAAGAAGGAGATACTGCATTTTCAAAACACACTTAAGTGTGTTTTGAAAAATTATAATGGCCACTCCACACACTTATACAGCATCTTTCTTCAAAAGCAGTTTAAAGATGCTTTTTAAATTATTAACTGAGAAATATTATTTGGAATTTAAATGAACCTTTTTATGTTTTCTGGACTTCAGACCAGCAAGACTCTCCCATATTTCACAAATGTGTATGACTTGAAATATTTATCAGCATTCAAGGTAATCTTCATAACCCAATATTATACCCAAAAAGTTCTTTTTGAGATGAAACAAACAAACAAAAGAAACAAAAACCCCCAAAATGATATTGTCCTTGGAAAAATGACAGAAAAAGAGTTAAGGACCAGCGAGTAAACAAGCTGCCTTTTCCCTGAGGAAATCTAAAACTCAAGGTCAGCTCTGTCTGAAATCACCAGACCTGTCACATGGCTTTCATAGCTGCCACTATGGCTCCTATCAAACCCACACTGAAAGCAATGAAAACATTTTTACTGGAAACAGATCGAGCTCTGATAAGAAGCTCCCTAATCACCTTTGGCTGATAACGCTGCACAAAGTGAGAGGTGAAGTTTTGAAAAAGAGAAGAATGAACTATGAGAACTTGAGGTCAAATGTATTTGATCTTTTTCTTTAATTCTTTAATGTCTCTGTGTGTTGGAGCAGAAATATGACTCTGTAAGTATATGGATACATATATAGTTCATATACCTAAGAATACATACATGCACATGCATTTTATATACATATCTGTTCATATACATAAAGAAACACAGATTGTGCTGTCAGGATAACTCAACTAATTCCATTCTATCCCAGCTTCTGTCCTCCAGTAACAAAAGTCTGGTGGTCTCTACCTCAGTCCCTTGGGTGTAGGAATCCACCACAAAACCATCACCCTTAATTTAATGCAATTGACAGTCTCTGCTCTAGAGAGGCAGAAGGAGTTACCATGGAGACTGAACTACTGCTCTTCTCCAGAGGATGCTTTTATCAAGCATGGCCTGAACAGTAGAGGCTGTATAATACTTGTAGCCTTAATCACATCACTGGATCTTGCTTTTTGGGATACCTTTATAGGAAACTCTAAGAAACATTAAAGGTTGGGGGGGGCGGGGGGAAGAAGGAAGGGAGAGCTTAAGAAAACAAACAAACCAACCACCCAAAACACAACAAAATACAGTATAAAACTTCATATTGTGCCAGATTGAGAGAGAAAAGGAATTTCATATTGATTTGATTTATCAGATTTGTCACCTCTGCCTGGTGCTTTCCTAACAGGGTGAATGCTGTGCTTGACCTATTTGCTGGAATTAACCAGGACTGCAGGAGACCATATGGATTGCCAGATGGTCTGCTATAATTTAATGCCATTTATTCTAAGTATGAAGTAAGTGATAAATATGATTAACATTCTTTTAGCTCCTTACTGGAGCTTTTTTCTCAGGCATTGAAAGGTAAGTTAATACCTTGTTGCTGAAACACAGATGCCAGCTAATTACTGCAAGAGGCTGCAGCCTCCAAAGCAAAAAGTGTCTGCACAGATTCTAAGTTATTCACTGACCCCACTGTGATGATTAATAGGTTGAATGCTAATCTGTAATGAGGATGACAGATCTTAGATGTTTTCAGGTTACCTTAATTAGTAGTATGATGAACAGTGTTCATCGCAGATGTACGTATCACACTTCATAGTAAATAATACACCTTGTACTTGTGGCCTGAATGTGTATTTCACATTAAAGCACATCAAATGTGAAGGAAGAATCAAACCACCTTCAGACAGTAAAAACAATGAAGTGATTTCCTTCAGAAATGTTTTTCCGGATTGCTATTTCATATTTTGCCAGTGATTGTCTAAATGGCCTATTTTTTAGGAAGTGGTCCTAGAGAAGCTATGGCTTCAAAGAGTGTTTATATCAGGCAGGGTCGTCATTCTCAGCATTTTAAAGCCACGAGTCTGTAATAAGATATCCAAACAACTTTGCCTCCTGTTCCTGTGCTGATAATCTTCGTAGTAAATGGGGTAGGTGTTAGCAGAATGAATAGCAAACCATCTTGTAGTTTTTAATGTCAATATACAAGTGAAGTTGTTAATCAGAACAGACAAAGAAGTATTAGAGAAAAGGCAAAAATACTGAACCCTTTGCATTTAATATGGAAAGTTGTGCACATTAAATCTCACAGATAAAAATGACCAAAGCTAAATGTCCTGAGATTTGCATCTGTACTGTTAATAAAACTTGGGTGAACTTTGGCCTGACTGAAATGACACAACAATTACATGCTATGCAGAGAACAGAACAGAACAGCAGCTGCACTATACAGCAAACCTGCTTCATGTTGTTAAAGGAGCCCAGGCCAGCAAGTCACAGCATACAGAAAGCAGAAAAAAAACTACTTGTGTTCTTCGCATGCTCCAGATGGGTTCAGCACTTGTTCAGAGGCCTCCACGATTACACAGGTACACTCCACAGTGCAAGTGTTGATGCACCCTTAAGAGATTAGTAGAGGGGACCTGATTGTGATGAGTTGTACCCTCTTTTATTCCACTCTTGATTGTATCAAGTTATTTCTTCACCTGGTGAATTTTGGTGAATCACTTGTCAACTGGTCCTATAAAATCCTTTATATTTCTCCACCAGCACATGAAAAACTTACGATTTTCTATTGGTATATGAATAAAAATAGTATCAAAATATCTGAACAGCATGCTTTTGTTGATATTGATACCATTTGTCAAGATGTCTTCATAAGGTCTCTGTGACTACCAGAATTTTAAGAGATCCATTTTTCCATCCCATCAACTGAAAAAATGTGAAGTGCTAAAGCTAATGTTATGCTGGCTTCAGCTTCATTATTATACTCAGAAGGGAAAAAGAGGTACCTAGAGAGAGCAATCCAGGCAGCCTGATCCTCTTTGTGTGCATGCTCCTCACTTCCCTGACTGGTAAATAAGCTAGGGCCATTCATATGTCAAAACTTAGGTACACTGAAATAAGAAATAAAAAAATTATCATGCTGAAAATGAGACTTCAAGCATCCTTCAATAGATCATTTGTTGGACCTGGTAACGCTGTACTTAAATATTACACAGATAACGCTTCTGAAACATACTGGTGATGCTCTTCAGTGACTAAAGAGTTTCAATATCAGTGTGTTATCGGCACAATGTTTTCAGTCTCTGTGTATATGTATTTACACATATGTACATACACATAAACACACACGTTTATAAATGTATGCATTTAATTGCTCCATCAGTGCAAATAGACAGATGTTCCAGGTGGTTACCTTATAACATTAAAAGAAGTAACCAGATCTGTTACCTGAATTAACATAATTCACACCTATGGACTGCCTGAATAGGTGTTTTACCTAAGCAGCAGCTAGCTCTCACCACTACTTAAAAAAAAAAAAAAAAAAAAAAAAAAAACCAAGCAGAATTTAACAAGTCAGTCTTTGGGGTTGATAGACACAAAGCCTGTCAAAGCAGATTTGACACTTAGTTCTTAAATATAGCTTTATACTTTAAAATCCTGTTTCATCTGTCTTGTTCTTTACTTGCTTGCTTACAAGAAAAAAGGTATCAGAGAATTTAAGTTCACTGCTCAGTGCCAAGAATAAGACTGTCTGCATCTTAGCTGTCATACAGATGGCATGTTTGAAACATTGCTCTTGGCCTAAATGGAGAGTAGGATTTTAGGACCAGTAAGGACAAGACATAAACCCCCTGTCTACAGAGGAATACCTGTGTCTGACTAGTGAACCCGGATTGCCGTAACAGTTTTCTGTGATTAAGCTTCATCATTGGATCCTACTGAGAGATCTCACCAAGGCAGTGGAAACAACCAAATTTACCCTTAGACCCAGAAGAAATCATTTGGGCATTGATTTGTTGGAAAATTATACTCTCAGAAATTGTGAATTTAGGGAAAGACTGAGAAATAGAATTAGGCAGAGGAATAAAGAAAAGGCTTTAAGGGGAAAAAATGCTTTAGGACCACATGAAAAAAGCCAACCAAACATGTTATTTACTAATTTTGTGAATGTCTTACCTCCTGCATACATGACAGCCAACATTATTGATGATATCCAAGCTATCTCACTATATGACGTGTGGAAGATCTCTTGTATTTCTTTGAAGAATACTGTGATGGCTTTGGGGAATGCATAGGAAAATCCAATGGAGATAAAAGCCCCAAAGACCACAACCCACCCCCAGCCTCCATCAGGAGGTGGGTAATCTGGTGCTCCTGCCGCAGGTGGCATTGTTTAGTCTCTGTCTCTTCGCCAACTAGACTGAAAAAGAAGGAAAGAAACAGGATGTCAATTTTTTTTTCCCTTTTTTCCATATCAGACTACAGTATTCAATACTCATCTGCAGGGATCATAAAGAATCCTCAGAGCAAAGACCAATTTCCAGCTTTCATGGGACCACAGAATGAGAGTACCTGTTTTTAGAAGTAAAAGGTGTTCTGCAAAAAAACTTGTGGCAAGAATATTTCCAATAGCCCAGTCAATATGTGGCAACTGTTACAAATCACTGATCTCAGTCACTGAAGCTGTATTTGCAATTAGTCACTAATTGCGAAGTGACTAGCTTGTGTGGGTTAATTTATGTAGCTCTGCCATCTACAATGTGGAGAAGAAACAACGAAAAACGTTACACCTAAATCATAACAAAATGCCTTTGTGTTAGTGAGATTTATTGGTACCGCAGCAAAATCATCAGCAACAATGGAGAGGAACAAATTGAGAACATCTGAAAAGCAGGTTCTAAGCAGAGATTTAAAATTCCCCGTGTATCCATCACATAAGTACACAATATTAAAATTCCACACAGTACTCTTAAGATTTTAATCTTCATATTATTTGATGTTGATATTACTTGCAGGAACAAGGTGGGGCTTGATGCTACTAATTTTGCTCTGTTTGCACAAGTCAGAAGACATCAGGAAGCCTTTCACTAGTAAACCTCACAAGCTTTCCACAGCTCTTCTCTAATTTAGAACTGACTGTAAGAGCTGCCACCAGAATGATACCTTACACATGTTCTGAGAGGTGTAGCCAATGCACTCAGGCAGCTCAAGAAATCATAGGAGCGCCACATAAAACTGCTAAGGCCTGCAATAAATGTCATTCTGTTAATGTCATCCTCATATCTAAAACCTTAAGTTTTCTACATTCTGCATTACCTTTTTAGAAAATATGTACCAGTAAAAAATACATTTTTTTATTTCTGAGATTTTTTCCACTATAATAAATTCCTTTATTATTAAATACCAAACTGGAGTTCACTGTGGGTTTTCTTCTGTGTAATCCAGCCTACACAGATAGTATGAACTTCAAATTCTTCTTTTCTCCCTGTTTCTTTCTTGGGCATTTAGGCAGCTTATTACTCTTGATTGGTCTCCTGCCATACTAATACTGAAAACTGTGGATGATAACAGTGAGTAGGTTGTGGTTATGCTTATGATTACCAGCAAGTCTCTACATGATTTCTTCTGTACCACTTACAGCATATTCAAATTTCTCACAGTAAACTGCATTAGCAGTGGGAGTGAGATGATTACCTCAACAAAAACTAAAAGAACCAACTGTGTCAGCTTATACTAATCTCTTGGGATACTGCCTGGAGTACTTTCAGGGCAAATGCCATGTAGCACTGCATGCAATATATGTCACAAAACAAGCAAAGTGTTGTTTTTAAGATTACCTATCACTAGGTGAGCCCTGTGATAGAAACCCAGCATACTTCTGAGTCTCCACTTCACTGAAGCTGACTGTAGACATCAGCTACAATGTGATGTAGCTGGTACACCTACGGGGGAAGCGAAATCAATGACTAAAACATCCAGCTTTTAGGAAAATTTAAAAAGCCCAGGTAGTTTGGCTTCTGCACCATATCAATGAGATTTCCTGCTGGCAGCAATAGGTATCTATTGTTCTGTACACAGAGCACATAAATCTTTTTATACACATGTCCAGAAAGAACCTCTGATATGTACTTTGTTTCTGCTTACCCTAGTCTCAGTTTAATGTTAGTTCACTGACAAAACTCAGAGAGGAAAACCTGGGCCTGCCACTAGAAGAAGCTGGACAAACAGAAACAACTCTGGTTGCTGAGACTTTGTCAACACCATTAAATACCACTTTGTTTTTGCTAATCAGGATCTATTAGAAGGAAGACTATCTCAGGAAGCCCACTGTAACTTAGAACACAAAGAAAGATGATCGATTCCACGTTCAAGAGCACAAAACCTCAATTTTGCATAAAAAGCAAAATTCTATTTCTGAGAGAAAAGTGGAAGTAAACAACAAGAGTTTGCTATCTATCCCAGAAAGTTGTTGTTCAGCTCATCTGCGAAAACTTTCGGTTGTTTCATGAAAAAAAGGTTAACTATTGTTTTCTTACACTTCAAAGGCTTGAGCATATTTGTTTTCATATTTAATATTCACATGACAACACTTCTATCGCTATTATAACTTTTTCAAATGGCAAACAACATCAACACACTGCTCTTCATAAAAATGGAAGGGGTTTATCAATTTACTGAGGAAGCACTCCTTTTCCTAAAAATAATACAAAAGCACTTTGAAAAATCACAGCCACCACACTAGCCAAAAGAATGTTGAAGGTTCCTGAATGTCACTATTGAATATTTTGGAGAGATCCCACCATATCCACCCCTTTAGGGTAGAAGAACAGGCTCTGACAGTTCAGTGCCTTCCTGCCTTCAAAAGCTTCGCAGTAAATTAAGAGAGCATTATTGAGACAAGCAAAGGGGCATTGGCTGCTCCTGTGCCTTAGCCTAGAGCCAAACTGGTGCAAAGGCCACTGCATGGCCCCGTCTGACAGCCTGCACTGGGCATTGCGCCGTCACGAAGAGGAGCCTGGATCATTGTATCTCACACCTCCTGTTTATCCCACAACGCAGAGCTAATAATAGCTTCCCTGATATTCTTTTATGACCGTCATGGCCAATATTAGCTGCAGCTAATAAAACGTGAAGAAGAAAAGAATAATAAATACATGTTTGTACCAAGATGAAAATAAGAATTCATTTTCTCACAGACATTAAATCCAACATCTCAAACATTCCATACACGCTCAGGAGCTAAAGCAGTATTCTCCTGTAAAATCTGCATTTAAAATGCCTGTAACTGAATCTCTCCTAAAGAAGTCTAACCCATTACATATCCAGCTCTAACCTAGGCCTGACTAGTAAGATTTAGGTAGTATAGGTAGTATTAAGACAAGTGCAAAATCTATCAGCAACCAAAAAAACCCACAGGATTTTACATGAGTGGATACAAATGTTGATAAAGGCAGAAGCAAAAAAATGAAGGAATGAAGCAGTGATAAGCAAAATGCCTTTTCAGAACTCTTAGAGGTTACTATGGGCTGTAAAGAATAAAAAGAAATATGGTAGAAGTCATAAAAACAAGCATGTGTGATGATGTTCACGTGAAGGCACAGTACCAGACCAAATGAAAAAAAGAAGCAGCACTTGAGTAAATAAAGGTCACCACCAGTGTTTTGAGTCAGTCATATGAATTCCATCATGTGCTTAAAGCTAGCGAGAGAGCACTGCTCATACCTACGCCTTTACAGGCAAGCAGTGGGTGAGGGACACTGGCTGCTCTCTCCCAGGGAAGCAGCAGGGGAGTAGTGACTGGAGTGTGTCCTGAGTGAAGCCATCAATCTCACTTCTCTCTGTCAAATATACAGAGATTGCTCAGCCTTTACATAGCCTGAGTCAGATGTGCACAAGGATTTTCTCCTAAGCTCCTTCTAGTTCTTCTGTATAAATCCCTTTTATGTAAGCAGTGAACAAGAACACAGCTTACTGTAATAAGAGCTGCATGTGTCTACTAACAAATAGTAGGAGAGAAACAAGACAAGAGGGCACTTTTATAACATCTGATATGCAACATTTTTATTGCAGTTTTCAGCACATTTGAGCTTAATTAGGCATATGAGAACCAGTGAATGAAAGAGAGAAAGAGAGAAAAGGAGGGAAGGAGGAAGGGAGGGAGAAAGAAAACAAGTGAAAGGAAAGAAAACAGGGAGAAAGAAAAAAGGAAAAAAGCAGCAGGCAAGCAACAAGGTCAAACTAAGTGCAAATGCTATGAACAAATAATGTATCTTGATATGATGCATTGTAGACTTTAGCCTGTTATAATCAACCTGTTCAAACTGCTTATGTACCTACCAATGTTTCATTAATATTCTGCAGTTTCCAGATGCCAGAATCAGCTATCAATACCACAGCTTGTCAAAGACCCTTCTGAGAAGGGTTTATATTGCTCTCCTTTACTGAGACGCTGATTTTACTAGAATTTTAGTTTTGTTTTTCTGCAACATTAGAGTAACTATTTGTTTTTCTGCTTGCATTTTTGTCTGCCTTGTCCTCCATGTGCCCCATCACCACTTGACTCAGCAGCCATTTGTCCCAGAGTAAAATAACTGGCATGTGACATATCTGTACCCAGTTGCTGTAGGATAGCAGGAATACTTGGCATCTGTGTACTGCACTCCAGTTCCACACAGTTAGCCAAGAACTGCAGAAATCTTTGCAAACTTGAGCAGAATCAGTTTTATCCCTGTGAGGTGACTGAGAAGCATCATCCACTTTTAGGCGTGGGAAATAAATGTGATAATAGACTAAGTAACCAAAGTCTTGTCCCAGATCAGTATCAGAGCTGGGATATGGACTAATGTCCAAATAAGATCTCAGTTATGACTGAGATATTTAAGAACGAGTGTATTTTAGAATCTCATTAAGTAGAAAATGCAGATTATTTGTACCTCTTAATACTTGTTAGGTGCTCAGGTGGGGTACAGTGTTTGTTTTATAGGCTTGAATAGTCTGCTCCTCCAGCTTATCCTTAACACACGTTAATTACACAGCTGTACTTGAAATAAATGACTTTGTGGTAGCATTAGAAAATAATGAGTTCTATGAGAATTATACTCTTAAAAAAGATCCTTACTCAAATGCTGTAAGTTTTACAAATTTCATTAACCGGTCTTTAATGAGTTCTAAGCAGGATGGCAGAATAGGAGGTACCATCTCATCAAATGGTATTGCCTCATCAACTTCCATAACTTTCAGCCTTTGAAGGAAAACATATCTTGTTAGTTTTGTGTGAAGGCTTTGCTCCTGCTTGCAATTTTTTTTTTTTTTTTCTGGAGAAAGAGAGGATGCGCAAAGCCTCTTGACTGTAGTGTATCAAGAGAGTCCGTTCTCTGCTTTTAGCTCTAACTACTCAGAGCTGGAGGCAAAGTAGCTCCTAATGAGTTCTGGTACCCAGCCTTAAAGAATTGGTTAATTGTCCTGAAAGGGGAAAATAGTCTCCATTTTGTCTATATTCAGAGACTGAGGGGTATGTGATAAATAAAACCCAAGTGGATGAAAGATGCACTCAGAGTCTGACTTCACTGCTTTTTTCCACTAAGGTCTAATTTTCAGGACAAATGCTACTAAAACTACTAAAAATGTGTCCAGGCTAGATAGTGCTTTGGAAAGATGTTGGATTTTGTGAAATTTCCCCAACAAGCTTGAATCTAAGGGTCACATCTGTAAATGGTTTCCAGACTTCTATGTGACAATAAAATGACTTACATATAGTATATTATATTAAATTTTATTTATGGGGCTTATGTTAGGATTTGCTACTCTTGCTAAAAGTCTAAGCAAAAATAATCCCCAAAATCACCATCCTTACTTAAAACCTATTTCACTTCATTCTTTAATAGCACAGTATCCAACAATATTAAAAATATATCTATAGGCATTTTAAGCTTAAAGTTGTAGCTTATTGAGAAAAAAAAAACACCTTTTTTTTCTTGAAGAGCAGATGAAGGAACTAGTTCTAAATATTCACATCTATGAAACAAATATGGAGTTATTTACAGCTAAGAATCAGTACTGTAGTGTACTTATCCCACTGAAGCAGTAACAAGACAAGTACTTGAAGACAGTGTGGACAGTGTGGGAAAGTAAGAGACCCTCACATATCCAAGGCTGACATATTCCTATCATTGTTCCAACCGTCTAAGAGGTTGGCAGAGGCAGGCTCCATGGAGGGAAACAGAAAAGAGGGAAAGGCTCATGCTGCAACAGAAATTTGAACAATCCCCATAACCTTCTTCCTTCTTTGGGTCTAGCATTTTGATGGACTGATTCTTACTAACAGCATCACCTGGGCAGATAACTGGATGCTAAAGTAAAAAGTGTTTGCTGTGCTAAACAAAGATGATTACAGCTGTGAGCTCCTGATGGCTATGGGAATATTCACAGAATATGCTGAGTTGGAAGGGACCCACAAGGATCATTGAGTCCAACTCTTACCCTCGCACAGGACACCACAAGAGTCACATCATGCACCTGAGAGTATTGTGCAAAAGCTTTTTGAACTCTGTCAGGCTTGGTGCTGTGACCACCTCCCTGGGGAATCTGTTCCAGTGCTCAACCACCCTCTGGGTAAAGAACGTTTTTCTAACACCCAACCTAAACCTCCTCCGACACAACTTCAGGCCTTTTCCTCTGTCCTGTCACTGATGACCACAGAGAAGAGATCACTGTCTGCCCCTACTCTTCCCCTCATGAGCAAGTGGCAGACTGCAATGAGGTCTCCCCTCAGTCTCCCCTTCACCAGGCTGGACAGTCCAAGTGACCTCAGCAGCTCCTCATACAGCTTCTCCTCAAGGCCCTTCACCATCTTTGTTCCCCTCCTCTGAACATATTGTGAGACCAAAATTCTTCTATTGCGGTGACCAAAACTGCACACAATATTCAAGCTGAGGCCGCACCAGTGCAGACTATATTTGAAGGTCTAATTCACTTTTACCAAGAAGACTGAAATAAAGGTATGTCATGTAATTCCTTTCTTCCTCTTAGAGGACTCAAAATCGGATTACTGACACAGAAGAGAGTCCTGTAAGCTACTGCCCTATAAAAAGCAAAAACATATAAATTACACTGTTAGTGCAATTAAAATACCATTTGCAGTAAAGCCAAAAGCTATTACTAAGTCAGTGGCTAAAGTGAGGTTTTTGCAGTACTGGAACCTCCATCTGACAAAATGATATTGTAAATATATTGGAATTGTTACATCATTGAAATCAAATTTGGAGCATTGCTGAGTCAGTATTGAGTTGACTAATGTAACTTGTCAAAACTAATATTAATGCAGTATTTATAATTAATTTGATTTTCGTTGGTGGGTTTGTTGGGTTTGGGTTTTTAGTTTGTTTTTTTTTAAAATTTTATTTTAAACTTCCTATGTCATGCTGCCACATTCTCCTAGGAAACCACTTCCTGTATTCAGAGTCACAGTCATGAGCTGGACTTCCATTCATCATGTCTTCTGTTATTACCTTTTCCCATTGATTTTAAGGGAAATCTATATGACTGGCTTACTCTGGATGACTAAATACCTACATGACTAGAGTTAAGTGAAATGAATTCCAACCAAAGCAATGGCAATTCTGTTTTAATTACTTTGAAAAGACAGTCAATAGAATATCTAACCTAAACAGGTTGGCACTCCACCCAAATTGAAGTGCACTGAAATGAATTGTTGATGGCTAAATTGAAAATGCCAGTGATCCACTCTGAAGAATTAATCAGTTTTAACAATAAGTTGATTGAAGTTGATGAAAAATTCTGCAGACCTGAAAAAAATAACCACCAAACGAATCAACCTTTCGAAAAAACCCAAACCAAAACTTTATTCTGCCATTAAAGAACTAGTTTTAATAAGCTCAACTAAACCCTTTATAAGTCAAAGTCTTAGTTCCCTGCACTGCAAGAGTATTGACAGACTTATTAATTCATTTCTAACCACTTGTACCATCTCTTAAATTCTAACCCTACTCCCTGATATTTAAGTATGGAAGTTACCAGCTTTACAACTTACAGATGTTTGATATTTTAACACTTTTTAGACCAATATTGAACAATTTTTGGTAATATTAGCTTTTCAACTACATCAGCACACTCATCTTCTTTAAAACTCACACTGAATAAATGTTTTAAAAAAACAATGCTTCCCAGAATAACAGAAGTCATGTAAATTTGGAGCTATATGCTTGATATATATTTTGAAGAGTTCTGATGTTTGGAAGTGGGAAGTTATATATTCATGCATTTGTAATATTTTATAAATGGAAGAACTAAGGTTTTAAGTCAGTGTTAATGGAGTTGTCGGCACAGCTGTTGCACATTGCTTGAAAAATAAATAGCATAATCTTTGCAAAGCAGCAGATTTTCCATCAATAATAACAGATATTTATTTTAATACCATTCTCTCAATAATAAGCTGCAGGAAAAAAACAGCAGTTATGGGAAAAGCTAGCCTATTCTTAGGCTGAACCATTAGCTAATATTTTCAAAATCTAAATTTGTATCTTTTTACATAAACATATAACTTGGAAATGGCAATATTTAATTCATTTACTGCTAAAGATAATATTCACATTCATCTATGAGCTAAATATTTGACATTAGGAAGATGCAATAGATTCCAATTGAAATTCTGCTGACATTATTTCTGTAAACTTTATCAGTTACTCTGGACTCTTGTGATTAGAATCCAACCCTTGGCTGTCTTCTCTGCTCCCATATTATGGCCCAGTGTTTTTATATATGTCCTACCACTTGTCTAAATCCTGGCCTAAAAGAATCATTTCACACATACTGGGAAAATATTTTTTCTTCTATTTTCGTGCAACACATGACTCCCATGGGTGGAAATAGTTACTAATGCTGAAGTCTCAGTGACAACTACTTAGATTATGTAATAGGAAGTAAACTGATCTGGATTCTGTTCCTAAGAGCATATGACGGGGAATATGTAACAGGCCAAGGCTGGAAAACTCCAGACTGCAAAAGTTTATACTGGGTTCACATTTCATTTGTTCCTGCCAGTGTGGAAATTGTTACTAGTTTAAGAAATTTTTCTCTATTATTAATAAAATGGAAAAACTTAGGAATGCTTCTGATGACATAGTGTTTTAGAAGTGTGAACTGGGAAAGCTAATGAATCACCTCTTAGTAAAGCTACAGTTATCTTACATACTTTACAGAAAAATAAATAAATAAATAAATAAATAAATAAGGCATAAAGGAAAAGAACAGAACTACCAAAATTTAAAATGAGGAAAATATCTTTTAAAAGAAATTACTTGGGGATCACTGCATCTTGAAAAAACAAGTATCTGCAGTTCTGGGTATACAGTCTAAATACCTTCCCAGGACGTAGGTCATAAGCAAGAAGCTGTTTAGTTAATGTAGGTTTTAAAAGTTGTATGAGTAGAGGAAGTAAGCCATCTACTTGTATGAAATATAACTAAAACCATAGATAATTGAAACCGAAAAATCTATTTGATTCATCTGTGCCTGTAAAGGCTTGATGTGTGAGCCCTTTCTGCCAGTGAAAGTTAAAATGTGAGCCAGTGATTCCACACACAATATAGCCAAAAAGTACATTAAATCCAAAAGTCATCCTGGAATTACTAAAACATATTAAGTTACATTAGGTATCCATTGAGGGAACTTAGCCCTGTTTGAGTATCATGGCATGATGCTACATAAAATAAGTGCACATATGATGTTTATTTGTCCAGTCTGGAACAGGATGATAAAAAATTTCATTTGAAGTATGTACCAAAACTAATATAATTTAGGCAATGGCAATGCTCTAGCATAAACAAATACAGGGAAGGAAGAAGTTATGATTGTATTTGATTTCCATGGGAAGGAAGAGGATGTTTAATTACAAACTTACTATGTACTTTGTCCAAATGTTAATGAGATGACCTGCTGATATAGATACAAAACAACTTTAAAGACCAATAGTTTAATCAAATTCTGACACGTACTCCTTCACCCATTGTAAGAAACTGAACATGGGGAGATCAAAAAACCTCTCTTGATTATTACAGAGGACACTTTTTCCTAACACAGAAAGTACACAACACCCAAAGGGTACAACACACTGCTGTACCTCTTACAGAATAATTCTACAATGCTAGAGCGAAAAAAACCCCTTCAACCAATTCCCAACAAGCTTTAGAATTTACCAAGGGGTTTATATAAATCCTACTGTTTATGCATATATCAGTTACAACTTTTTTTCCTGTTCCATTTACCAACTCCTCACAGAAAGCCCAGAATGAATCACACTGGGAAGACATACAGAATGATACGCATGAAGCCCGTGGTTCTGCTCTGGCACAGTCGCACTGAAAAGTTGTTTGGTGCTTGTCAGCAAACTCACAGAGATGACCAACCACTGAAGAATGCATGAGAAGTGCTAGATCATTCTGAAAACCCTCCCTTCTCATGCTGACAATAAGAAATTCTGAATAATCTAGCAATCAATTTTTTCTCCATTTTTTGTGGTATTTTCCATATTTCAATCTCCCATTGTAGATTTTCCATTTAATCCCAGCACTATGAATTTAAAATAACACCATCCCTTTTCCATTTTGTTCACAATGAGAAACATAAGCCTGCTGGAACATAAGCTTTTTGACCAGAACTTACCAGCTATCTCAGCCTGGTATGACAGGCACCTTTCAAACCCTAAGACTCGAGGAACTCTTGTTCTTACTATGGACAATCCAAATAGGCACTGTCTGGGCTGCAGACCCGAAAGCTGAAGACCTGAAGTGCATCAGTCTGTTAGTTACAGGATATGAACTTGATAATGCATTAGTTGTGTTTTAGCTGACAAATTTCTCATTTTGCTTGATAGAGAATATGGGGTAGCGTTGCTTCATGGCCCAAAAGCAACCTGATAAATCCACTACAAAATTCATTGCTGTTGATTTATGCTGGACTCTTAACTGTGAAACTTCTTCCATGTACCAAAGCGTTTTGCTCTACATAACCCTTCTTTGCCAAAGCCATACCTATGTATCACATGCATCAGATTCACATTTCTGTGTCATCACAAAAAAAGCTTATCACTTCACTTTATTATTTTTCTGCAAACTGAGATAACACTCCTTATTCTCACTATTGAGAATTTAGAACAATAGAATTCAAATTCTCAAATTTTTACTATAATAGCTACATAGAAATAGTGGTATGATTTACAAACATACACAGCAAATGAGACAAGAAATATAAAGATCTCTGTGGCATTTGCATCATTCCAATTAGCAAAAGGGCACAGGAAAAATATTCACAGAAAGACTAGTTAAATAATATTTACCCAGAAGTTTAATAAATCAAGAGCAAGCCCTACCCAGTGTAGGGCAATGAGCACATCAGTCTTAGAGACGAGTCTATTGTCCCTTTCAGGACAGAACTTTAATCAGTTCAGAGGTAAAATACCCAGTTGTGGTTTTCCTTGTAAAAAGCAGATTTATACACACATTTGGTTGTTCATATGAGTTCTACTGAAGGCCAATGTACTCATAAGAGTTTAGACAAACTTTCTACATGCAAAATTGTTTGTAAAGCATAAAAACATGTACAACACACTCCACAGACCTATTCATTTTGTCTTTAACAAGACAAAGAAGTGGCAGCCAAGTTGTGTAAATCCCCAGGTTTTTCCTTGAGAAAGCAATACAATGCTGGGATTCAGAGCCTAAGCATTATAGTCCCCTGAAGATCACTTTCAGTCTTCAAGACAGTAATATTCTTCCTTGTGTAAAAAATACCAAACTCTGGAGTTTATGTATTTTTCTAAAGCCTTTAAAGACACCTTTTTTACTTATTTCCACTGAAATCTTAAATTATTATCTACCTATGCATAGATATGCATACATAGACTATGCATACACTTCCTATACACAAAGTTTCACATACAGCCAAAATGGCTTCAAAGGGGAGTAAATGGATTTGAACTCCAAATCTCTATTTCTGGTTTTATTTAGCTAGATCCTTTCTCAGTCAATAGCTGCAGATGAAACAATCACCACCTCCTAGGACAACTGGGTTTAACTACAATTTTGTTTCTTTGCAGATTCTTCTCCAAACACATTTTTCAATATTTCTCTCACCACTCAAAATACCACTAGAAACACTGTGAGGTTTTCCTGAGGGGAAGTTATTCTTGTTGTAATCTGATTCAAGCATAAAATCTATGTTCTGTTCAATCTTAGCATTATTATTCCATTTTCATAATATTTTGCGATTTGAATATTAAACACGGAATTTGGGTTTGTCTTTTTTTTTTCTTCCCTTGAAGTTAAGCACTGTGAGATTCATCAGTCAACAAAAGGTTTATATAAGAAAAGAAACACTGGGTAAAATGAACTCTGCCCTAATGAGCTCCAAATAAATCCGTATAGCTTTTATACACAGAAAAAGCATGGATTTTTTTTCTTTTTTCTCTAATATAACTTACTGATTCAAAAAGCATGCCTGTAAAATGCCACATGTATTTATTGCACCCTTTACATGAAAAAAGAAGCATATGACGGAAAAATATACCTAAGTTGGGGTTTTGTGCCTGTGCATCTCAGGAAATGGCACCAGGTATGCAGATGATAGTACCAATGGAATGAAATTTCAATGCACAGAGTTCATTTGGCCTTTGTAGGAAAAAGTATGATTGGCCCCTGAATAATAAAGCTGACTGTTAAAAGATGTAGCATTGATAAATCTTGACTTTTTAGGAAGTGAAAAAGGACAGTAACAGAATGTACCTGTTCAGATTTCCAGAGCAAGTTGTAGAGAGCAAAAAGATGAAGTAAAGAGCGTTGTTTTCATCTTCAAAATATGAGTGAAGCTATAACTCCTCTGCAAAACAAAACAGGACTTTGAGGTGGAGTGCATGAGAAGTTATGTAGCTCTGGTTATTTGAGTCTTTCAATCAGCTCTTGTTTCTATCTGTTGTGCATCAGACCCAAACCTGGTTTGTACGGTATTTCCAGTACGTATGCATAACAAAACAGCTATTATTACTAGCCATGACAGCTGAGCATATTTTAAATGGTAAATTAGCACAAAGAACTGTTTCATTTCCACCAATCAAAAGAAAATCATAATCTTTTTCCAGCACCATCCCTAAATAAGACTATTTTTTCGGATGCCAGTTCGTATTCTTTACAACTATGAAAAAGAAAAAAAAATTAGAAATGCAAAGATGACATACAAATTCGGAATGTAATTGAATAATTTTTTTTCTAACACAGACTTCTTCAGTCATATTTCTAGAAAAGACAGAGTGGAGATTCCATACTTTACACACCAGTACAATAATGGAGCAGAAAACAATAATATGTAATGGAAAAATCTGATTTTTAACGATAGCAAACATGTACCTTTGAAACTTTTCACACCCCACATCTGAAGATGCAGGTGGTGGTTTCTAACAAGCGGATGTTTACGTATCTACCTCCTGCAAAATAAAGCATGAGTGCTCACTGAAGTTTAAAAATTAAAAAACTCCCTTGAACTTCATTTGGATTTGACAATTCATTCTGATCTGGAAGGCTGACCGCAAAAATAAAGATTAAACCTTTTTTAAATAGAACAGATATTGTAATAATTTAATTGTTCTTAGATATAAAATTAACAGATTGAAGCTCTACACTTAGAATATTTGTTCTGTTATACTGAATTTGTATTATTGGAAAAGCCAAACACAGAGCTACAATATAGTTCTTAATATGAGTACTTGACCAAAATTGTGACCAGAAGCACTGTAAGAAAACATAACATAAATACTAAACCAAAAAAACCAGTAGTCCTGTCATATAAAGTTGCATGCCTTCTGTGAGCCACGAAAAAAATATAAAACAAAGCACTCACCTCCTTTGAGGCATGTAGGATAAAATTATATGTAAAAAGGCACTAAAGCAATATGTCAGTAGATTCAAGGTTAAGACTGAGTGATTACTCATTACTTAATGTTAAGCAGATATATTTCAGACCAGCCAGGATCACCTAACATAAATTATTCTTTTAAAAATGCTCCAGTTCATCCTGATTTCTTAAAATATCAAGAAATAAAAACCTTCTGGAAGAATATACTACATCTTTCTGCATTTTTCATTGCTATGGGTTGCTCCTAAGTAAATGTTGTAAAAGGCTACTCTCTCTATTACCTGCACCTTGAATCATCCACGTTCCCCCTCTTCAACACTTTTATATCATTCACTGAAATTCACTATATTTTGGCTTCTGCATGAGGAATGCCTCCAAGGTTCATTGGAAAATATGTTAATGCAATAATACTGTGGAATTATTTAGTGTCTTGGATTTTTGGTGATTATAATAAAAACATATTTACAAGTTAGCACAGTTTGAAAGAAAATCTTTACAAACAGTATCTCTAAAAACCTAAGAAAGTGAAATAGAACAATATCCTTTGTCAATAATGATCATATAATGTCAAAAAGAATTCAGAACTCTGAAAATTACTTAGCCATAGTAATGATGTTGACATAAGCTAAAGAAAAAGGTTGTACTCAGGCCTAATAATAATCACATAAGGAAAAAATAACTTACATATTTCACACACTCAATGTATCTACAAGTCTTTATGATGAAGCTATGCACAGCTGCAGCTTACTTTCAGAATTTTTTTTTTGTCTGTTAACAGAGAAAAGTGATGGTTTATTTACTTTAGTACATCCTACATACCTGCTCTGATGTGAAATAATGTAGTATCACACTGCCATTTGCTGCCAAGTAACTATAAAATCATTGGTAATTGTCAATAAAGCACTTGAAATAAAGCGCTTAGTTAAGCACAGCAAAGATGGCTCTAGGGCATATTTGCATCATGGGACTGACATAAAATGGCTCCCATATAATTTGAGATGGAGTCTTTATCTGCATCAATTACAAAGAAAGATATATTTTATTAACAAACCATAACCCAAAATAGAATTATTATCCCCATTCCAGGATATTACACTTCACAGAAATATGTGCATACAGATAAATCTAAATATTATAATAGGTTGTAGATTTTTGTTTTATCTGGATATCAATGCTGAGCAGCTAAAAGTGAAAAATATGCAGCCTTTATGTATTACAAAGTTTATTTTATAAATAGACTGATGTACCCAGCAGGAAACACAGAGTAGAGACGTCCTAAGTCTTTCAAGGTGTACATCAGCTCTTTCTGTTTGTAACATAATTCCACTCCAGTATGAGTTGATTGGTTTGTATGAAGTTGATTGACACATTCCCTCATTTTTTGAAAATTTTTGCTTTTTCAGATTCCACTGTATTTATTCTTTAATCTTAATGATTAATTTTTCATAATCTGTACTTGTGAGTGCACCAATAATAATAAGTATATACCTTACTATTTTTAACTATATGCCTGACACAGTCTTCCAGTCAAGGCAATGACTTAGGTTTCTGGTGACCTGGACCCATTCTCTCATTCTGCATCAAACTTCTCTTGTACTTTCAGGCAACACTTTCACGTCTCAATTCAACAACGAGCTTAATAATGTGCACACATCCATTTGTATTTCAAACAAAACACTTAGGCTCACAACCTTTGCAAGCTGGTTGTTGGTTACGGTTGTCTAACGCCTGTAGACAACCTGTTATATAACACCTGCTATTTTCCCCCCAAATAATCATAAAACTCCCATATTTTTTAATGCAATTTTCTTATTCAGTCTAGTACACTCATTCAAGATTTATAGATACATATACTTTAAGGGGTGAACAAGTCTGGTTTTAGCTGAAAAAGAAACAAAAAGCATTAAAGTCAACATTTCAGATGAGAACTTTTAGTGATATGAGAAACCATTAAAGATTAAAGCCAATATTTCAGTCTTTAAAAAAATACTCCCCTTTCTCTTCAGTACAAACTTGGCAATTTCAATGGCAATCACATTTTTAATTGCAAGTGAATGAACCCTAGTAGCAGTGTTAATCTGTTGGTTATATGCTAGCAACAGTCTCTCTGCAGTTCATCCCACATTATTTTTACTAGGCAAGGAAATATATACCCTTGATTATTCTGAATACAACAGATTCCATCTTCAGTGGGCCAAGTGGAAATCCAATATTCAAGTTCTTCTACTGGAAAAATATGACATCTTGATTTTTAAAATTTGGAATGATAATATAGTAAGAATGTTTTACTTATTACAAGTGAAAAAAGCAATCCATAAAAAAACCTCCAGTATTCATCCTGAAATGTAAGGATTTACTGGAAAAATTGAAATAATGCTGGCTTTGGTATTACACATCACTTAGCTGAAACCATACATGCAAAGTCCACATATCCAGCACTTGTCAAGCTATTGACTGTTTGCATTTTGCAGCATGAGCAAGTCCTTGCTTAAAAGACACACACAGAAAGAGAAGCAGATTAGCATTTTCCTGTGCCAGAGTACAATTTATTCAAAAAAGAAAAGAAAAATATTGCCATGAACAAAACAGAAGAGCATTCTGAGGGATTAGCATTGCACACGTAACAATTTTTGAAGGCTTGATTTCATTCCACCTTCTGTATCATCACATTCATCTTATTTAAACAGTCCCTTATTTCTCCAATATTTTAGTATCTGCCCTCACAACTCAAGGATCTCTCAGGAGGCCTCAGCTGAAATTTGGCATCGTAGCTGAACAAGGTCACCTTTTAGCCTCCTGACTAGAGCTTTTGGATCACCCTCATTGACCCTGCCTGTACTATATTCTGAGTTAAGTCATGCAAAGAGGTGGAAAGGATTATGCAAGAAAATGTGGGCAGGCTCAGTAACATTTATAACCTTATGCACTTCTTAGAAAAGAAGCACTCGACTCTCCCCTCTCAGGAGAGCTTGCATCTCTCTGTGGTGTACAGTTGCCTTTTTCTTTCTGTCCTTTTCTAGTCAAGCCAGATATAAATTCTGTACTTTCACACAGTAATAAAGGCATCTTTTTTTGTACGCCATGGCACAGTCACAGGTATTTTAGAAAACTATTTGTGGCTTGCTGACACCCTGAAGCACTTTTTCCAACAGCCATTCTCACCTCAGCTGACCAGCACAGAACAACATGCCATTTCTGGAGAAGAACTGCCACGCCAAAAAGCGTTCAACTGTGAAATCATTGAACAGATTTAGGCAACAATAGAGCCAACTGCTGGATTTTGTTTGAAAGAATTTATCAACACAGAATTTCAGGGATATTTAACAGTTCATACTTTCTTCATCAAGCAGTTTGATTAAACAATAGATTTAGGAAAAAATATAAACTAATTTTTATTCTCTGCAACTGTTTTCTTACACTTTAGCTTCTTTCCTGGCACCCAGCATATACCCAGTTCCTTCTTTGCAATGATCAGATTCATTATTTCCTGCAAGAAATGCAGATGCATGAGCATCTTCAAAATACTGCTGGTCAACAGAGTAGTATGAGCACAGTCACAGACCAGCTACAATGAAGAAAACACAGAAGTTCAGATGGTATTTACCTTGAACAATCAGGGCCTGAATCAAATTAGGGAGGAAAATCAGAGGAGTTGATAACTAGGGTCAGAGGATAGGAATATCTACCATAAACTTTTTTTCTTCCCTCAATTTCAGAAGTCTTACACATCGGGGAGGGTGGCAAAGAGGGTAAAAAAACAACCAGTCTTTATTACTGGAACAAAATTATGTGGAATGAACCTACCAACCTTTCATAGATTACTTTAATAGCAGTTTCCAAAATTAAATCTATATTAAATTTGGGCTTTGGATCTGGTTTTTTCCCAATGTGTCTGAAACAAAAGTTATATGAAACATTAATGTTGATGTCAAAGTAGTCGAAGAAAAAATATTGATTGAAAAAGGCAAACAAACAAAATCAATAAGATTTTAAAACCGTTGAATTAATTCTCCAGATTCATTCTCTATTTGACGCTTGCCTGTCTCATCTATGCATGCAAATTTAAAAAGAAGCTTCTCTAGAAAAAAGAAATTGCTTACAACACTTTAGTTTTCAATGAGGGCTCAGAAATAATTTTTTTAATTGACCAGTTTTGTAATCAATCTCCATTTCTGAGTGTTCAACTCACATCATGACAAAGAAAGATTTATTTTCAGAAACTGCAGAAAACACATTCTGCAAATAACATGGTATTGTTACAATGTACAGTAACAGAAATGTGATTCCCTGTATGTAAGGTACTGACCAAGTATTCAAAAATTATCTCTTAAATAAGAATTTGTTAAGTAGCACTGATGTTCATTTCACTTCCCAATTTCAAAACTGAAATTTTCTTTCTAGGAAAATATAAGAAACTTCACCTTGATAATGCAAATGAAGAATAGAATCAGAGTATTCAATATCCAAGACATTGGTTTATATGTAGCAAAACCAATTTAAGCATGTCACACATGGTATGTAGTATTTTATGAAACATGAGCAACAAGGCAAATAAAGCACAGTGAGAAATGTTGAAAATTATGTCAAAAGGTATAAAAGAAAACCAAAACCAGCCTTATTTTAGTTCTACTCCACATAAGCTCAGGAATAACTCTACATGCTACAAAACCTGTTGCAGAAGTTAAACTAAAAAACCCTTTGCTGCTACCTGACAAGGGTAATTAATGATCCATCAAAAATGACAAGGAAGTAAATTTTATACCAACAGAAAATGTGCTGAACCACCCCCAGCTGCCTGAATCCAGATAAATTAACCAAGTAATGCTGTACTACAGCACGGCTTAAGTACAATTTCCTACAGCACGGCTTAAGTACAATTTCCCTACTTGCATGGTATGCCTGTGACAAATACAGCCTGAGGTTTCCAACAACAGACATGCTGTTATTATGGCAACTGCACAGGGTAATAAAAGAAACCCTGTGAAAACCATACATGATAAAAGTTGAAAGGAAAGTCACAATAAATAATTGCTTCTCTGAAGCCGGGCCTACCGCTATTCTTTTAATTATTTCCACGACTGTTTTTTTTATTTGTAGATTACACTAATTCTGCAATAAAATGATTTTTATTAGCAATACAGGTATGCACATCATGTTAAATGCTGAAATGAGAAATTTGTAAAGCAAGATAGAGGCTTGAAGAATGTATTGATATTTGATTATTACATCATAATAGCATCAATCCATTGTCTTTAATGGACTTCATCCTCACATGGCATAGGAAAGAAAGAAAATTGGTTCTCTACTCATAAATATTTTAGGATGATCAGAAACTGAAAAAGTTGTATGTGCCTTTGAGACTTGCATGAAACATTTTATCCCAATACCTATTTAAGAAGGTAAGGCATTTCTGATTTTTAATATAGAGATGTGCAAATTTGATGGAAGAGAAATCAAAGTGAAAATAAATCAATAAAGAACAAGAGCGAAAAAGATTAAAATAAGCATAAAAAAAAATTGAGGAAATGTGCTGATGTAACAACAGGTAGCTTTGTGGCAATATTAAAGTAAAACAAGCAATTTTTATAACTTGTAATGCTGTCAAGACTTCTTCCTGACATCTCCTCCCAGAAATACTGTCTGTGGAAATCTGGCACTTCTAATGTTGGACATACCTTTTCAGTTCTGAGCAGGCAGAATCACATTTGTACTGTTCATACTGTACAACAGAAGAAGAGATTAACCGGTGGCTAAATGTCAGTACCTAAGCACTTCTAAATCAGGCTGCAGGTTAAGAAAAATCCTCTTTCCAGCTCATTAGAGTCAAACATACTTCAGAATTTGTAGTACTCACCATGAAAAAATAAACAAGCAGTGCTCTCAAAGCAAGTTCAAACACTGTCTTTGTAAGAAATGAGGAAATAGTGGAAGTAAGCCTTCGTGTGAAAGAACACCTCTCTTGCCTGCCATTCTGAGATACCACAATGAGGCACCTCAGAAGTCAAGATCCAGCTCCTTAGTTTAAAATTACTCTCAGATTCATCAGCAATGCTTTTTGTCTGATGCCCTATACATGTGGCCATCAGGATACAGACATAAGGACAGTTATTTACAAGGAAAAATATTTTCAACTTCTTAAATATTATGAGTAGCAGGGAAAGAAAGATGAGGAACATATATTTAGCTAAAAACATTTCCCAAGTGTCATTAGGAAATTAATGCATACCTACTTTTCTGTGAACTTAAGTTTAAACTGCCCTTCAGAAAACCGCTAGAAATTAAATGTTCCCCAAGAATAGATATTAATTGTTACCCCAGGTTTTAGAAGCAATTTGATCACTCATCTGATATAGATGAAATAACTGATGAAGATGCATTTTTGTCGTTGCTCTGTTTCACTGTGGTATGTATAATGCTTCTATTTGTAAAGGACTTGATCCTCTAATTTCTCTTCTAATCTTCTATTTCAACCCTACAATATCTGCCAAATCATCAGCCTAACAGCATGATTTGACTGCACACAGGGCTAGCAGCACTATTTTCCTCAGTTTGCATCAACTGCTTGCATTACAGTAACGTTCATTTTGGATATTTTCCTATACTTACACTGTTTCTGCTTTGTCAGTCTGTTTAATCAGCATTACACAAGAATACTGGGCCCTTGAGCCTAAAATTATGTATATTTGCATGCCATTTTCTTCTCTCACTGCTATCACAGAACTAATTCAGCTGCACTACATGGCCAGATGTTAGTACATACTGTTGATCTATATCATTCCTGCCAAGTCAAAAATTAATATCATGGGATCATTTTGAACAAATAAAATACTTACTGAGGGACAGAAAACAATGTGTTTCATGTGAAGGATGCAATGCATCCCACAATGCTTTCTTTACAGACTGTAATTAACTATAATATTTTCATACATTATAGAAAGTGTTCCTCATAAGTCAGAAATGAAATATTAAGCAAAAATGTTTTTTCCAATGGTGTGTTTCATATTGACTGAGACAAAGTAGTTTCCTTATCATATGTGAAGAACATTCACTGCTAAAGCAAAAATTTCTAGTCTACAGAGTTACAGTCCTGTACACCTCTTCTCTTACTTACAAGTTAAAAATTACTCATTACTCATTTTAAAATTAGTAATTTACGTCAATTTAAAATTGTGGAGACATCAGTAATTTTAGGTATTGCAATAATATTAAAATTCATTTCCTACTCTCAGAAAAAAGAGAAGAGGGGAGGGGAGNGAAAAGAAAAGAAAAGAAAAGAAAAGAAAAGAAAAGAAAAGAAAAGAAAAGAAAAGAAAAGAAAAGAAAAGAAAAGAAAAGAAAAGAAAAGAAAAGAAAAGAAAAGAAAAGAAAAGAAAAGAAAAGAAAAGAAAAGAAAAGAAAAGAAAAGAAAAGAAAAGAAAAGAAAAGAAAAGAAAAGAAAAGAAAAGAAAAGAAAAGAAAAGAAAAGAAAAGAAAAGAAAAGAAAAGAAAAGAAAAGAAAAGAAAAGAAAAGAAAAGAAAAGAAAAGAAAAGAAAAGAAAAGAAAAGAAAAGAAAAGAAAAGAAAAGAAAAGAAAAGAAAAGAAAAGAAAAGAAAAGAAAAGAAAAGAAAAGAAAAGAAAAGAAAAGAAAAGAAAAGAAAAGAAAAGAAAAGAAAAGAAAAGAAAAGAAAAGAAAAGAAAAGAAAAGAAAAGAAAAGAAAAGAAAAGAAAAGAAAAGAAAAGAAAAGAAAAGAAAAGAAAAGAAAAGAAAAGAAAAGAAAAGAAAAGAAAAGAGAAAAGAAAAGAAAAGAAAAGAAAAGAAAAGAAAAGAAAAGAAAAGAAAAGAAAAGAGAAAAAAGCCAGTTAACATGTAGAAGTAGACACCCAAAAGCCCAAATAACCCCAAATGTTTGTTTCATTATACCATCATTTTAGTACAGTGATTGTCTACTTATGATTAGTGACATAACGTGTCTGTAATGCCATGTTTGGTTAAAATATTTTTTAAAGATTACCAATTCCATTAGGTGGGATTTCTTCTCTCTTTTCCATTTTTCTTTGTTGCTCTATTCTTAAAGTACTTGTTTTGTGAGCATGAAGGTGCATTAAACAGAAATTGCTTCCTTTTTGTACTGTGCTTAGTCTTCTGGTTTGCAGAAGGTGTAATTTTGTCCTCTGTCAAATAAATCTTTTCAAGTGTTGACTTTTAGTCTTAAAATGAGTGATTGCAATAACAGCGAGAAGGGGGATGCCATTCCCTCTTGCATCTTAAAGATTTCTGCATTTGAGTACCTAAGCTAAGCTAATCATGCCCCAACACAGCTGATTTTTTATCTTGTAGTCTCATCCCCTTGTCTTAATCCAGAAAATACTAAAAGGAAGGAGTTTCTGGCTGCTTCTCATGGAGCCTTCTTCATGATACATATAATGGAATTCATCCCAGATACATCCTCAGTTCTTTTGCCTTTCTTCAACTGCATGTTCCAAGATTCCACCTCACTTCATTTCTGCCATCATTCCCTTTATGCAAAAGAGCAAATCCAAGGGGCTCAAAAAGACTTTCTTTCCCAGATCAGCTGCTCTAGTTTTGCTTTTCTACCTCCTCTTGACCTAATGCACTCTCAGCACACACTGCTTGAGTTGCACACCACCATCAGGCTGTCAGCTGAAGTTACAATCACCCTCATGCTGAGGTTGTATCAACCTGCCATTTCCAGTTTAGATTACGTTTCTCTTTTCCTGGTGCCCAAATTCAGATGTCTTCAGCAAAGGCTAGCCAGCAGCAGAGATGTGTGTGAGTCACCTCCTAAGTTCTAGAAGCTCTGGCTGCAGTGCACAGCCTGCCAGTGGCTTCCCTTCCACCACAAACCTGGCTACCCAGGCTGCCCCAGCATGCCTCCATCTCTGCATTCCCAAGGACGTGCAGGCTGCAAAACAAACACACAAGCCAAACCCACCTTGTTATCTAATGAGTATCCTTTTTTTGCAATAACCATTTCTATCATACTCTTCTTTCACAAATACCTGATGATTCCCTGTCAACCAGGGAAAATGCTTCAGCTTTAGCGAATCTGACAGCAGCGAAGGAGAGTGGAAAAATGAATTAACACTTGATACAGTCACCACTAGACACCCAGAACAAAGTGAAATACATGAGAAGGATCTTAACACTCAAAGATGATGTAATGACATCAATCACACATTCTTGCTGCTCTATGTCTGTGACAGGGTAAAAACACGATGTAAAGAACACTAGGTGACAACTATGTGCTATTTCTCACAATGCAAGAATGATGAGCTACTCAAATACATGATAAGGCAAATTCTTTAATGATGAATGGTTTTAAGACAAATTTACAAAGAGTGAATTGTGTTTCATTATATTCCCTAAATAAACTTTGAATCTTGCCTGATACCTAAGGTGGGGTGGGGGGAGAACCAAGCAAAAAGCACTACCTTTCCCTTAGAAATCCTACTCCTCAAATAATGCTAACAGCCACATCACCATCCCTTTTTCGCAAAACAAACATTAAAGGGGTGTTTTCTTGGTATTTTATCCTGCTCCCACAGGTCTAGATTTCAGAAGACACTATGAATTGCCACATTTGCAGCCACTGTCAGAGCATTTCCTGATTATACTGCAAAATTAACCACTTTGGAAAAGGGTGAGTAATTATTATTTGCAAATGTAGGAATAAGTCCTTAGAGGCAATGACAACAGCTCTCTTGACACAAGGCAATGGTATATTTAATGAAATATAAAACAGTTACTTAACTACCAAACATTGTAAACCAGTGGTTACCAGGAACACACTCATTTCTTCCAACAATATTCCCCACAACGAACCTCAATAAACAATCTTATTATCAAGTCCTAGCAAGGCCTTTATTCTTCTCTCTAGGAAAAGACTCCTCAATGGCTCAGTGAAACAAACACACACTAAATATTTTTCTGGGTCAAAGCTAGAAAGCCCAGCACACCCAAGGATTGAATTTAAGACAGGAAAGTGACTGTGAAGTGCACCTACCACTTGTGATTCATGTTTGCAGCTCAGCTGCATGATGGCTCAAGAGCATAACTAGTGCTGTCAGGCTGAGCTCATGAAAAGGAGGGGGATGTACAGGACAGCTGGCCAGCAACAGAAGGGAATATGCAGTTCCATCTCACAGGTTGGTAGACTTCCTGTTGCAGCACATGCTGTCCAGAAGGAATTCTAATTCTAATGCAGAACCGGTCTACCAAAGGAGGCCTGGCTTTAAGCCACAGTCAAGTCCTAGAATTCAAAGAACTTCTTAAATTGTCTATATCAACTCCTTAAACAGTTCAGTCATTTATACTTCAGATCTGTTGTTTAATTCTCTCTTTGTGTTGAGAATTAATTACTCAGTTCTTTTAATTCTTTTTGTTTGTTTAAGATAAGGTGAAAGGTTTCATGAGCAGAACTTGATATATCTGTTGAGAGCTTAAAATATTTTGTCCTTGAAAAAGAAAATTATTTAATTTTTTAATAACATAATAGATGCAAAAAGGTCATCATCAGTTACAGTCACCACAAGCATCATTGCTTTCACTCATTCTGCTTTATGGGAACATTAGCTCTGACCATCAATTGACTTCTAAAACAGTTAAGCTGCATTAAAATTAGACTGTTGTTATTGCAATTTACAATGAAATGGATTTATTTTTTATTCATTCTCTTAACTTTGTACAGACACCAAGAATTTATTCTTTTGATATTTCAAATTAAATATTACTTGAAAACTAAAAAGTAAAAGTCATTTGAAAACTCAGAGAAACAGAAATTAAGATACCAGTTCATTTTGACCTTCTGAATGGAAAGAAATGAATAAATGAAACATTCATGTCACTTCTCATTATCAAAGTGTCTGGACACAACTATAGAGAGCTCATTCCATTATGCAAACTCACCCTGACCCAACCAGTCATTGTGTGTCAATATAAAGAATTATCATTTCATCTCCTAAAAACAGAGATACTGTTGTGGATGAGGTTATCCACAGCGTAAAGGACAGCATTCATTTGTAGTGCTAGATTCACACCTGGGGTTAAATTACAAGACACTAATATAAATTAAAGGAAAAGCAGGTTAAAGGGGATTACAAAATAGGATTTGGCTGAGAAATATTGCTTTTCACAATATCATCCATGGCACTGCCCACAAAGAGTGTTACAACTTCACAGGGTACAAGATGACACCTTGAGCTCATATTTGGCAGATAATCAGAATTTCTATTGCAAACAACACCTGTATAATTCTATACATATACATAAGTGTTCAACAGGATAATATTTTCTTTTATGCATTTTTTCGCTTTTCAAAAGGCTTTCAAGTAAAAATTATAATATACTAACAGTGATGTATAAACACCACTCTGTAGCAAATCCTTTTTAAGCACACAAAGTACAAAAATGGATACGGTCTAATATTCATTAAATACCATTTCTGTATTATGTACTTCCATTCTTTTTAATCAGTTTACAGAAATACATATACAATCTGAATTCTGAAATGCCTCCTGACTTCAAAGAAAATCTGCCTAAGAATCAATGTTTTACAGCTTCTTCCTTGTTATCAACAAGTATTTTAGTATTCAAACTAAAGGAGCAATTCTTGTGAATATTTACACACAGCATTTTAGTACTTGTGTGTATCCCTACTAGACCCTACAGCATTACAGTTCACTTTGATGAGCCTCTTAAAGAGGGTTTTGATGAAAAAGACCCAAAACTTCGCATAATATGGTCTCCAAATAAAGCAACTGGATACCCTGAGTACTCACACCAATAAAATTAATATTCAGTCTAAATGTTTACAAATACGAACCTTAAACAAATGCAATGAGTTAGAATTGAGTTTACCTCACTCTTTTAGCCACTACTTCATTCTCACCACAAACCAGAATATTTATATGATACAGTTCTACTCAGAAAGAGAAACTGAACTTGCTGAATGAAATACTGCTAGTTTAATATTTTTTTTTTTTCTGCAACCTCACAGCCAACCCTTTTCATTTTTCATGGCCTCTCTGCTCTTAAATTTGAGACCTACCGGGCACCATCAGTTTATCAACTGCCAAATACTTTTTAATTATTATTAGAAGAGTTAGAATTATTCTAGCCTATCATTTTCTCTAGTTTCTTCACACATCAGATATTATTGTTACAGTTTTACACACATACAAAAATATTAATGTAAATGACAAATCATGTACCAGAGTTCAAAATCTAATGTAAAAGGACAAATATATGTGTATAATTTCCATAATTCATACAGTTGATATAGTGTACAGAGTGTATACAGTGTTCACAGCTTTTGCGTCAGCAGACATCACATACACAGGCATTTTTGTGATTACTGTAATGCATTAATTATGATCTACTGTTGCTAAATATACAATATTAATTTCCTGCAGTATAATGAAAGAACAGAAATTTAAATGGAAATATGAAGATGGAGATAGGGGAGTGTTTTGTCAGTCTGAAGGATCTTCATGACCGAACATCCCACATGGCAATTTTATCTGAGGTTGATGACCAGTTCCATTTGTCATCTCCTAGAAGTTGATTCCATCCGTTTTGTATTGTTTTGAGTCACCAGATGGCACTTCTCCCTGCTCTGAAGACATACCATCTGAGCATGTAGGAGTTAGATCTGGGACAAACATTTCCAGCTGAACTGAGATGCTGTATAGATGTTGAGATCCTTATCAGTAAAGAAGCACTTGTCTTGTTTTAATCCCTCTCTTTAACTGAAAATATTCTTTCTCAAATTAGTTGCTGTAGACAAGCTATGTCTACAGAAGTGGAAAAAAAAAAGTATTAAACCCACACACACAGACACTTTTGCCAACACATATGCACTGCCCTGGGACATTTCAAAAAAACATTCATTCACATTCTCCACAAGACTATATTTAAAGCTGCACTTCTAGCTTGACTAAAATAATATTGACAAAACAAAATAAAACTGTGTTGAAAAGTTTGTCCATTTCTTAGAAGCATTGTAATTTTGCAGGGTCTATTCTGGTTCTATTCCTCAAATAATTTCTCTCCCTTGTTTCCATGTGCAATCCACAGGAAGAAGGAAAAAAATCAGAAAAGTATGCAGTCATGGCAAGAGCTCTCAGTGAAGTACAACCATGATTCATTATCCACATATTAATGGAATATCTCAGTGGAAACACCATAAAGCAATGTTTAAATATCATACCGTGACTGTTTTATAATTTCTGCAACTACACTGCACACACATCTTTCACTCTCCTGCTTTCCTCTGTTATGTGGGTCAAGCACAGTTGCTTCCTTTTCTCATGAAAAGTCATTTGTTCACGGACGACACCTTTATGTAAGGACTTGGGGAACCGCTCTACTCTTACCTCGCAGGAACACCTTTCTATTATCTCCTGGTTTTGCTAACAGTCAAGGGAATATTTTTAGTATTGGAGAGCTTAAACACATCAGTTCTACACAGAGTGGGACTTGTGAATACACTGGAGTCTCAGTCACGTGAAAAACAAACATTACTTGTTTTTTGATCTCCCACTATTTTATTTTTAGAAGCAATTTATGAATAATATTTCATGTAGATTTATTGAGAATCATATCACAAGCAAATACAAATCAAAAAATACAAGAAAGGCATAAAATATCCATTGGAAATGTTTGCAGACTCCATTGAAGAGTTTTGTCTTTTTTTTTCTTTAAAGTTTGACCCACTTAAGTCCACAGCCTTACAATGATAAGCCCCTACAGTGCTTCTGACGTCAGGAGAGTTGTGAAGATGACAGCCAAAACTCTGGCCTCTAAACCAACAGCCTGCTCTAGTGGAATCAAAGACAGCTTTAAACTCAGTTTTGAGCTCAGCAAACAAAGATTTAGACCTTTAAGCTTTGATAACAAGGATGACAAAATCAGCACCAAGGATCGCCAGGTTAACTCCATGAAATAAACTCAGCAAACTTTTCTCTGGAATTATGTAAAATCAGTCACTCTAAAACTGCTAGTGGACTAACTATTTGCAAAACTATTTAGGCTGGCTGAAGATTTTACAGGTGTTGTTATAATGAAAAAATGTTTGGAAACTACTTTTGAGTTCATTCTAAGGAATTTAGTAATTTTTAAGAGGCTATATCTGAAATGAGGCATAGGACACTGAATTCTGACATTGCAAAAGACTGAAACCGAGTTGTGTCAGTAAAACACACCCCCATGTTGTTTGCTTTAAAGCAACCTCTCATCCTTCATTATAAAAATTTCTGGTGTTTCAGAAGAACTCTCTGTGTAAGTTCTCAGCAAGGATGAATAACCTCCATTTCATCACTTGGTTTCATGCAGCAGGGATTATGTTATTGCTTCCCTCCCAAATCCTTATGAAAATAAGATGTTTACCATGAAGATTTGTCTAGTAAGTAAAATTGATGTTGCATTTATAAATTACGTGTTACATCAGAACACATGGCATTAATTCTTCCTGTCTGACCTGAGCTACACTGATGCTTCCCTTTAAGTTTCTCTTAGAAAGAAGAGAATACTAATCTTTGAAGTCTTTATTTTCTCAGAAATTTTGGCAACAACTATAAACAAATCCATAGAGTTTGGCAAGACTGGGAATTGTCACCATTCAGTTCCTAACCCTTGCTAAAACTTTTTAGGACTAGACAGAGTATAAGAATATTTCTTCCTTAAAGTGCTTCACACTCTTTCATCAATACATGTTAGATAATCATTAAAAAGCCAACAGCAAATATTGTGCAACATGTGCTAGTGCACTGACTTGTCTTGCATTTAATTAGTCAATTAGTTTTGCATGGATTACCACAGTAATGTGAAAGTACCTATTGCTACTAAATAAAGCTAAAAGGAAATAGAAAAACAGCACATTACCTGGCAGAGAGCTGCTGTCCAAGACAATAATCGGAACTTGAGAGACACAGAGCCTTTGTTCAGTTTGAACATTTAAAGACTCTTTGGAGACCTGATTGGCCGATTATCACACATGATGTTTGGACAGTTTATTTTGTGTGACCAATTGCCAAGCCAATAAGCATCTCAAATTACTGAGGCACAAGAGGTTTTGGTGAAGCTCAACATTCAGAACACAATCCCACAGAAGGGCATCCTTGGTTTATGAACATTACATCACCTGTTTTCAGTTTCTTTCACAGCTTCTTTGTCTGACATGCAGGATTTTTCCTTATCATCCTGTGCTCACTTTCAAAGTCTTATTTAGATGCTATAGCCTTTAAAATGAGTGCTAATATCTGGGGACACCTGAACATAGTTTGTGTCTAATGCTCTAGGAGTTCAGCATGTATGGTGAGGCTGGTTGGGGACCGCCCTTTATAACATACACGAAGTTAAGATCAACATTAATATTATTTCATTCCATGAAAAAAAGGTATAATAAAAATGCTCTAAATATCATCAGTAAAAGCTTAAAAGGAAAATTAGAGGCACTTAATGCAACTAACATGTTGCAAGAGGCCAATTTTTTCCTCATTTGGACAAAATTGTCCAGCAATTAGCAGTAAATGTGCAATTAACTTAGCTTTTTTAGACTGCTCAATTAACAGTCAAAGTATAAAATACTGCATTAGGGTTTTTACAGCAATTAGAAACCTCGTATTAATAAGCAATGCTAGCAATGACGATATTTAAAAAGCTGTGTTTTGCTGGAGATAATGCAGAATTTGCTGCAGAGCTCTAAAGACTATTTTCCATTTCTTAAATTTTACAAAAACTCACTATTTTTGTATAGGAAAAAAAATGGAATCATCTTCAAAACTGATGATAGAATAAACACATACTTAGAAGGTAGGTTGTACCTAAGACCAGATCATACCTTCACGCAAAAATTCTGACCAAAATTCTTTTCAAAGTTCCCATCACTAAGACTTTTCTTTTTAACTGCAAAGATGACCTTAACTATTTTGCTGGAAAACCAAGCAACAAGGTGTGTATGTCCTCACAACTGTTATTTTTTGTCAGTCTCACACACCATACTTGCCTTGACCCAAAAAATGCTGGAAAGGATGAAACTGCCTGGCCAAAAGAAACAGAAAAACATTGTGATGACTCAGGCTGGAAAAAAAAATGAAAAGTTTCTCTTGTCCTAGATATTCACTACGCAACTGATATTAAAGCCTCAAAGCTCTTAGAAGTGCTTTGTTTGGAAATTTTAGGCAGGCTCCTGGACAGATTTTATGGGCAAACTGCTGGTACTTTCACTGCCCACCACTTTGAATGTTCACAGGCAAGAAAGCAATTCTCAGAATAAATTTCTTAATTTATCTGAAAATAGTGATGATAATGAGGATCTGCATTTCTGAGACCCATGATAGTCTCACATGAAAAGTGACACAAGGTCTAGAATCACTGGAAGCTAACCCAGTAGGAGACTTGCTTAAAGACAAGCCTAATCATGAACAGTATTATCATTTAATTGATCTTTGTATTGTCTAAACCTTTAATTTGAATCTGAAACAGTTCTTCCAGGAAGGATGAAATATACTGGGGTTAATGCATGGCAGTGATAGGTGAGCCTCTAATGCCAAACTGTGAGGAGGATACTTGCAAGGGGTGTTCATCTCAGCACTGAGGACAACAGCAGGAAGGGAACGTGTTTGCTGACACAAGCACACAAGAAGAGGACGACAAAGGAAGTAAACATGGGTTGCTGAACTCTGACAAAGACCCTGCAGTGACAACAATACCACATTTCCTATTACGGGAGACAAGTAGGAAGGGAGGCATTGTTATTGCTGGATACCTTCTGTTACATTTTGACAGCTTGTGTTTAGTGCCGGGTACAGCTTCTCACTTGTGTCAGCAAAGCTGCTGTCCCCCTCTGTGCCCTTCGGTGGCAGGCCCTTCCTTCCACAGGATCCCCATCCCAGCCCACAGGGGAAGAACAAATCACCTCTGGCCCCAAGATTCCTGCATCCGTGAGAAACAGCCACAGAAAGATGGATTAGCAGCGGGTACCACTGCGATGTCTCTGGGGATGCTGACCGCATAGCCCACATGAGCGAGCACAGCACAGCACCAACCTGGCATCACGGTGGGGGAGCACAGCTGCATCTTATCCATCCACTTCAGGGAGCAATCTGTGCCTATCCCACGGCTGAGCTTCTAAATTCTGGGAACTGAGCAGGAGGTAGAAGGTCAGAACTAACACTGAAGTGTACTTCTAAGTGACAGAATGAACTGGCACGGGCACGCCAGTGGCAGGCAGCTGGCCTGCAGTCCACTGTCAGATTGCACTTGACAAAAACAAAAGTTAATACAGTCTTGGACTGTTGTCTATAAAAACATATCAATACCAAGAGGGCTGTTACTCAACTCACCATACGAGACTGTAGCTGGCAGTGTATATTGTGAATAGTAATGGCAGTGGAGTTTTACACATAATATGATTCCAGCTACTCGAGAGCTCCTATGAGAAAGGGTTCCTAGAACTGGCTCATTTATTACACCTTGCTGCCCCCTTACACATAGGCACATGTCAAATGTAACTCTTCCTCCCTGGAAGAGAGCCAGACACCAGAAGGAGACTGAGAATGTCTTTCAGGATCATAAGATTAAATGGTTAAAATTCAATTACACTCATCATAACCATTTCGCCTGGATGCTGAGCTGGACTTCAGTTCAGGTTTTGTACACACTAACATCTGTTTCATTAAGTCTTTTATTAATAGACACTTGAAAAGAAATTATCTTTGCTGCATATAGTCGAGTGATACCATTAATATTTAACTCCCTACAAGACCTCAGGGATTGGGCGATAATCTTCTTTTCTCCTACTAGTATATACTCTAGATTTACACATTTTAGAGAAGATTTAAGCCTGTAATATAGATCTCCAAGATATTTTTTGGCTTACACACAATGTGACTTTTGCTCATTTAAGGGAGTTATTCAGCACAACCATATTTTGACATTGAGAGTGCTGACATTTACATGGATCTGGATACATAGGTTTCACTTACAATCAGTGGGAAGAAATGAAGCTCTGGGACATCTTTCACTGACCTGTTTTAGACATCTAAGCTATAATGAAATGATATGTGGCGTACAAGTGCCTTTATCCCTCCTTTATTTAAAGTACACCTGGAAAAGTTGTTCAATTATAGATGCATATGCTACTGAACTCTGTGTTTGGATGAACCTAGCCCTATATAGTCATAATACAGTTTCTTGGTATTGCAATGGACTGTAAATAATAGCACAGTCCCTTCTTCCAGTTCAGTGTTTTCAAATCTTAAGTGTTTTGGGGAAGGTAGGACAAGGGTTATCCTGTTGGCTTAGTTAGCTCTTACAAAATAAGAAAATGAAAAATGTATGCTCTAGATTCTAAAAATGTTCTTTCCATCTTCTTTGAAATAGATCCACAGCTTAACAGCATAATGTTGAAATCTGAAATTTTGCAATCTTTTCTGTACTGTTGAGAAAAATACGTCCAGTTTTGCTGAGTATTGAGTGTCTGAAAAGCATGTGCTGCAGTACCTGTATTTGGTCGCTGTGTAAAATATGCAACTCAGGACTGTTGCATCACAAACATTTTTGTGGTTATCATGGCTTCATAGAAGAAAATTTATGGAAGGTGCAGACAAACTATCTTGTGCTTTAATACCATAGACAACTATCTTTTTTGAAAGTAAATCTTCAAGTCAAGTCCAAAGCAAAAAAGCATAAGAAAGAAAATCACTGCTGTGTTAAACAAAAAAGTGACAAATTTCATATGTGCAATTTTGACAATTTACTCAACTAAGTCACTGCATAAACCACTCAATTAAAACTTGAAACAATGCTCAATGCCTTACAGAACAACAGAGAGGACACCTTACCTTATGTACAGGCTGGACACTTGCCCAGAGCTGCAGAATTGGAGAGGAAGCATTTTTAAAGCCAACTTGTAATGCACTGATTAAATTGCTGAAAAGACATCCATTTTTATAATGCATAAATACTTTGTATCATATTTTTATGGAATTTTCTGAGATCATATTTCATAATATCTGAATATGTGGCATTCTACAATTCTATAAAAGTACCTGGTATTAAATACAATTTCTTCCAAATCTGGAATAGAGGCAACAGAATATATTCAGGCAACAAAATAGTTAGGGCTGTCTCTGATGATGTAGGTACAGAATATGCATCAGGGACTGCTCAAAACTTAACAAAAAAAGCAGTAACTGTTTGCCCAAGATACTGCCACATCTTTTTGAATAAGCTCAAGAATTCCACAGCAGATCCATTTGCAGGAAAAAAAAAAAAAATGGCAATGTTAATTTAAAAACTACTCTCTGTGAATTATTTGAAAAGTATTATCATGCAGCCTGGAGTTTTGTTGGCTTAGATACCTGCAGATACACAAGGGCTTAAGTAATAAGATATGCCCTAGGGTGTGACAGTACACAAGTTTGAGTGCGTTAGGTATGAAGGAAATACAAATCTGAAAGGTATGTTGCACGTCACATTGCCCAACATCCCAGCCTTTGGGTTGCTTCTTGTCTGTTTCTGTGTGAGCATTCTTTTTCAGTGGGTAGACTCAAGGGAATTAGGAATGAATGGAAAAAACCTTCAGGAACCATGAATGAAGAACAGAAGGACAAAACCTTCTGTACCTGGGCTTTGTGAAAGACAGATTTTCTCATCTCCAAAACGTACACCCCCTCTTGTACACCATCCTTTAAAACGAGCCACACACACTGATAGGTTAAAAACCACCTGTGTACAAGTAACAAACACAGAGGTTGAAGAGAAATGTCAGTAGTTTCCTTCTCACCAACAAGCACATTAATGAAAGCATGCTCCCCCACCAGTCCCCTCTCCAGCAGCAAACACTGATTCAGTCTGCTCCACAGATTGCCCACTGCCCTCCCTCCACTCTTCCTCCCTAATCTCCCCAACTTCACCTGGCTATCTCACCCCTCTTTGCTCTAACAGCTCTAGTAACTTAAAAACATTCCAGCATACAAAGTCCAAGGTAAGGAAAAACTGCTCCACAAATAACTTATGGTTTTTTCATCACAAAACTGGTATTTTAGGTTTTCCCTGGTTCCTTGATTTCCCTTCAGTTGTCCTCACTATCTTGTATTTAAATGTATCTAAATGAATGTATAGCTAATCATACACAAAATAAATGAATGCAATATCTTAAAAATATTACTTACTTAAAAGTAAGTTTTTAAAGCTACTTTATCAGGGCAGAGTTTGGCTGTGATTATTTGAATATCACTTTTTGCCTTAAATAAAGAAGTATACACTTGGCCATGAACATTCTTACTTTTTTAAAACACTGTAGTAACTCACGAAGACCAAATATCTTCAAGTAATTAATATATGACGGTAATTTTTCTCTTTCACTCAGATCACTTTAAATGTTTATACCAAATCTATTTCTTTCTCTTTTATAAATTGCTTGGGGGTGAGCATATTTTTAGGGTAGAAAATCTTTTTCTAGTCAGAGAAGATAATGTATGTGAGCCTAATTTACTGAACTGAGTGTGTACGTGAGACTGACTATGAGAAACTAAAGGGTGTTTTTCAGAGGGGACAGGATGCTATGTGGACATTGCAAAACACAAGTGAAATGGATAATGAGCTTGAATGCAATGGTACTACTGGCTTTACTAACATCTTAATTTTTAATGGTATACACCTTGTGAAAGCCTGTAACTCTAATCTTAGCAATCTTTGTCATTGTGTAATTATGACGTTAAGCAAAAAATACTTGTTTCTCACCTGTAAGAAAATGCAAGATGTTCTCCAGCTTGAAAGGTTATGATTTATGTACAGATATATAAGTTGCTAAATATATGCTATATGTGTTGGAGGTACACAGCTTTTCATCTGGATTTGGACCGTGATTGAGAGAAGCATTTAAAACAAGTAGCAGTAAGTGTATGCTATAGTGGGGAAATGACAGTTGTACTTAGGTATGTATTACTTAAACAGAAAAGCATAAATGATAAAAATATTCAGCAATTGATGAAGCCACTATGTTTAAAGACAGGAAGGAGATGCAAGCCAAAGTGCTTAAAGGGTGTAGTATAATGTATTTCTACTTTGCATTGAAGGGCAGCTATGCTGGCAGAAGTTTTCACCCCTGAGGGAACAGTTCTTGACTGTACCATCTACAAGGCTGAAGCAGGTTTCTTTTTATGGGTAGAAATCCACACAAATCCTGCCAACTGAGGCTCCTCAGGAGACAGACACATTTTATGCAACTTCCAGCAGACCTGCAACAACAGCACCTTTCCCTTACCGCTCACTTTTCTTTTTTTGCTCTCTGGTCTAATCAGTTCCTTCCAAGCCACCTGGAGTATGTCTATTAGAGACAAATACAACATTTCTAGCTGCCACAGGTGAAAGATGCAGATCAAAGTACAGGTTCACTGTAGCTCTACAGCAGCAGGTTATTTTAGAGATGGTGACCTCAGCAGTAACACAAAACACCTCTCAAAGGCCAGCCCAATGTCCACAGAAGAACTGCTCCATCTATTCTACTTCTGCTGTTGCATTTTAGGATTGAAATTAAAGCCAGTGCTTTGACAGCCTCCACTTTGAGGCACACATACAGCAGACTTTTTAGGTACCTCATACTGCTACAGCTTTCCTCAGAAGCAGGGCAGTGCGTTGCTGGACTGCGCGAAGATTAAACCCCATAGCCTGATAGTTTATACCATGTACCCTTCCTTCCTTCTATCTCTACCTTCAACACCTTGTGTCTTTTCACTGCAGCCTTCCTACTCCTGCTTAAAGAATCATTACAACACCTTCTGGATATTATCAGTTCTCTGAAGGAGAAAAAAAAGTAATTAAAAAACATCTTGGATATGCCCTTCTTTCTTTAGGACAAGAGTCTCTCATGGTTCCCGTTTGCAGCAGAAAGCAGGCAGCTCACTTCTATCCTCAGCAGGGCTCAGATAAACAGCTCTACCTAATGAAGAAACAAACAGGGATTCCCTCTGTCAAGGTCACAGAAGAAGAAAATGCACCTGGGAGCATGAGTTCAACCAAATAAAAAAGGTTCTGTGCTCAGTGGGGTTTGGTTAAATAAATCAGGTCCAAACTTTTAGGAACACAAACACAAACCATTCCCTTCTCAATGGGGTAATAGAAACAAACACACCAAGTTAATGAAAGCAGCAGGGATTGACCAAACAGTTCAAACTCTCCTTTGGAGCAGTGCGAATAGCTGTGAAGCAAACAACCTTAGCCACTTGGCACAGGAAAACAGAAGTGGCTCTGCTTTGGTTGGATGACTAAAAACTTCCTTGATTACAGAAGTCCTTCATTCTAAAATGAGGGGCTAAATTTACTATTAAATGCTGACTGAAGAATCTTCCCTTCAGTTCTGACAGTTCACGTGCCAAGTCAAAGTATTGGCACTGAAATGTCTCCTCCAAGCATTTGATTCCATTGTCTTCATAGCTGGTCCAAATTCTGCATCTCCTCACACTCCTGTACTGCCAACATTACCCATCAGTATTCCTTCTATGCACCTGGTCATAGAACTGACCATATGGAAAATACATACACATGTATATATGGTATTTATGGCTGCTCACTACAGGCTGTAAATACCATACTGCAACATTAGAACTTCCCAAAACACCAAAACAATATACCCACACTCTTTCTGGGCCTTCTTCATTTCCCCACTTCACCTCCTAGTGTGCACCATGTTGCATATTTCTTCTTACTTTCATATCACCTTGCGTATTTGTATGTATACATACAATTATTACTACTGCAAATCCATCTATTCACTTATGTGTATTCGGCTGCCATATTGAGACATAAATGCTTCCTTGAGACTACACCAGAATGCAAGATTCTCTGCATATAAAACAGCTACAACTGCTGTTCAAAGTACTTACCGAACAGGCTGTTCAACTTACACTTATAACTTCTGGTTTCATCCAGTACATGTTCCCTAGTAGAGGGGATTGATTTAAAAGTAGATTTAAGCTTCTGTTATTAAGAGATAACAACATACTTACCCAGGATCCAGTAACACAGGAACTCGAGATCCTAATTTAGGTGGCTAATTTAGGTATCACGAGAGTATAGCCCTGCATACAAAAATAGTTGTATTTATACATCTGGGATAAAACCGGTAAATGGGGAGAAAGAAAAAAAAAAAAAAAATAAGGAAGAAATTTGTCACTACCTTATTAAAGCTAACAACATATCCTGGATACTTAATAAAACATATCATTCAGTGCAATGAAACTATCAATTTAAGTATAACAATTCCAAAGTAGGCTTGGATATGACTACTACAATAGCTTTGCTAATTTTTCAGGAAATAGATACAAGAAAAAAAGTCATAGCCTCATAGCTAAAATAAGTCACCATTTCATGTATACAATATTTCAGCAATGCTGAAGTGTATCCAGAAGTGCAAGCTCATTACCCAATTAAGCAACAACATCTTGTTTCATTAACACCTGTCTATGCTATTCCATTCAGAAGAAGAATCTATTTCAATTGTGGAAAGGACAGGCTTTTGTATGCTATTACAATACTATTCATCAATAACAAAAAGCTTGCTATGGCCTACAATTAGCATAAAGAAATCATAAAAGCAAAGACCAATATTCCCTCTATTCCCTTCTCAAAAAAAAAAAAAAAAAAAAAGTTAGAAAAACAGAAGACAACTAAAATTCGTTCTGACTGAAAATATGACACTTCATTCCACTTCTGCTAGGTTGAAGATATCTGCCTCTGTGAAATTCCTCAAAACAATATTTCCTCAGGTTAATGTATCTCTCCCATCTACTCTGTTTTCACGTTCTATATGTGTCATTTTTCCAAGGCTACATTTTTTCTGTGCCCTAATAATGACACCTGAAAGGCCGAATTAAAAACCAGAAGGATAAAGAATGTAAACATTTGTAACTCTAACTATAAAACCAGCATGGTAAAAACATCAATACTGGTTACTATGGAGAAGCATCATTTGTGCCATATGAAAGCTGTCCTACAAGTAACAAGTGCCTCTGACAATTTCCACTTTTAGTGTGGCAAACCCAGTATGCCAGTAGGATGAGCAGAGCAGAATACTAACTTGCTACTTTATCTTGAGATTTTTTAATTCCAATAAATGGGGAGAAGGACAAAGTTCTTGCCAAAATGAAGACGGGAATGGCAAAGAAGCTGGACACATTAAAGCATTTATTTGGGAATAGAGAAATCATTTTGGTAATCATGATGAGAAACAATTTCCATTTAACCTAATCAGGCAAGTCAAAGAAAGCGATCCAAAAGATTAATTAACAGCATTTTAAGCAGTCAAAAGAGTCTCTTCGGCCATTACTGGGTGTAAACCATGAGTAATTCCTTATAACCCAGTAGAACTGCACCAGAGGAAGGGAGCTCAAGCGTGGACCTGGAGCCATAGAGAGGAAATGCCATTCAAGCAACACTGACATATTAACTGACAGAGAAAACACCACAGTGCTTTTTGGTGTCACTTTAAAATGCCCTTCCTGGATTTCTCTACTTCATGTGAGCTTGGTCCCTGCATTCATTGGCTTTGCTCATAAACCCCTTTCATTATTGTAGCAGAGCTAAAACTGAAACACGCCACAGGCCATGCATGGCACTCATAATGTTCTAGTGTTGTTATGTATGAATGAGGAAATAAACTAAATTGACATAATGCACCCCTATTTCCAGCATAACTACACCAAAACATCTCTTTTTGAATAACTGCACAAGAAAAACATGAGAAAAAACCCCTACCTTATGCCTCTAGCCAACATAATTTTATCTGCACAAGAACAAGAAAACAAGTTCTCTTTTTTCTTATTCTTCACAAATATAAAGCATACTACATGCTTTGTAAATATAAGTTGTTATGGCATATTGTTTTCTACCTATTTTCTTTATATAACCCAGAAGTCAAAAAACACAAAAGCCTTTTTCATTCCTTGCTAAAATGTGTTGTTGCGGTTTCTAACCATGTGCTATTGCGTCCCCCGATTTGCTTTTCGTAGTGTTGGTGAGAAGAAGGAAAAGCAGCTGCTAAAGGAAGATAAGGAGTTAGGATCTCTGTGTGATAAAATTACTAGAAATCTTACAAATTCCTCAGGGCAGAAAAGAATCCTTCAGTTTAATGCTATGTACAAATTATTATAAAGATTTACATTCTAAAAAAGGGTTGGTATTAGACTGATAGGCCCATTGCCTTCTTCAGCTTCCAGCACCATTTCCTTCCATAGTTCTGTTCTCTCCACCCGCTCCCAGATGCAACACCCTTGCTCAGGCTGCTTGAGTCTTTGTCCTAGGCACATTTTCTTCTGTCTTTGAAACCGGTGTTCTGTTCCAGTTTGCCGTATAAATCTCACCAATTTTTATTTCTAACGTCAGCAAGAGGCAGTGCTGAGAACACAGGCTCCAGTATCCAGATTCAGACACAAATCAATCCTTGGCAGGGCACGCAAAAACAATTAAATTCTAGAAAAGATCTGTTCAGTGGAAAGTATGCTCAGCAAAGGCAGAATTGTCAAGGAATTTAGCACATAAAATTCCAATTGTTAAGAAATCAGACACCTACATTACCAAGGGGACTTTATTTGCATCCTTAAGTTGTTCTTTTTTCTTTCTTTTGTGAACCTGCCCTGAGGGCCATATTAAGAATGCAAACTATAGGAGCTCAATTTAGTAATGACAACGCCGACGGCATTTTAATCCAATAGCACAGGTAACTGTTGAAACATCCCACATTTTTAGGTTTCCAATTTCTATCTCTCAATAAGGTCATCAGAGAAAAGCAGCCATGTCTCTCAGAAGCCAAATTGTTATAGCTGGTGATTTGAACACCGTGTTGTATCACTTCAAAAATTCTCATCTGCACCGCCAAATATTTATATTGTTATCCCAGAGATTTGAAAAGAATACCACAGAGCACCTAATTTCTAAAGTTAAAAAAACCATTCTAATACAATTAATTTCAAAAGCATATGCTGAAAGTGAGCACACTTGTCTATCTGAAATACTAATCAAATACATTGCAGTAGGAACAAGTTTTGTTTAAAAAAATCAAATATGCATTTTGCATATATGCTCTCACCATTTTTCTCAGCACAGAAATGGGGAGTTCTTTCTGGTTTGTTTCTTCATGTATTTTTAGTACTTTAAAATAAATACCTGTTCTCAGTATTTCTTGATTTCAGAACACAGACACTGAAAAGTACAGTTCTGAAGGTGACACGATGAGGTTGAAACTCACACAAGTGACAAACTGAGATTTCATCTTTGTTTTTCTCTTTTTTGTTTGTACCATAGTCTCCAAGACTGTCTACGTGCTGAGTGACAAGTATGAATGTTAAAACTTTAATCGATCTATTTATATGAAAAAAATTTCTATCTTTTGGGATGACTTACTGCTGTTTTGTGACTGATTTTACTAATTTCTGTTAGTTAAACTGTAGAACATACGGAGAAGGCAATGTACCTCATTGCACTGTCTTTACCATCTCTGCAGTGACAGCAAATGCTGAAGCCCTTTGATGCCCAAACACACTTTGAACACCATTACAACTCTTTGTTGTGTGTGCTACTCCTAGGTGCCAAACTTGAGAGTGCTGCCAACAGTTTTCTTCTGATCCTGAGGCCACGTGATGGAAGGGCACTACACAATGGTCATGCCTGAAGCTACAGCAGGAGTGTGCTGGCAGGTGTGAGATGAGCTACTCTGAAGGACCAGAACTTTTTAAATATATAAATAAGAAAAGCTATGAAATACATTCTGAGTTGTCTTCTGTGCAACATGCTCTCTGAATGTCCCCACAGAACCCTGATCATCACCTACACCTGAGTCTACCATGGGAAAACCTTAATGAGAGATAAAAGTGAAATAACTACCAAGCTTGCTGTCAAAACAACTGTAAAGTGTTCATTTGGGGGATACAAATATTCACTCTGAAAGAAAACAAACACCGTTTAAACAATCTTTCATATCTGGGCAACTGCAGTCTGCAGAGTTTTATGCTTTGGTTTTTTGGGGAGTTTGATACTGCCTTTATCTTTCATAGTAACCATACGAAAAAATGTCAAATCCACCTATTCTCAAATATTCCAACTTCTACAACATTTGGGCATCCTATCGTTTTTTGACAGGTGACTTAGAAGTACAAGTTTCCTACAATCTAAAGTTCTTAGCCAATTTTATATGATTTACACTATTGTTCAAAGCACTGCTTTCTTGTTCGGCAGAACTGAAATACATTCAATAATCATGACACCAAGTTGAAAGAAAATGCATCAGCACTAAATAAAAAAGAACTGGCTTAAGTTTGTACTCTAGTGCTTCCTGCTTTTTTGAATTAACATTAATTCCGTTTCTTAAGATCTTAAGTCTTACAACTACAAAGGAAAAGAGTACATTGTTATAAGGGTCAATTCTTTTCCATTATTTTCCTCCTTCATTTTTGGGAACATTTTAAAGTGGCCTAGTCATTTTCATATCCTTTTGAAAATGCTGTTTCATTTTTATCAGCAAACGCTCTTCATGGAAACCTCTGACGATGTATTACAACAAGGGTCATGAGACAGAAAAGCATTATGTCCCAAAAATAAAATATTAGCACGGAACTGGGAGCTTGACCTTGAAAAGGTACAAATAAAGGAACTACTTAAAGACAACATATAAACTAAAACTAAGATCTACAAAACGAGCTGATGATTATGAACCTGCCCCCTTCACCACCACCTACCCCATCTCCCCAAAACAAATACCACGAATCAAAAATCTTAAGACTGTGAAGACAAAAACAGAGAGATAAAAACTGAGACTCTTTCTAGTTTGTCAGTCACTGTGACCCAGTTAGATAGCCCTCCGCTCTTCAATAAGAGTTTAAAATTATTTTGATTACTTGACCATAATATCAAGAGCTATAAAAAATATTGGATAGATTGTAAAGCCAAATAGAGCTCCACAGCCTGTTTGTCCAACATCCTCTACTCCTTAAGTCATGGAATATTGTCTCCTTATTCCTATAGCCAAATTACTTTTGTTTGAACACTGCAAACTTTTCTTCAAATGTTCCAAGATTCACAGTAAAATTAGAAAATTTTGCCCAAGAGATCACAAATACACGCAAGTCAAGGAATGCAGGTCTGGACTGAGATGCCTATGTGGGACTCAGCCAGTTTCTCATATTCATTTGACACACAAAACAGTTGGTCAATGACATCATATTTTCCTATCTAACCTCCTCCTTGGTCCTGTGCAAATATTATGCCATATATATATTACACAAACAGACACAGAAACTGGTAGCATTCTCTATCAATGATTTATAGCTATGACCCAAGCATTTTAATGGAACTCAAAAGATAATTACATTTTTGCAATTATACCAACCTTGAAACATAAAATTAATTTAACAACATATTATTAGCATGGCCCAAGAACCTTCTTCTTGATTCTCACATAAGAAAATTGACAGTTTTAATTCTGGCAAATGGTGTTAAATGATACAATTAATTGAAAATTATATTCAGACACCATCCTTGCTAAAGCAAACTTCTCAAGAAAAATGCAACTCTTCAAAAGCATCACGTAATTCCACAATGGGAAATAAAATCAGGTGAGGCATAGCCTCTTTCCTTGAAATAAAAGGGGTCCAATAATAACTATATTTACTGGAAATAAAACCACCTACTAATTGCAAAAAGAGAACAAGATAATTTACTTGAGAAACAAAGGATACCAAGGAGGGGTTTTTCTAAAATTAATAAAAAAGAAAAGCAATGAGAGCCAGAAGGAAAATATATAAAGAAATAGAAGTATGATGTAGTGAACCACATCCAAGAAAGAAGAGTAATGAAAGAAAAGCATTTTTTAAAACATCAGCTCGTAATTCAAGAAGTGTTCTCTTCTCTCCCTTAACTTGCCTGTCCATAAATTTAGGCTGCCCAAAGATCTTCTGCCTCCGTAAAACTTGGATTCTAGAATAAGAAGTTTGCCACAGTAAGAGCTGAGTGAGTTTAAATACACATATACCACAGAGAAATGACAGACGGAAGTAGGTTAAAGAGCTGGAAGGAAACTTCTCTAATATACTATTAAAGACATATTTATTTATAATGAAAATTGCTGAGAAAGAATTCCTTTACCCCTTACTGCAGCTGCAGAGCCACAATATTTAACTACACTCTGGGGGTTTTTTGATATTTCCCTTTATAATATTTCAAAGTCTCCCCATTTACATGTAAAATACCTGTTCAGATCAGTGTATCACTACACAATCCAAAGAGTTTTCTTATCTATAAAATGTGTGAATTTGGTTTTCCACAATCCTTGAAGGCCTTCCATGAAGACCACAGTTTGGATTTAGGCTATTCGACATCTTCATGACATAAATGAAACCAGGTTGTCTTCAGTAACCACAATTATTTAAAGCTGCCATAAAATAAAATCCATAACCTCCAGCCACCCCTCTGCCTATTCAAAATAATCAGCTGTTTTGCTTTGAAACCACTTACATTGTAAACACTATGCTGCAAGCCAAGCTAGCTGGGCCCTGACAGATACATACAGTTACAGTTCTGTAATGAATTGCACAAATAATAGAAACATCCGGAGTATAATTGCTTCTCTAAATTTATTCCATCATTTAGAAGGAGTTCAGCACTAAGGCCCAAGTACAATAATCAAACTTAGCAGACAATAATGCAAGGAGGGAGGAGAGAGGAGAGGTGATTTTAAAAAAAGAAGGTAATCACTTATGTAATATTCCTATACAGTACATAAAAGTATATACCACTTTTATTGAATTATTTGCCAGTTTTCTTCTTCTTTTAAACGTAAGTCTACATCCCTTTGACTCAATTGACTAACTTTTCTGTCATGATTCATCTAGACAGAGCTAAGGCTCTTGAGTTGTTAGCTCAGTTGGTGTGCAGTTAGGTTTATGGCCCCATTCCTGCAATGGAAGCCGCAAGCACCTATTTCATTACTATTTGATCAGTAACTTGAGAGCCCCAGATGGGTGCCACTATGGAAACACGAGCGATTATTATGGACACCAACAAAAAGAGAGTGGACACCTTCATGAGGCATCAGCTTTCCTTGGTTTCTCTCTTTTTCCCAAAACAGCTTCTAACAACAATTTCAGTAAGACTCCTTTACTGAAAGCTCAGGCTGGCACCAGAAAATCCAGGTATCTGCAAATGTTTTTTCTGTTTAGTTTTGTTTTCCTATCCACCTCACTGGAAAAGCAGTGGAGAACTTGTGTCAGTTTCATGACCCTGCAGGACTGAGAGGTAACGTGCTTTCCCAGGAGAACCAGGGGACACTCTGGTCTCTGAAACGTGAACAGGGCAACTTCTCAGTCTCTCCTAAGACATACTGCCTCTTAGGCAACGATGATGACCCCTGGACAATTGCTCCTCGCCAGAGAGAACTTTCAGACCATTCCCTTCAAGGACTGTGTGCCAACAGAGGTCAAGTAAAGAAAACGATGGAGGATTGTTTTCCTGGCTCTGGTACTAGTTACACCAGGACCTCTGTACACAACCCTTAACTAAAGCCAGCAGAGTTTCGAGATAATAGTGCAAGAGCTGTGGGACTCGGAGCAGCCCAGAGCACGGAAACTAGTGCTGCAGCCGGCATGGAGCAATAGTGGCTCCATCCAGATCCACCTTCCCCAAGGTCACCTCGACCACAGAGCTTCTTGCAGGCCCGTGTCTGATGACGGCAAGCGCGGCGGCTCGGTTTGTGCTCCGCTGCTCCCCGCCCACATTTCCCGGCCGCGGCTCCGCTCGGGGTGGGCGCTGTCTGAGCGCGGTGCCGGGCTCGCCGCCCCGCGGGGATGCGCGCAGCGGTGCGGGGGCGTGATCGCGCCTCGCTCCCCCCGGAGCTGCGGCCTCAGCCCGGCCCCGCCGACCGCCTCTCTCCCTGCCCCGCTGTCAGAGCCGGCTGCCCGTGTGGCAGCGGGGCACGGCGGGGCGTGCGGCGTCTGCCTGGGGCACTGCTTTGGTACCGGGGGACGACAGTTGCGTCCCTCGCGGCGTCTGTCCGTCAGTCCGTCCATCCATCCATCCATCCATCCATCCATCCATCCATCCATCCATCCATCCATCCATCCATCCATCCATCCATCCATCCATCCCTGCGTAGGCGGCGGCTCGTGTGTGTGTGTGACTGACAGTGCGGCGCGCACGGCGCGGGGGCAGCCGCTCTCTCGCTCGCAGCTCGCTGGGGCCACGCCGGCGCGCCCCGGCTGCGGCAGCCACTTCTCCGTCCCCCGGAGCCCTCCCCGGTGGGAACAACCTCAGCGGCCTCGTTGCTCGTCCTCCTCCTCCTCCCTCCTGGCGGGTAGGTTACATTACCTGGTCTCTAGCTCGGACTGGATCTAATCCCGCGGCCGCCGCCGGCTCCTCTCCCGGCCGCGGGGATGACTGGGGGAATTAATTTATTTATTTTCCATGAGGTGTCCTCGGCAGCGGAGTAGCGGCGGGAGAGCCCGGGCCGGGCGGCAGGGAGGGAGGCCCGGGTGCTGCTGTCCCGGGAGTGCTGCCGGGGAGCGGCCGAGGCGCTTCAGCACCGGCGCGGGGGGGCGGGGGCTGCGGAGGAGACGCCTCCCGGGCTGCCCAACCCGGCTCCGCGGGGCTGGCGGGGNGGGACGAGATGGGACGATATGGGATGTACCGCGCCGCAGCGCGCTGGGGCGGGCCAGCAGCGCCGAGCCCCCCGCGGGCTCCCCGCCCACCTGGCGCTCCCGGAGCCCCCTCGCTCGGGAGGCGCGGCCGGGGTCAGAAGCGCACCGGCAGCTCCGCGTGTAACGCGCTTCACTTCGCTTCTGGCAGCGCAAAACGTGTCCATCCCCCAGTCCCACAGCGATCTCCTCCTCTTCAGGACTGAGGGTGCGAAGTATTTCATATGAAAGACAGTTTGCGCTCTCTGGCCCATCGAAAGGTTGTAAAACGGCGTATCAGTTTGCTCGTGTTAGGAGAAAAATAAAAAGTAAATTAACGGAGTTCGTTTTGTGTTCAAAGCAGGACCTTCGTCTTCTGAAATAAGAACTGAAATTTGGCCAGTCAGCAATGAGTTGCTGATGGAAATCTTGGTCACCTCAGCATTTGCCATCTTTCTGTCTCATAAAGAAAAAAAAGTTATGAGAACTATTTTGTACATATGATGAACATGTTTATAAAAGTGACCTCTAAAGTATCCAGAAATTCTGTCCTTAGGGCTAAAATCCTGTAGGGAAAGAGATAAACGTAATCATATAATTGCATAATTGAAACCTTTACCATCATGCTTATTCTCACGTAAACGTTGCCCATTATGTGCAATACTTAAGTACTGTGAGGAGACGAGTAATTATAGTTGTTGACATTGCTTTGCGAAATGCACAAAAGGAAATATTAATGTCATATTTTTTAAAAAAAAAACGTTATACATACACTTTCTTAGCACTTTATGAACAGGATCTTTACAGGCGCGTTAGCAACTGAGACTGCCTGTGTATGGACAGGAGGAAAGACCTTGGGCTGTAGGTGGGAGCATTCTTGTTTGCTGAGCTTCTCACAAAGGAAGGAAAGATTGAACTTGTGCAGTTTATTTTTGTCTGTTTATTTTCCAATAAAAGCATTTGAATACCTTAGCTAGCATCAGCCACAATGAACAAAAAGTTTTGAAAAATAATCTGGCAAGGAGCATATCACCCCTCAAAAAAACAGCAGCATGAATGGCAATACCTATTACATTGAAGAATCCATCCACAGAGGACTGCTGTCTGAAGCACAAATTAATAGAAATCAGGTTTCTTTGTCTCCATTTTTTATGAATTGATTTGCTTTTATGTTAGAAGTGTTAGGAATTTTTCTGTGTTTTAAACCATAACCATTAAAACAAAAGACACAGACCTGGAAACATCCGTAATGTAACATTTTAGCATTCCTTCCTTCTTTAGGATGTTACTGTTATTATTTTTGTGTCATCCATGTCCAGGACAAGTTTTCCAGATTCAGGAGAGAATACTTTGTCACATGTTTGTAAAGCAGCCAGGTCTCTACAGTCTCTGGGCAAATTCTGGCTCTGTACTCTTAAGGAACAGTAAGTAGTTCACTGGTAGAGAGAGCAAACATTGTTCTTCCTGAAAAAAGTATGGAGTCATGTTCGTGACATTGCATAAGCTAAGTAATATTTTAGTTACATCTGAGTGCAGGGGCATTTTTAGAAACAAACATGGTGATGCCAGGGCAGCTTGTGGAAGTCACAGTTGCATTAATTTAGGTAGCAATATCAGTCATCTCTCGTGCAAGTATGTGAAAGGAGCCAGTGCCCAGCATCCTCACAGTCACAGTGTCTATCCTGGCAGTAGGTTGCACTGCAGGCTTTGGAAGACCAAGGACCCACAAGGAGCCCACTAAGCCAATTGGAGGAAGAAAAAACACTATGCCATGACTCTTGGGCATGCAAGCAAAGAAAGCTTGGGTAGGTGCCCGTGGTCAAACTCTTCTAGGCAGACCCACACTTACAAGGTTAAAAATGTTGAAATTAGGATGAAATCTGATGTAAAATCTTTTGTAAAAACACTGCTAGTGCTGAAATCAAAGTTGTATACTTAGCATTATAGCAGTCTAAAGCTCTCTTCCATATTCAAACACTTTATGCCCTGAAGAAAATTGTAGGCCATACAGCACCTCAGACAGGTCCTGTAAAATGCAAAGCGTATCTACATTGCCCTTTACAGTGAAACAGTATGGTTTACGTGCTGCTTTATATAATGTTAGGAAAGTAATTTTCAAAGGGAGCTGAAAAACAAATACATGAAGATAGAAATCATACCTGTTTTTCATTGCATAGTTCTATTTCCTCCATTGATAAGCCCTAACTTAAATAGATATGTATAGAGATATAAATATATTTTTTAAATTTATAAATATGTGCTATATATTACATACTAATTTTATACAGTGATAAAGGTGATAAGGTATTTCACATGCACAGTATTTGCTGTACTACATAGTACATGCTTCATGATGTATGTAACACAGCGCTACGTACAGCACAAGTTGATGTATTCTGGGCTTATAAATAAATTTGTATTTATATTACAATTATATATTAATTGTATTAATATTTCATTAACATCTGTATAGAAATAGCAGATTATATTATCATGTGTTAACCATTAGAGGCATATACATCTTCTGTATATACATATGTGCCTCATGCAGCATTTTCAATACCTCTTTTCAGAGCACCCTCTGTAGGAAAGGTGATCTTAATTGACTTACTGTTGCTATGTGCTTCATTGCATTTTGTGGTTTTTAGTCCAAGGCAGTCAGAACATAAATTAGCTGCAGTTGTAGCAGTGTGTGATTCTGGCCTACAGTCTGCACAAGTTCAGATACAGGTTAGTAAGTGCCTGCAATCTGCTTAAAGTCACAAAAATCATCATGAGCCCTCAGATTGGAAGTTGATATATGAATTAATTTTTTCTTCTGACTTTGATTCCAGTGTCATCATATTTTTAAAGTGAATACACTCCTCTGTGAGTGTCTGTAGAGTGAAGGCTCTGAAGTAATTTGGTTCCCTCTTACAGATTGAAAAAACCCTGTTGTCATTCTGCACTTTCCAGTCTTGGTACACCTTTGCTGTAGGAAGCCCGTTATTCAAAGTAAAAATGTTCATAGCTACCTCTGAGGGTAAGAATTAAAAATGCTTCAATGATAGCAATTAATCATTTCTGAGTGAATTTTAAGAAGCTACCAAAGGTTCAGAGCTCTGTGTGTATGTGTGTGTGTCTGTGTATGGAAGAGTAGCACTCTGTATTTTTCAGTGAACGTATTGTTAAGAAGAAATTAAACCAACTTATCTGTCATATAAAGAGTTACCTTTCTGGTTGTTAATTTTGTGTCCAGATGATAGAGAGATAGATTATTGTGAGGTTGCATGTTAAACAAAATCCTGTTATGATTGTAACAGCTTGAGTTTTTTTAGTGATATTAACATAAAAGATTTGTAAGTGTTATTTTTCATTAGAGGAAAAGAAAATGCTGCAAACATTGAATACCTGATGGTATCTTCTGTAAGCCTCTCCACTAACTGCTTGGGTAAGTCCCCTACTGAAATAGTCCCTTTTCCCCACATGCCACTTGTCACACAGATTTAGCTGAGCCCAGAATTTTGCAGGTCCTCTTCTAAGCTTAGATATCTCTGCTACATCACAGGTTATGTCTTCTTATCATAGAGTCTGAATCTAAAGGGTCCATGTTTACAATCAGGTGTTGTTCTGGCCTATGTCAGATTACATTCTGATTATGTTCTATTTTTTCAGGACTGATCTCGGTTCCATAAATACACAGCTCAAACTTCTCTCATGTCCATAAGCAGGCTGGTGTGGTGGGCATTCTTCTCACCTCCAAGTAATACACAGGATAGTATCATGAATATTATATTGGCAAGTCATCTAGGCCAGCTTCTGTAAGCTTTGTATCAACAGCTGGTAATTGTCCACCTTCATTCATACACACAGATAGCTCTGTCACTAGCATAAAATTTAATCCTAGTTCCGTTAGTGAGATACATGTACTTCAGGTTGTGTGATAAAAGTCATATACATATGATTAGAATGTAGAATTCTATGATAATATATAGCCATAGCACGTCTTTCTGTGGAGAGTTTTCTCTGCAACCATCAACCATTGCCCTGTTCTAGGCCCAATAAAATTCTCTTCTTTTTCAGCTCACGGTGGCACAGAGCACAGCACATTTTAACTACAGGAACAGACTCGACTGTGAAAGATCTCTATCAGGCATCACAGAGAATTTGAGGCAGCTGGCAGTTATCAGCTGAAGCAGTTAATCAGTAGCACCGTACAAGATAAACAGATAATTGAAAAGCAGTCTGGAAACCTGGGAGAGATAATAAGCCTCTCTTCTAGAAGGGAGGTAACAGCTTAGGTAGGTCACTGATGAACTCAACTCCCAAATCAGTGCTTTGTCTAATGTCACTGAGAATACAGTGGTAGTTCATGCCTGCTAGCTCTGAAGTCGTATTCAAGCTGTTGTTGGAAATGCAGTTTGGCGTATTCAGTTATACAAATCATTATTGCAATAGAGTGAAGAAGGACTGTATTGCTGAAAGGCAGGTGACCAAAAACCCAGGAGCAACATGGCATTTGTTAAATTACAGTTGCCAAAATAGAAAACTAGTTACATGCCCTTCTTACCCTCCATGCTACTTTGTTTATACTGCCATGCAACCAGGAGTATTCCTGACACACTGACCACGGTTGTCTGTGGGGCAGGTGATTTCTTGTTTTGTGTAATTTATGTTTATATTAAACTAATGGAACTATTCTGTTTTCTCTACCATGAGCACAGAGAGGAGAGAGAAAGGCCAATGTCTATGAGTAAAAGAATGTGTTGATCTTAGGAGTTACATTTTAAAAGAGTCCTAAAAACCGCCTTTCTGTTCAAGTCACCTTTATGATTCTCAAATTCCTGACTACAGAAAATGTGAAATCTTGCATGAACATGCAAGGAAACTGATAGTATTTGGTAACCCTTCTTTCTGGGTTCTGATTTCTTGTAGAACTGTTTTGGTTGTAGGGAGATAGCATGAGATATTTTTGTCAGAGTGGATGTAGAAAATAATGGTTTTGGCCTTTTTCAAAAAAGAAAGTGGCATCTTTCCACCAGAGAAATGCTTTAATTGATCCACTGACATCTCTCTATTTTGTTGAGCCACTCAGGTGGACCACAGGAAATAACCGATGCCAGGGTAATATTAATTCTTGTGGAACTGAATATAACAAAAAAAAAAAAAAAAAAAAAAAAAACAAAAAACAAAAAAAATTAAAAAAAAAAAAAAAAAAAAAAAAAAACCAAACAACCAACAAAAATAAAAAAAAAAAAAAACACAAACAAAACAAAACCAGCAAAACCAACCAACCAAAACAACAAAATAAAAAAAGACTTCTGCTGCTCAATTTACTTTGAAAGATGCTTTTAAAAATCTACTTACAAGACTCCTGTCTAAAAGATTCTGTACATTTACACTGAAAGGACATAGAGCAAAACACATGCATCAAATATTTTTAGAGTATGAGTTGCTGCAGTTACAGTACTAACTAGGAAAGCAACATATTAAATTCACAAAATCCATTAACAAAATTTGCGTGTTTCCATATTGCTGGTTACAGAAATAATGTGAATAATTTGAACAATCTCTGTAAATCTTAAAAAAATAACTGCTGTTTTTCATTTTTATGTATTGTTTTAGTATTTGTTTTACTATGTTACTGTACATTCATTAGTTGTGTGCCTCTGCAAATTGTGCTTCTAAGTATTGAATGTTTTCATTTCATATCTCATTCTGTGCCTGCTAAAACAAAAAGAGAGGGCAAAGTTTTAAAGCTTACAAATGCACCAAAAATTTTAAATTTCCATTTGCTGTTTTGAGGCCTGATTCAACTTTCCATTATAATCCTAATGACAGACTTTGGTCAGTCTAGATCCATTTTTAATATCAGTTTCTCAGTTTAGATGCAACTGCACAGTTGTAAATTACCATTGTGTTATGAGATATACCTAACTTCCTTAGATTACAAAATTTCTTAGGTAGCAGGAGACTTATCTTTATGACTTATGTATTTTTATTTCCTTTTAAAAGAAGATGAAATGAAATAGCCAAAAAAATTTGCTTTTTAGATAAAATTCCAGAATCTATCTAAATATATATTATGTAAGGATCCAGTAATATATCAGTAATTATAATCTGAAAACATGTTGACAATATATTCTTATAAATAATGCAAATAATACTTAGAATAATATACAGAGCCAGAGGGGAGAAAGCATCACTCCCAGGGAAGCACCCTTATAATTAGGATAGAAACAGATCTATTTTACTTTTTTCTTTCTCTTATGAATCCTTTGAGTATTTCAGTCTTCTTCTGAGCTGTGATCCAGATTCAACAGGAAAACTGGAGAATAAATTGTTCAGCTCAGGTTCTTGCTGTATATAACTCTCTGAGATTTAGGTACTACTATAGGAGGTCTGAACAGAGGAAGGTCTTAAAAATTCTTTGTGGTCAAGTTTGCTAATTGTGCATGAAGGGAAACATCCCTCATTATCGGGTTGTGCTCAAATATTAAGTCAGTGCTCTAAATCTCAGGGGATGAAGGTGTCTGTTCTGTATGGGTACATGACTTAGATTACCTGTTCAAACATCATGCTTGAGTGTTCCCAAAGATGTTTGCTTTACCCTCAGGAAAAAGGAAAAGGCTTCCTCCTTAAGGGTTCTGAATTTCACCACAGAAGTACTTAAAACCCTGTTTGTTTGAGGGCTGGGCTGCCTAAGGAACTACATGGGAACCATCCTGCAGCTACAATAGTGTGACTAAGGCCCTTGAGAGTAGATGGGTTTGCAGAAATCTTAGGCATCCGTGAGCATACTCTGATGGGATCCCGTTCTGCACTCCAGGTAATGTGACAGCCCAGCTCCTGAACAGGTTTACAGAATATGATGAACATCTTGAATACCATGAGTACACTGAACTAATCTTTGGTACTTCACATGTTATTCATTGTGTTAAAAGCACTGGACTATATGATCAAAATCATCCATGAAGAGCTTTCACTTCATGTCATGTCTTCTTATTAAAATCCTGGTTTACTTTTCAACTCTCTTCTGGGATAATCACATTTTTACAAATTGGGTAAAACCTTAGAAATAGAAGTATGATTGGAATACTAGTGCTTGGCATGCTTCAAAACTGTAAAAATCGCCAGTACATAATGTATTTACTTTCTATGCTGATTAGGTCAAAAATGTATGTCTACATTTTGGGGAGCACATACCAAACAAGTTCTTCTCCAAACACACAGATCAACACCAGGAGACTTTTGAAGAAGAAAACACACAATACTTAATGTGTGTGGTTCCAAAATGAAGTATGAGGAAGCAGAAGTCAGTTTTCTATTTGGGGACGGTCTCAGACCGCTAATCCAAACCCTATTTTCCCCAACAAATACATAGCATGGGATTCATATATGTCCTCTTACTTTTTGATGACTTTCTTATTCTTTAACAACTGGGCCTGATGGAGCCTCTGCTGGGGCTCTAGGATCATGCTATTCTGTTTAGTTTATTCCAAAATATAAGTAATGATAATTCCTTTTTGCACATTTTAATGTCAGTCATTGTCTCATTATCGGTATTGTCAGTAATTACTGAATTGGTATTGAAATATCTATTTCTTGTCAAATAGCTTGAATTCTGCAACAATTTGTTGTGGTCTAGGGTGACACTTAGGTGGGGATTGATACATCTTAGGCATCTGTATGGAAGGGCTCAGGTGTAAACTATATGTGTAAACTCTTGTTCTAGACAACAGAGTGATGCAATCTGTGGACTCTTCTTGGTGCCTTTCTGCTGATGATCTGCTTTGTGTATGTTTCAGAGGGAGCTGAGTTGTACTCTAGGCTCCATCTGAACAAAGAGAAAAGTTATGGCGTCACGTGAAATGTGCTGTCAGTTTCTGTCTGGCAGTTCTCTACAGGATGACATTCTCAGAAACTGGAAAAATACTATACTGTAATCACCAAGTTCCTGGCAAAAATAGTGAAAAGAACTTTTTTGGGTTTCTTCCAAAGAAGAATCAGGATTCTGTAAAATTGTTGGATCTTCACTTGTCATTTGCTGTGCACACCATACAACTGTACTCAAAGCTATTGGCCAGGTAAAGCAATCTTGGATATCTTCATGTGCCTTTGTTCTGAAAATGTGTATCAATGTAACAACAGTTCTTGGATCTCTTGGGCTTATTCAATGCATTCAAAATATTAACAGGATTATTTGAGTTGGTAACCTGAAATAATATGAGACTGCCTTTATTGATGGAGGTTATTCTGAATTTGGTGCCCAAATGCCTTACTTACTTTCTTACAGTTCCGTGTGAATAAAATACTTTGCTGTAAATACAACTTTTTTTCCTTTGTAGTGATTCCGTCTACTGTGGGAAGTCATTGGTCGCTTATCCTAAAGATTTTTGCTTCTCATAGCACCAGCACCACAGGGTTTTTTAGAGCATTGGGTTAATCTGAAGATCTCCAGATAATATACTACGGACCAGGTTGGAATCCACCATAAGATAAGATCAGAAAGCAATAGCAAAGGACACAATCCAAGTTATGGTCAAACTAAAGTTACACAGTGTGGCTACTGCCCCAGCTACAGGGACAGAGCCTAGACAGCTGCAGAGCAGTGGCAGCCAGCCAGCATGCCTGAACAGATGAAGATGAGGCCAAAAGAGGAGGACTTAAATCTCAGTTATTAGCTGCTTTAATATAGAACAAAAAGCTATATAAGAACTCACATACCCAGACAAGAACTACAACAGCTTGCTGGAAACAAAGGCCTTGAAGTTTCTTGTGCAGCTTTTCAAATGGAAATTCTCATAGCCAAACTATTCAAAAATAGTAGCTTTTAAGATGTATTTAGTTCTAAAACTTTGTTTATACTAGGTACATCATAAACAATCCTTGCCCTCAAATACATCATATACCCCGTCGTTAAAGTGAGGCCATGACTTCACAGGCACATTAAAGTTTATGCAAAGGTAATCCTGGTTTTCTTCTTTGTCTGGGAATGAGAATCTGTGATCCCAGCTGTACTGTTTTTAGTATCCTAACTACCCCACTCTTCACGTGGGCTAGGTAGGATATGCTGCTGTGTCTTGTGTACTTTAATTGTTCTTTGAACAAACAAAAACTATTTATGAAAGCCCCTTTTCTCTCTGAAAAGTACGTTTTCAGATATAATGTGTAAGATGTGTAATCTCCATTGGCTGAAATGATTATTTTTCCTCTTCTATTTATAAGGGATATTAATGCTTTGCAGAATAATTGCAGACCCTGAAACAAGGGTCTGGCAATTGAATAACAGGCAATTAAACAGCTCAAAAAGGAGGAAAAGAAATGCAGTACAAAAAGATCTATCCAGGGAACACATAACTGTCTGCAACCCTCCACATTTCTCTGCGTAGGAAGTAGTCAGGATTAGCTATGGATACAGATGATGTCAGAACCAGTCCTCTAAACCTTTTCAATTTTCCAATATGAAAATATGCTGTAGAACTGTGGTATCAGATATGAAACAAACTGCTAATTTTTTTTATGTCAATAGAATAGAATAAATTTTAGTTCATCTGGGCTGTATTCTGTATACTTTTTTCCTATTGAATAAAAAAGCTTTCCTGATAAGGACATCCTTTCTGAAAGCACTTCTTAAAATAGATGCTGTGGCTAGTGCTTTGACATTGAAGGAAACCAGGGAGATGCAAACAAATTCTTGCAAGTCTTGAATTGATTCCTGTATACTTTAGAAATGGTTTGACTCATTAGTAGATTAATAGGCTGCACAGAGAGCTGGATCTTTGAAAGAAGTCAGTGAATTAAGGGCAGACTATTACCCTGTAGCTCCCATTAGCCTGCACATTAACCATCTAGATCTACAGATATTTCTGTCCCATACAAATCACTGACTGGAATAATGGGTATAGGTTTTATATAAAATCATCATGGCCATAAAATGGAATGTAGGAACATTTTACAATTACTGCAGTTAGAATGGCCAAAGGATTTGAATATAGCTTTGTCAGGATTTTTATTCTCAAGAGCCCACCTATTCACAAATCTGGGGTAGCTGAACATCACAGAGTTAGGTTTCCTAGTATGGTTATTTTTTTCTCAGTAATAATTAATAAAAGCATTTAACAACTTTCATGGAAAAATACAGTTTGACAAATCCGACAGAAAATATACCTGCTCTTGGCTGAGGGCAAAGGAACGGCTAAGAGGACTTGTCATCTCTGATTGCAAGCTACTTTTCCTGCTCTTTAACTTTCAAACAGTCATGAGTTGTGGCGACAGACACAGCGAAATACAGCAGCCCCTTCCAAAGGGCTCACAGTGTTCTGTGTGTGCAGGAAGGTCACAGGAAAGGTCAGCAAGGTCCCAAAGATTCCACATTCGAGACATCTGCTGTGGGGAGGGAGCCTTTGCCAGCTGCATTTAGAATTTCAGTTACTTTACGAGAGATTCATAAAACCAAATGAAACTTGCAAATGAGTAGCAACATTGGAGCTAAGCATCTCAGCTACCCTTATTGTCAGGGGTTAGAAAATGGCATCTGAAGGACACAGTTAATGTCATCAAAAATGTCTCAAATGGGTCAGTGGAATTGTGTTCTGGAACTACCCATTTGTCTCTATTGACTACAGAGATAAGCCAGTGTGTTAGCAAAAGTATAAACAGTGGCAGCTTAAAACTCTAAAAGCAAATAAAATTACTTTATTCTAACTTTTCCCTTGTTTGCATATTACCATCCTTTTTCATGTAAAAAGGGATCAGTGGACTCAAAACAGATTTATCATACTGTTTTTAACTGATTCTTGACTGCTCAATAGTTCATTATATCCACCCTGTGTCCTATAGTACAATGACTTATCATAGACTTCAAATTTTGGATGGTACTTCTGCACTAGATAAGCGCCTTATTAGTTAAACTGAAGAAAATAAAACCAAAAAGCCATGATATGCATGTGAGCTTATGAATTTCCAGAGTAATGGACTTTATTCTACAGTCTCCATCATTGAACAATGCTGAGAATGGAGAAGACGAGGACTGTGATGTCTACCCTGATTTTATTTTAAGTGTGATAAGAGAAATTTCAGCCTGGTCCTGCCTACCCACCATTGTATGCACCTAAACATTAAGAATTAAAACTTTGTTGCTCAGTTCACTACACTTAACTGCAGGTTGCCGAAGTACCCCAAAGTTGCTAATGTACTCCATTTGAAAAGCGTGCTTTGAAAGGATCCTGTAGTGTGGATATAATATCCAATAGAAGCAAAGAAATGGCACTTGTATTTTGTGTAAATTATAAAGAATCTTCTTACAGGTGGCGTCGGCATGAACCCCCATAAAGCTCTGCAGGATCAGGAGTGTTTTATTCAGACAAGCCCAAAGCTCTGGCTGATGAACCCAGGCCAGCAATGCAGCTTCCACAGACCTGCCCACAGCTGGCAGCTGATCTGTGATATTCATGGAGAAGATATATTTCTGATGTGTGCAACATCTCCGTGCTGACTGTGTTCAGACTTGGCACAGGTAGAAATATTCAATGTTCAGCTATTTTCTGCTTTGATAGGAAATCTTGGTGTTTGGTAAGTTTCTTCTCCCACATGTGAGAGCTATATTCTCTGTTTCTTACAGACCTCATCAAAAACTTAGCTCACTATAGTTACAAAAATACAGTAAAAGGAGTAATATTCATGAAAAAATCCTGCCTACCAGTCTTCTTGTAGTGACATGGATCATTTAGAATTATCAAATCAAACAAGGCACTGACACTCAAAGGAGAGCAAATTGCATGTATATGTAATGAATTCAATTTCCATTCATTTTGCAGTGAGAATTTTTAGAGGAGAGAAAGTTGGAAAAATTATAGTCATGTTTTGAGTGAGCACAATGAGACTGATTTCTTGTTTATAAACCAACACTCATGTTTTGTTATGCATATATGACTATACAGTTAATTTTTTACCTTAGAGAACTGTGTTTATTTAGTACTTTTGTCATACATTTCTGTCTTATCCTGAACAAAATCAGTAAAGACAGTGTGGCTTAAAAAAGTAAAAATACCCCACCCAAACAAACAGCTCACCCACCAAGAAAAAGACCCAAACCAGAAACTTTTGTTCTGATGTAGAAAATCTCTCTATGTTGGAGTAATATTTGGGGTAATTTATTCGTGTTTGTCTGAGTATTTCATTTTGATGGTGGAATGGTAATTATTTTTATAGTGAATGAACTCAGAAGTGCTCAAATTAGCAAATGAGTGCTTTTCTAAATCTTAATAATGAAAGATCAATAAGTGATTCTAAAATTAGTTGTGACAGATCTCAGCAATAACAAAGGAATATGGTTTTCAATTCACTTGTGTACTTCAGTGCATTTATGTCAATGAGACTGATTATACGTTATGGCTGTGCAAAGAATTGATTTTTTAATTTAGCTTCTGAATTAAGCAATAGAAATAATTTTTGTTCTGAGAAACTAGTGTTGTGTGGTTGGTAGGTTTTTTTTCTCTTTAGGTCCCAGAATGATGAAAAAAAATCACTTAGTCTGAGACCAAAGTATTTTGTAGCCTTGTATAAACAATTTTCTTGGAGCACAGGTAAGAAAAAGCAAAGAAGATGGACCAGATCCAGACAAAGCTGCTGGAGAAAGCCACACCTTTCTGTCTGGGTGTTATAACATCCATCTGCACTGTGCACCTTAGATTTAGTTTTAAATTCAGATTATGGGAATTAAATCTTAAATATCTCTAATGCTAAATGCCAAGCTGTGAATAGTTTGAAAAGGAGAGTAAGTCTAGCAGAAGAGAAGCCTCATCTTCTCTCTTCTCTGCATTATTGTCAGAATATCTATAGCCTCAGGAGAAAGTAAAAATTTAACCTATGAAATAAAGAGTTTCAGATTCCTATCCTGAATCAGAAAGAAAACAAACCTGAGGTCAGACAAACACCATAACAAGCGGGATGTGGAGCATGTGAAGGCTGGGAAATTTATGGATAGCGTATCCATATGTTGGCGATACTCCATTTTATATAAGACATCATCACTGAGTCAGAGAGAGAAATGGCTTGATAATATGGGGTTCAGAAAACCTTTCTAGAACCACTGTATTTAAAAGCACTAATAAAATACAACACAGTTAAAGCTAAATCTGGTCTCCTATTTCTGCTTTGTACCCTGTAGTTAGGATGCTAACCTAGGATCTGTGAGAAAGCAGGGAATTTAATCATGAACTGCCATATTTCGTATGAACGTCAGGAGCCCTAGATTAAACAGGCATAATGAAAGTTCTTCATTTGTGTGTATGTAATGAAATTTTGAAAATTCTGGTAATGAGCACATTTGGCTTGCACTCACATCATTTTGAAGTGAAAATGCATTTTGAGGAAGAATTTATACTTTGTCAAATCATCGTCATCATCTTTACTCAGGTCTCTTCATCTGACATCAGCCTTTGCTGCAGTCCTTCAATGGATGAGGATGGAGCAGAAATAAAAGACATCATTGGGAACACTTAGCACAATAAGAGTGTTTGATATGGAGTGTGTTTCATTTTGCATCATGTTACTAAATTACTGCAGTTACAGGGAAGAGGAGAAGAACTATTTCTGGTTTGCTAAATGCACCAAGTGTTGGACTTACAGAGCAAAAATGTTCGACTTGAAGAATTGAAAAGCATAAATGTGGATTCAGAAAAATATTAAGATACTGATGGATTGCAAATTTGGAACAGGACTCTATGAACAAGGGCAATTTGCAAACACAACAATCGCTCCCTCTATTCTTCTGCTTATGAGGTTTAGCGACATTCATAACCTGATACTTTAAGTTTGTGGGTGAGACTAGAGCCTAGATTAAATCCAAGTTAGTAAGAGGAAACAAGAGGTCATTTTAACCTATTACTGTTATATAAACTTGTTTTTGAAAGAAGGAATATGAATGATGTAAATTATATTTGTTTAAAGTTACTCTTGATTATGCAGTTTCGAAGTTTCTAGGAAAGTCATGAAACTGTCTTACTGAGAACTTAACATTTTTTTGGAAAGGAAGTGTGCATGCACAGTGCTATCAGAGGTTTGTTTTCTGTAAGTCTCAGAAAGAGGATTTCAAAGGATATTTTTGGCAATCAAGTTCAATCTTCTGCTATTGCTTACTGTGTTGTTACAATAAGTTTCAAGATTTGGACATCTACATTAAAATAAACTTTTCTTCCCAGAGTTCCTCAATATTTTCTTCCCAAGGCACCTCACTCCACATGGATGCACTTTACAGCTTCTCTTATTTGATAAGAGTTATGATCTCTTTCTACTTAAATGGGATTCACTATTAACCACATCCAAGCTTTCTGTTCACGCTCCTTACTCACATATTTATCTTTATCTTATTTTGACAAGGTTTTAAAATTAAACTCTGAATTACCTTTTGAAGATGTCTTCTTTTTTCATTCAAGCTTCAAGTTGCTCCCTGTAATTATTGACCTATTAGCTATGTATTGAGTCAAGAAAGGATAAAACTTCTTCATTCAAAGAACTCATGATGTAAATTTATGAGTGAAATATTTTCCTTCACTGCTCTATGTAGTTAGATAAAGCTGTCCATTAAGAAGTGTATTAATACAAGCATTTTCACCAATCTGTGGAGTTTACCCTGGTTCGTAATTGAGGCCATTCACAGCAGCAGGCAACCACTGATTTAACAACAGTCTTGGGGTGACTCATGCACAGAACTATTTTTGAAACACACCATAAAATTTTTGCCAAAAGACAAGTAGTTAGTCTCTCCAAAGCTGATAATCTTGTGCTGCATTTGCAGAGGCCAGGCAGATTCTCTCCCAGCACTTTTTTCCCCCTTCAACTTCCTACACAAACCAAGAATATAATTCTTAACTCCTTCAGCACTGAGTTCCCTATTCCCTGCAGCTAGTCTAATTCAGATAGTTGCCTTTATATTATTTTTATTGAGTAATGTGTTTCGCTAAAACCTTTAAGAGTGATTTTCTGTGACGCACATAGATTAAATTTTCGGTTCTATGCTTTCCATACCTGAAACAGGTCAAAATATCTCAGAAGGCACACACTTCCTCGCTATTCTGAATCTGGAGATGCCTGCATGTAATGAGCCCTCTTTTTCTGCCTAAAGTTTTGTAGGAACGTATATGATTGCAGAGTTATTTTGTCTTGAAGAGCACTGCCTTCTCTACATCTGAACTCCATTACGTCTTAGAAACCTAAAGTCTGTTTCCCAAAATCTAGAAACTGCTTATTGGACAGTCTCATGAACTGTCAAGAGAGAGTTCAATCCATGACAAGACACAACTGCTTCCATCAGAAACCATTGCTCCGAAAAAAATGTGATTACTACGGTGCATTCACTTGTCACCTGCTTAGAGGTTGGGGCATGGTGGTGGAAGGCAATATACATAGGTTTAATCATCTCTCTTTAGATAATTTATGCACTTTACATTTAGTGTAGGATTAAAACAAAATAATTATGCCAACAACAGTATTCATCCACTATGGAGCCTATCCAAAACTGACATTTCTAGCTGGATGCTTTGGATATCACTGTCAGCCCCAGCCTAAGCTATAGCTTTATTGGGAGGGAGTTTACCTGAGGTATGAAAGCTGTGGATTTAAGCTTGTTGGAGTTGAAGGGAAAGAAATAATTCTCTGGAACATATTTATGTAATGAGCTACATCCAAAGAGTAGGTAGTATCAGATGTGCTTTAAAAAAGTTGAGCCTTTCTAGATTGTTTTTGTGCTTTGCCTAAGGAAAGAGTTTAGCATCTTAGTCCAAAAGGCTTAATGAAGTCTCTTTAGACTGAAAAAAAAAAAAGAAAGAAAACAGATTGGTCAGACTCTTCCTATAAACTCTGTATCCCTCCAGACCTCCATACCGAGAATGTGTGACCCATAAAATAGCTATGTCTTGACAAGTTTAGTGGCTTTTTGTATCAGAAGTAGCACTGACCTGCATCTTCACCCTGCAGCAACTGGTGGTACCTGTAATTCTAACAGCCAGGGAACACTCTTCAGCTCTAAGGACAACTGACATGGACTGGCCACAGCTACACAATATTCTTAGCCTGTGCCTGCGACAGTATCCTTGGGTCCAAAGATATAGTAATGACTTTTCATTTTCTTTGTTTTTCAGTTAATATGTTTGAAATAATGAAAGAATGTTGAAGCCCAGAATGTTGTTTTCAGAGTTTATTTACTGAGGGCATCTGTTATAGGTTCTGAGACAGGACTTGTGGGTGTATTCAAGGTGAAAGACTTGCTGGAATAGTGCTGGAGGTGGTGGTGGGTTAGTAGGGGATAGCAGGGTGGAGAGAGCTCTGGGTGGGGGAGTGCCCTTGTTTCTTACAGTGTCAAGCGTTTTCCCAAAGAGTGTTAGATGGTACAGATGAAAAACACGCCAGAGAATATGTTAATTATTAAGCAGTATGAATGGTTGAGTTCAGGGTTTGAGCTTGCTCTCTGATCCTGCTTTATTCAGCAGTGTAGGCACAGATAAATGAGATAAGGTTTTACTACTGGGGTCATTTTCCCCTAATCCAAAAAATGCTCAAACATGAGTAGGTAAGGAGATAGAAGCAGATAACATCAGGCTGGTTTCAATAACAAGGATTGGACAAAGGTAGCACAAAATGCTTGGTTTTACCCTTCACAGCTGAAGTAAACTATTCTTTTACCCTTCCTTTACTACACATACATGTTTAGTGGATTTTGTTAGAATGGGAATGCTGCAGGGACAGCAGAGCAGAAATGGAAAGTAAAAGAGGAATCCAGATCACAGAGGTGCAAAGACAGAACTATGAATGAGTTATAAACCCAGAATTATAGCAGTGGGTAAAGAGGGGTCTTAAAACAGGATTTTCATAAATACGACAGGTTGCAATGACATCTTTATCCTAGGCCCACAATAGATCTTTGGAAGGACTGTTAACATCACTCCTATGGTATCACTTTTTTTTCAGGTATTTGTTTTAAATAGCAGTTTCAAGAAATAAATTATTCTTGAGATATACCAGTAGAACAGAAAGGCATCTTGAATTTTAAAAAGAAACTGGTACATCTTTGGACAACCCTGCTGATCAAATCTATTTCTCTTAAAAATTATTAAAGTAGACATCATCCTTCGAAACATCTTGAGACAGTATGTCTATAAAGTACAATAAAATAAGAAATACACAAATCCATTCAAAATATAGATAAGGAAATATGGCTGTTTATTTGATTCCTTATAGATTTTTATATTATCACTTCATTCTAAATGATGATTTTTTAGCTTTCACAATTACTCTCATTCTTACCATTTCTGTAATTTGTGAGTCTTTGGTTGAAAATTATTGCAGTTAATTCCTTAAGGGCAACAGAAATGGCAGGAGATTTTGCAGCTGGTAGGTTTCTAAAGCAAATAATGTGATAACTAAAGAAAAATCAAATAATTCTCTTATATTAATTGCAATTAATTGTAGTTATATTACAATTCAATTGTAATAATGTTTTTAAAATACAGAACACTGTTGTTTCTTCTTTAAAAAATCTCTTTTAATGTAATTTTCCTCACATTTTTGGGGGTTTTTGATGTATTTATTTAAAGGAATGGTAAATCAGTTTTCAAAACATTATAGGTGATCATCAGTTACATGCTTATACTGTTTATTTCAATCAGACAAATTTATTTCTGTGGCTACACCCTCAACCAGGTGCTTTGACTGCAGTAGAAATGGGGATCTGTAAAGGGCTGAACTGGCAGGTCATTCTCCATGCAGTGCTTTTACCTTTCAGTTCCAGTGTGATTTTTGAGAGTTTAGGGTGAGAGGTACTTCACAGAATAATGGCCTGAAGTGAAGAAGAGCTGATCAAGGCTTTTGTCATTGAAAAGTAAATCATCAGCCTGCTGGTTTTAGAATCTCATGGACGTGGCTTTATAGTGTCTCTCTGAGAAATATCATTTCTAATTTTTCAAGAGGATAAGCAAATCTGTAAGAAATGTTTGCTGAGAAATCAAGGTCCCAAGTTGGGAAGGAGGGATAAGATATAATTTCAACACATTTGATTGCTTTGATGATCCCCACACTATAACTCTCTCTTACTTCTGGCAGGAGCACTAGCCTATTATTTTTTAGTGCATTGACAGCCATATAAAGCTGCAAAGGTACTGAATCAAGTACGTTATTTACTAGCAAAGATGACAGTGGGAAAAGCTTGAACGACAGCTCTATGATCTGCATTGCCATCTAAACATGAAGATCTGAGCACAAATCTATCATAAGGGCTTTGTACCGTAAGGACTTCTCCTTCAGAACAAAGCCCAAAAGGACTGCAATCACATCCTGATGAGCCTGAGAAATCCAGGTCTCCTTTGTGAGTAGGAAGAAAGATGCTGTACTACTTCTTCCAATGGCCAGGTACAAGCACAAAACCCAACAAACTTAAGTACAGTGTATTAAAGGGCTTTTAAACTCTCTTGCTTAAAAAGATTTCTGATCTGCGTAGATGAGATGATGATGACCAGCCTTAGCCAGCCAGTCAAATAATTTATTAAAAGCATGGATTTTGTCCAAATTCTGCTTGCTACTGTTTTGTGAGTTACTGCCCTGGAGACCCTAAATACTGAGGAAACTTAATTTAAATTAATTTCCTTACTTAAGTACAGTTCTCCACCTCATTCAACAGCAACAAATATTGGCCCTATATGACTATACAAACTTTTTTTTTTTCTTATATAAAAGAAATTCATCTTGGAACTAAACAACTTGCTGTCAAAGTTCTTTTTTTTATCTTGGGCTGATGTGATATTTTCAGATAGCAAATCATATTGGCTTGTATTGTAATCAGGCACTCTCTACAGGTGGTATTATTTGACAGTGAAACTGGGAAAACCTTTTTCTGTCCTTGCATCTTAAAAGGCAGGGGACATGTTCAGATGAAGTATACAAATATCATTGTGGAAGAAGCAAGAAGGCCAAAATGCACTGACAAGGACTAGAAGGGGTTGCTATCAGCTTTGGTGATGACATTTGCTTTGCATTAATCCTCTTCATCAAGGAAAGAATACACTTCACACAACAGATTGATTCAAGATGTTTGGGACACTTTGTGAATCCCTCGTCAAGACAAGTGTGAATCATTTTTGCGAGAGAAAAATCAGATCAATAAAAAGAAAAGGGACAGCTCAACATAAGGGAGATGTTTCTCTGAGTGGCAGAGAGCCACATTCAATGTTCTCCTCCATGCGATTTAGAGCAGAAATTAAAATACTGGTCTCATTCTGCATTTAAGAGCAGAAATCCCCTTTTGAGAAACACCAATGAGGAGAAATTGTTATAATGTGTAATTGTGTAAATAAGGCCAGTTATGCAGTAGCTGTAGTTTATTGAAGTAACTGCCGTATTTCCAAGTTACTGGGAATGAATATCTGAATGCACATATTTTCCATGATGATGTAAATGTTTCATGCCTTATTTGCAAGTGGTTGTGGTAAGATTAGTGGCATTTTTCCTGCTGATGTGTCTGCATTCTTGTAGCATTCTTTTGCTAGCTAATAAATCAGCTGAACTATCTATCACACATCACAGCTTTTTTTTACAGTTTATGGTCATACCCAAGGAAAGCATTTCAATGGATGTCTCTCAGTAAATAAAGGAGTGGCCATTTTTACTTCAGAAATCTAATGCAAAGCTTTTGTTTGTTTCTTCAGTAAGATAACTACATTCTACAGATAACCTTGATCTTTCTCCTCAGAGATAATAAATTTACAATTATCTTCTAGAACTTCCTTATTTTGCAATTTAAATTTGAATTTCATCTTTAAGAAAAATATGCATGGGATCTAAAACAGATGAACCCATGCTTATTGAATACCTTTTGAAAACTACAGAAACAGTAATTTATATCCAAGAAGTGCTTGATTTTTCTGAATAATAATTTTAAAAAATCTATTCCAAAGGTTGTAATTTCTATCACTATAAGATATATTTACAAAATGATTATATATTGCAAAAGTGGTGAATGTAAAGCTTCATGTTAAGCACTACATTTTATGGTACAGCTTTTTATCAGTAAATTTTCAAATATCTTAATAGAGTTGGTAATCATAAAAATATCATTATGCCAGATGGGTAATTAAAGAAATAATAAAAAAAAACAAACCCAAACAAAAATGCAGGTACTTTGATAGAAACATCTATGAAATAATTGTTGACATTGTATTGAATTTGAATAAACAATTCAAAACCATTTTTTATTTTTGTTTGTGAAGTATTTCCACACAATAAAAACTCTCACTCCTAGGTGAATAAATATTAAAAACTGCAGATGAAATTCGACACTGATAATAGCACAGAAATGCACATGGAAAGAAAAACAATCCTAGCTGCAGATGCAATGACATGCAACAGTGTAAGAGTTTCCACATGAAAAGAGGTCCTGGGAGGTTTTTGTGGTCAATTCCCTGACAATCTGAGTTTAATATAGGGCTAAACAGGGAACATAAATATACCAATGTGTAAAAGGGATATGTGCAAAAAGTAAATATTTTATTATTTTCTGAGAATACAAACACATAAAACCCTCCAAAACTGTAAAAAGCCTGGAGAAGTGTGTATGGAATAATAAGAGGTTAAAAACTGTTTAGGACAAGTGGAAAATAAAATAAAGATTTTTGGGGTTTCAAATTCTGATTGCTTTCCCTTCAGATATATAATTTCCAGAGCATATGCTTGGCATATTATTTTATTAAAAGGACAAATAATTTAGTGTATTTCAAGATGCTCTTTAGGATTCTATATATTTTTCTAAATTAAGTTTGACAATTCAGTGCTAAAGTCTTAGCGATCCACTTTAGCTATGCTATGTAATCAACAGGGAAAAATAGATGCTATAGAAAAGTTTCAGCTCACCTTAATATAGTGATCAAAAAAATTGCCCCAATTAATTGCCCTGGAGGTGTCTAGTTGCATCCATCAGTTCTAAAGACAGCTTAGAGTAATGTGCTGCTGGTATTTCTGCCATGTGTATTTCTGCCACCTCTGTGGTCTACAACACTGTCCTGAAGAAATCATCTATAATGATGAAAGGTTGATCAGTTTTCACTTTTCTTCTGAGATGGCTAACCTGTCCCTGACTGTTGGCCATTATTTTATCATACAAACCTTTAACTGAGGAGAAATCATCTAGTTTATAACTAGCAGTTTATAAGTAGCAGTTTATAAAAGAAAGGCCTGAAAAAGCCCCAAAACAAACAGTTGAGAACAAAAACTACTTTTTGTGTAAGCATTAGCAAGGAGAGAGGAGAGTTTGCATACTGCATCCACTGCTCGCCTCTCTGCAATGTGTGCTCATTTCAAGGCTTCTGCTGTTTCAAGAGATGTTAGTAATTACAGAAGAAAATAATTTTCTGCGGAGTATGATGATTTGAATGGAATGGGAACACATGAAATACAACCTAACAGGTCATGAGTTAGTGAAACAGTTTTTCAGTTTCCTTGCAAACCATGGTGGTTTTCCTACCCTTGAAAAAATCAGAGTGCTTAAATCTGACTGCAAAGAATGCTTGTGAAGACTGTAATTAAGGTTCAAAGCCAGTTGTAGAAAACATATTGCATTATATATGTGCATAGGATTTTGCTGCATGATTTTATCAGTTAAGGCTGTAGCATTTCCAATTTTATTGTTATCTGAGAAATCCATTTCTAGCACAGTTTGTTCATGACACTGCTAACCCACTGTAGGCACATAAGATTTGCCCTTCAGACACTGCATAACCTTCCTGTCAGTTTTGGGGGTGATTTAATAAAATTGTTGTTGATTTTAGTATGCTTAATGGTCTGGAACACTTTTGTATTAACAATTTGCATATTCCTAATGAAAACACTGTGAGGTATTTCACTGTCAGCTGTTTGCCAGTCATAAATATCACCTTGCAACATTTAGACAGAAAAGCTTTTTTTTCTCCATGTGCCCTTATTACGTTTTTGCTCCTTGCTATTTTTAGCTTAGCATTGCAACTGATATGAAATGAGGTGCATAAATATGCCTTTTATTGTATATTTTTGCACAAGACAGTAAGGTGGCAAACCTGAACCTTCTGTGTTTAGCAGGAGAAGTCCATCTTTAAAATGCAGGAGTTTGATCTGGTTCAGTGAAAGAACAATCATATATTAAAGGAAGAAAATAAAAGTATGAGGACTCAGTGCAGATTTAGAAATGGAAGCCTATTCAGTAGAATTAAAGAACATTATCCTTTCATTCTTAAGCAGTGAATGTAAGTTATTTTATTCCAAGCCATTATTATTATCTGTATCCAGCATGAACCGTGGAAAATGTTGAATGATTTACATTTTGTAAAAGAGAAGTTATGTTTGTGTTAGAATTAGAAATATGAAATATGTGGTAATTTCACTCTTGGATTGTCCCTTTTGTTATGGCAACTATTATATTTGGATTTTATGAAGTAGGAAAGATTATCCTTCATCTTAACAAATGTCTTGCACTTTTACTTTCTAATGAGACAAAATGCCTTCCACAGCAAATTTGGTTGTAAATTTTGTCAGTAGAAATCTGCCCTGTTTAACATTGTTCTTTCCTGAACTTCTCTGTTTTGAGGTTATTAAAGAATGCTATTGTTTTGGGGGTTTTATAATGACATTATTAGTACAGTGTTAGTACACAGGAAATCCACACTGGAGTTAGAGAAAGCAAAAAAAGAAAATAAAAATGCTTTCTTTTCTCTTCTAAGAAGTTAGGGAAGTGTCATGAATTCAGAACTAAACTTTCGGGCATTAAGCAGAACAGAAGATGATCATTCTGAGGAAACAGTTTGTTTCCAAGTTCAAATCAATCAAAATCATTCAAAATAACGTACATTGTAGATTTTTCCTTATGAAAATGTTTTTCTTCTCCAAAGTGAAGTGTGATCATGCTCCATTTACTAATATTTTTTAGACCTTTTTGCCTCTTCTCTCAAATTAATACCCAAAACAAGAGACAATTTTACGAGCAGGAAAGGTCTGTCTTCACATCTCCTGTTGCAATTAACTTTCCACATTGATTTGAAGAGAGATTTCAGCTTTACCATGGTTTTTCACAGGAGTGAATTCTAGTTTCAGAACCGTTAGTTTCCTTCTCTCAAGAATATTTAGTCATTTATACGAAGAGAAGCAGCTGTATGGAGATATTGATGTTTAAGGCAATCATCTGGCATGTACAAGGGGCAGGTGAGTTCAGAAAACTCTCCACATTTTCAGTAAATATCAGGCATATTGTTTAATCTAATGACCCCTTTCAGGCTGATTATCCACAACCTCCCAAAGTTCAGTGCTTTGTCAAGAGGCCATCACATGGCTGGGTGGCATATTTTATGCTGTGTTTCTTCATCTTATAATTTCAGGGTAGTTAAACTTTTGCTGGGATCTTTATTTTCTTAACCTTTTTTGGTTTGTTTTTTGCTTTTTTTTTTTTTTTGTTTGTTTGTTTGTTTGTTTGTTTTTTGTTTTGTTTTGGTTTGGTTTTAAATTTTATTAGGAGTTTCTCTGAATTCCTAACATTCCCACTTATTTTTCAAGCATTTCTTTGATTACCCATATAACCTATGAATGGCTGCCATTCTTCAAATTCCTATAACACAAATTAGCCCAACATTCCCATTAAAAAAACAAACGGAACCAAACCAGCTTTCTCCCAGGTCCTATGTTAAACAGACAATTACCCTTACAAATTGAATTCTAATAATTTCTTTCTTTCCTTGACAGATTGCTCCATCTCTACAACATAATGAAAGACAAGTGCTTCACAAGTATGGCCATGAATAAAAGCTGGTTCATAGATGTTCTCTTCTCCTTCCAAGGAAAAGGACAGGCAAGGGAGCAGCATAATCTGCAGTGCTTTTCTTCAGAAGGGAGTTTACAGCTCTCATCTTGAGTTAAAGAGCTGAAAGATACGAAGTCCAGAGCTCTGCCTGTCATCCCGGGGTGTGTGTGTCTGAATTGGGGGCAGGGGTGTTCCTGTTACAGAAGAATAGTGCCTGCTTTGAAAACTTTTGCTCCTGTCACATATTTCGTAAATTGGACACACAGGTAGTTTCAGTAAGAAATAATAGCTGTTTTTAAAATATTCAGCTCTCTAGCTTTTGGGAAACTACAATATCAATTCAACATTTTTTCCTCTGTTTCTCTGAAAATTATTATTAGCAAAATTGAAAGTGAAAAATGAGACTGACAAATGAGGTCAGACTTGCTCCTAAATATAATTTGCTCTTAGCCTGCTGGTATTGCTGTTATGTCTATTATGACATTTCTATGAATAAATAGTTCATATTATAAGAAGATCTATTTCCATTCCAAGTGATGTTTTTTCATTTTTTTCCCTAGAAATATTCAACCAGAAAGTGATTTACAAGTATTACCTAGTTTTATGTTGCAGGGTCTTTTTTTCCTGTTAGATACATACACACATTCATACATATATAAGCATATATATATATTCATATATATTTTTATAGTGTTTTGAATGTGCCAATTTGAATTATGAAATCATTTAACTGCTGCAAACAGAGCAAGCAATTCTTGTTGCATCAATAAAGACTCAATACACAAACTTATGATTATAAGAACATTTCTTTACAGTGAAAAGATTAACATTTCAAATCCTAAGTTACAGTGACAAGGTCCCCTTTGCAATGTGACTTTGTATTCTTCTTCAGTCTTTCATAATCTCACCTTTCTGTGAAAATGCTGTCAAAGAACTGAATGCAGTATGTTTTTAGGTAGCCCTGGAATCACTATGTGTAGAACTCAGAAGCAGACCACAGGAGAAGTATAGAAGTAAAGGATAAAGGAAATTCTTATCTTCCTTCCACTTACGAAACTCAAGGAAGCATATACTTGAATGAGAAAGAAAATCAAACTGCAGTGATTAGACATCAATGTTATTTTAGAGCAGTTCCTGCAGATGAACAGAATTCCTGTAAATCAACAAGGCAGTCAACCACTTTAAGCATGCAGGTATAAGCACAGAGGATAAACTGTGCCTCATGGAATATTTAGCCTTTTGCCACTGTGAAAGTCTTTCTTCAGTTTTCTAGTTCTGGATGGTGAATGCCATATTATTGTAGAGATTACATGGAATTGCAAAATTTCTAATCAACTGGGTTTTATGTCTACCTGCTGTTATAGAGAAATACATACATTCCTCTAAAAAGATTTGGTGGCTTTTTCTTTCATAGGAAAACATTGCATTTGACAGGATAAACATTACATATTTACACAGTTGAATAAATATTTTACAGGGAAAATATTGAATCAGTTTTCCATTGAGATGGTCTGGGATACTTGGAAGACATTTATATTTGTAGCATCCTCTCTCTCTCTCTAGTGAGTGGAAGGGATTGTAATAGTGTCAATTTACTGCTGATAAAGCTGTATTCTTTGACAGAACTCCATATACTATATTGAGAATGTAAGTACAGAGAAAAAAAGTGGCTCCAGAGAAACGTTTTAGAATATGAAGTTTTGTTTTGTGGTTTTGTTTTCCTTTTTTTTAGTGGGTTGTTTGTTGGGGTTTTTTTCCCTCTCACAGAAATTCCTTAGCAATAGAAAGAGTAACTCTGATGCTAATGAGGATTTCTACACCACAATATAGTGGTGTCAGAGTGCCTGTTTCCATCATGAGTTTCCTAGGGGACCTGTATGAAATTAACCTAGTTAGCCGTCACAGCCAGTGAATATCAGGCTCCCATAAAATTCCCTCTCCAATAAAAGCAGCCTCATCTGTTGCCAATACCACTGGGTTCCATGGGAGATACGGAAGCCAAACGCATTGGGAATTTTGTTGTTGACATAATTTTGGTCAAAATATCATTATTGTTGTTATTATTATCTCTCATAGGTGAAGACTAGGCCATCTTTCAAGATGCAAGATATTCTATACCATCTCACATTCTACGCATTTTTATGACAATAATTAAAAATTAAGATTTATATCAGGAGTTTGACATAAAATTAATTCTTTAATTCCTTTTTTTTCTTTTTAGTTTCTGTCCTCAGGCAAAGGTAAATAATACAGTTCAACACTGAGTTTTCCACTGGATTACTGCAGTATCCTTTAAAGATATAAGAAAGATGTTAGGTCTCAGAAAATCTCCACAAAGCTTTTCTATGTAGATATCATAGTGTAACATATTTTGATGTATCATCTTATTTAAATTCCAGGCTGGGTAACCAGATTCAGAATAACAAATTTCTCTGAGTTTCAGCTGAGAATTTCAAGGCTGTCTGTGAGGTGAAGTGTGGGTCTCTGGTTGGCAGTACTGGAGGCTACAGGGACTTCATTAGACACAGTATTTGTAGAAAAACAGGCAGGTTTATAGATGGTACCTAGAAGAATGGCACAACAGGGAAAGATTTGAGTTATGCAATGATCAAGGCCATCAAGATTAGCAGGATAACAGAGTGCAAAGAGAAATGCAGTTTTCTGGGATTTTTCTCAATTGAGGAATTCTTTCAAGAAACTCAAAATACTGCAGTAAGTCATTCGTGACTTAACATTTACAATCAACAGCCTAACCTGAGGCAAGGGAGCAAATCAGAAAACAAGACTGTCCAAAATGTGAGCATCAGAGTAATTGAAGGAAGTGGCCAATGGTTTTGATCTTTTGAACATCACACTTCCAACTGAAATGTGTCCCTTGATCCTGGGTGGTAGTACTTGGATTAATAGCAATGAAATATTGATGGCATCTCGGCCATTATAATCCAACTTTCTAAATTGAGGGGAAATGTTGTTAAAGTTTATGACCTGGCAATTTCTAATTCACAGTTGAATATTCTGCCTAAAAAAATGTCTGGGGAATAAAAAAGCTAAACTTGCAAGCTTTTGAAATACATCTAAAAGCCTTACATCATGTTGCTTGGGGCTACTCTTATAGAGAGACATTTCTATGTTAAACAGGGAAGAGTGTGATTAATTTCCAGAAACAGTGTGAAAGTTGTTGCAATGGTCAGTTTGTGTGAGCACAGGTTGCATCATTCACCAACGATGGCTTGGTCCAAGCTGAATTTCATGAGTATGAATTTTGGATTAGTTTTGGTCAAAGGTTTTGAAAACTAATCTCTTGTTTGCTTGATAATACAGTTATCATGAAAAAGATTGAAAGCATCCTCTACATAGCACAAGAGGCTGGCTGACAAGATAGGAATGAAAGAGAGGCTGGCCAAAGGTTGCATGTGGATTTGAGTGGCAAGAGTAATACAAGATTCAGGGTTTTGTCAGGTCAGAACCTTTGGCAGCACGAAGCTGACTTACCCCTTCAGTCTTGCACTACCTTGCACTACCTTGCTAATCACTTGCAGTTCTTGTACATCAGTGTTTTTCATATATCTCTAAGAAAAAAAAACCCCATGGTGGATACATAGAAGCTTTGCAAATAAAGCAAGGATATTTGCCAAGCTTATTTTTATATTTTTCCCTGGGTCCTTTGCACAGTTTAATGACTACAGGCATAATTCATCTGATATTTTAAGAGAAATTTAATATACTGTTTTGCTTTTTTTTTTAAAATTTTTCTGTTTTTACATTTAAATGTGGTCAGACATGACTGACTACCGATTTTCTAGGATCACTGGAAATATGCCCCAGAGCCTCCATAAAGATGCTTTCTCCCCTGAAGACACTTTGATAGTTTTATGTGCATGGTACGATATCATGCAGGGAAATCCAAATGTGTTTTGAGAGACATACCTTGGTTACTTGCTTATCTGAGCATTGCTTAACCCATACTAATAATATAATTTTCCTTAGATCATTGGACTTTCTCCTTCTTTGCATGTCAGTGCATCAGCCATCAAAGTACAAGGTTTCACATGTTATATTCAGTTATATTTTGACAAAAAAAATCAGGTGGGAACACTGTAGCACTGAGGTCCACAATTTAGAAAAATACTGTTTTACAAGGGTCTCAAGTAGTTTTTTTCCGACTATTTTTGCAGATTTTGACTTATGCAAAACATGTGCTTGCAATACCTTAAAAATTAAAAGCTGACCCCTGAAACAAACTGATAAGAGCTGATTCTGAGACAGATAATCTAGGTGACAAGATTTTAAAATACTTCCAAGAGTTTTCTGCTCTAATGTCTGTATCAAAGACCCCATGACTTCAAGCAAAAAGAGCATTCTACAAATGGGATCTTCTCTTTTGGACAAACTGTGAAATCCCATGTTTTTTTCCATCTGTTATTCTTAGTGCAAAAGATAGGTTACTCCTGTCTGGAAACTTGGGTAGAGGTTAGGTATTTTAAGTTAATCCTTTTGCATATTTTTCCTGAAACTATTCAATAATGTCTATATAATCTATGCCACAGGAACAAAGGTGATTTCTGTCACACACCCCTTCTGGTACTACTCAAATTTCCCATTACCGTGCATCAGTATATTTTAATTATGCAGATGCAATAATAAGATGAGCATAAATTATTATGGAATTTATAATAGTAGTATTGGGTAATGACTTAAAATCTGAAATTTACTCACAGTTCCGCTCATAGGATTTTCACAGCTCTCTGCCCTTTCTTCCTTCCTTTCTTCATAAAGTTAAAACAACAATCTATTTCCATTATAAAGTTGTGGTGAGATTTCTTAATGGAAAGTTTTGTCTGAATGACAGAAAGAATGGCAACAGTTACCTAACCACATTTTTGCTGCAGATGTATGTATATGCAGGTGCAACTTCAATTATTATTAAGTAGGTGCCATGTCTGTCTTAAAAAGACACTCAATTCAATGCAGACATTCCCTGACTAAAGAAAGTGTTTCATTAAATCTGAGTTAAGGCTGCCCATGTGTTTGTGCCCTACCTAAGAATTACGGTCAGTGAAATGAAACATTTTAAAATCAGAAAATTCTGAATCGTAGGACATGGAGTTGTTAATCTGCCACCTTTGAGCAATATCTTTAAAAGTCCACAATATACAGGTTCACACCTCGTCTTTACCAACAAGGTCGTATTTGAGAGCAAAAAAAAATGATATCTAACATTTTGTTTTACCTTTTCAAAGGTAAAGGTGTGGCTAAATGAACTACAGTAGGTTGAAGATATCCCCAACAGCTGTAACAGTGGGTTACAACTAGGAAGTAACTCCAAATAGGCAATATTTTACAATCCCATTATATATTTCCATAAATTAAATTGATTTTTCTGAAGAATTTTCACTTACTTTCACAGCACTGACAGATTTATGTCAAGAGATGGCTTGAATTTCTTTGCACTGATATTGGATTAAGACACACATCCATATCTCTTTCCTTGAATAAACGCAGTACAGTCTCAGACCCAGATCTCCTTACACTGCCAAGCTTCTCCAACTAATCCCTTCACCGTTCAATATCACTGCACTTAGCACAGTGAATCCAGCTGAAACTCATGTGGATTTTTGCCAGCAAGGGAGGAAGAGTGCAGTCAATATTTCACTCTTATATTTTAGCATGCTTTTTCTAGATATTCACAAGTTTACGCTACATGTGCACCAATACTTTTTTTCCTGGCTTTCAGGTATCTGAAAGTCACTGGATTAAACATTCTGGAAAGGAACACGACTGTACTGATATTTTAGATCCTGGTAAAAGACATTTTTGTCAGACATTTGTTATGTACCACACGCTTCAGATCCAAACAAACACGATTTTACTGCATGCCAAGGTAAGTTGCCAAGAAATGTTTTACACAGACTGTGGAGAAACAGGGAAGGGGATTATGTAGCTGTTAGGAGGTGCTGTAAATTCTTGAGGTCATGAAAAAAGTTTGTGGAATAGAGAGAAGTAAAAAGATTGCATGAGTTTCAGTAAAAAAAATTATGGTAAGGTCAGGAGATGTTTTCTTGATTTAAAGCCCTGGAGTTGGGATCTGAGGTAGATGACAGACACAAAGAGTTTCTCTGTAGTGCTTGCTGCTGGCAGTGATTATAGGTGCCCTGGGACTAAGCAGTAGGAAACAGAGACCTTGTGAATACCAGTGGGAACAAGATCAAGAACAGAATCTGCAAGAATTTCAGCAGACAGTTTAGCACAAAAATAAAATACAGTTTAATGGATTTCTTTTGAACTTGGGGATGTCTGTGGCATTGTTTTGTAAAGGAAAAGTGAGTAGCTTTCTTCTCTGTTTGTCCTAGGACAGAACGCTGGGACTTGAGAGAGAAAAATATTGCCAAACCACCAGTCAGCCAGCAAAATACGAAAAGAGACTGATAACTCATCAAGGATCCAGTAGGGCCTGTGGATGCAAAATCAGAATAAACGTTAAAGAAAATGCATCATTCATCTCTGAAGCAGCAACACTCATGCAATGACATTGTACAAGAGATGATTACTGATGAGGTGATAAAAGGCAGTAGGGAGCCATGAATAAATATATCCTAGGAAAGTCACAAACACATGATTCATCAAAAGAGGGTATCTTTAGAAACATTTCTCTATTCAAACTGTTATGCAAAAAATTTCTAAGCACGAAATCAAATCAGTTCTTTGTGGCTTTCTCTTAACAAAATTAAACTCTAATTTTTACCTTGCAAAGAGGCTCCATAGTGAAAAGAAACAAAACAAAACAAAAAAATCCAAACCGAAACCAAGGTATTTAAAAAAAAAAAAAAAAATCTGACTATGACTTTGCTAAAGTTTTCAGACTTAATAATATTATGAAAATGAAATGCCAGATTGCCACACAGCACACAGTTTGGATCATGAGATACAAGGTAGGTGTTTTCATGCTGCAGGATAATTACAAATAAATCTTTGTTTCTACTTACAGGAACAGCTACTGAAATTGTACAACTATAATTAACAATACCTAATAAATAATAAAGAGAAATAGTTAAGAATAGCTCTAGCTGATAAAACTTTTGGCTGTAAGGAGGAGATAACAAAGGGGAAATCAAAGGAGAAAACAAAAATTGCAGATGTTTAGACATTAATTTGACTGCATACAAAACCTTCAGATTTCTAGATCTTACTCAATAACCCTCTAAATGACATTGTGTCTCAACAGAGTTTTAGAAGTGCATGGTGGACAATAGTGTAAATCTGGAAAAGTAATAAAATCCACCAATATCAGATTTTTCAATATTGCCTTTATTACTGTAACACAGAGATTGCATGTGAGCACAATATTTCTACATCTGTTGTTTGGGAGCTGACTCTAGAGCTGGATTGGTGTTATCAGCATTTAACTGTGTGATTGGAATAGTGGCGCTACACATGAAAACAATTACCAGCTCCCAGTGTCTGGGGGTGCTCAGGATTTCTGGATAATGCCATCATTTCAAATCTGGATAGTACTGCATACATACCACAATATGTAGTCCACTGTCCCAGATGAACTCATGAATTTGCATCCTCAACAACTCCTGGTTTTGGAATACAGTTTTTATAACATAGTCAATGTGTTTATCCTTTCTCATGTAAAATATCCTTCCCATACTATAATTATTTAGTAGGACATTATCAATATCAGTATTTCAATAACACCTGCTTCACTCATAAGAGATATATGTCAGATTAATCCTAATACTGAGATCTTTTTTTGTCTGAAAGAATGGTTACTCATCAAATGTACTATACTCAAAATATATTTTTTTCTTTTCTTGTTTGCAATACCATCTCACTTTCAAATTCTGAGTGAAGCAAAAGCACACTCAGAAGAATATGCACACCCTAAAACTGTAAACTCCTGAGTACACAGCATCCATTTGCTAATGTGGATGGATACTTTGTGCTTATACTTTGTGTTGCATGTTGAGCTTGAAGTTTTATTTGTTATTTACTTTCTTTAAATCTGAGATAACTCCTTAATGGCATTTTTCAGTGTTGATAATAAAGAGAAATCTGTTCTGTTTATTTTTATATAGCATGGATGCATTCAAAGTTTCCAATCAGAATAAATAGTCTTTGAATTCATATTGCTTATATTATCTTTACTTATTGTTCCATTTAGAAAGTTCAGCCAGTGCTTAAGCTTCATTAAAGCATACAACAGATGTGACTTACTATAAAGTCATTAATAAATAATTTTCCTAACCATTAGCAAGCATGAACAGAAGGAAGTGGGTTTTGACATCATACATTTTGTGAAACATTCCTGTCTTAGGTTCTAAATAATGCAAACAGCTGCTTAAAAATATGTACTTTTTCCCCATTAAGATATTAGTTTACGTTGCATATGTATTACAATAGCACCTAAGGAATAAGAACATAATAGTAAAACTAGTGAGTATTCTTTAACTCTGAAGCAGTACATTTTATTACTTTAAAAAAACAAACAAACAAAAAACAACAAAAGAAAACTCAGCAGAATTAAAAATTTATTGGTTGGAATATAAAAATCTTTTAATGATGACAAGTATTACTTACTATTCATGTCAAAGAAAGAATCCTAAAAGCCTTAAATCATGGAAGGAAAAACAGGAACTGGCTGAGCTTAGATTTCTTTTCACTATTACCCACAGACCAGCGGCCTTCAGAATTGAGCGTACCATCATGGACAATAGGGTGATAACAGCTGCTAAAATAAAATGGATCATGGCTGTATAGGGATTTGTAAATAATCAAGAGTACTATAAAGAGAGTTAGTCTCAGCAAGCTGAGACTCATTGCTGGCACCTCTGGGGAAAGCGTGAGTGCTGAGAGAATGTGCAAGTTGCTCCTTTGAATTAGCTTTTCCTTGTGTAGTGTAGGAGTTATTTCTAGAGGTTATCAAAGATTAGGTGATCCATTTGGTCTGGTTGTGCATCATGTGTGACCAGAATCAAATCATCAAAATAAAATGGAACCAGCAGTGCATAAAAGAGGTGAATAGGAAGCCCAGCCTATGTGGTGAATCTCATTTATCTGTTTTGAGCAATGAAGGCTTTCTCCTGAAAAGTTCTCTCAGGAAACAAAGGACTTGACAAAGTCAGGGATCTATGTTTTAGCACTAATCTACATTAGTGCAAAATCTTAATCAAGATATGCTGCACCATTGTGAAAATTAGCTTGCATACACTGTAGACTGTAGTTCAGTTAACCTCTTTCTATTGATGAATTCAGCCTGGTCAGACAACTGCTCTATAAAAGGCCAAAATCTTTTGGAAAAATCATCTTGTCAGCAATCACTCTTTTTCAGAACATTAGCTATAATGAACATAAACTGACCACACCCCTTTTCAAAGGAATACAGAGATTTTAAAATTTAATATATCTCTGAATGCCCCGCCTTTACCCACTCTTCTCACATATAACAGCAACTATTTCTCTTTTGGGCAAGCAGCTACCAGGGGAAGAGAGAAACATGGGCTCTACTGTCTTTTCTCACACACTATTTTTTGTGCCCTGAAAGAAAAAACCCATCATGTGTTGCAGACTCTAATTCCTTATCTACATAGTGGTTTGTGCACATATACTAATTCAGGCAAATTTTCTAGCTATTTCAGCTATTCTAGCCTGGTGAGGGGGTGTTATAGATAACTCATTCACAGAATCCTGGGTTGGTAGCTACCCACTGGGATCATCAAAGCTAAATTCCTGGGTGTGCACAGGACCACCCTAAGAATCACACCTGATGTGCCTGAGAGTGTTATCCACGTGTCTCTTGAACTCTGTCAGATTTACTGTTGTAACCTCTACCCTGGGGAGCCTGTTCCAGTGCCCAGCCACCCTCTGGGTGAAGAGTCTTTCTTTAATGTCTAATCTAACTGCCCCTTCCCATGCCCACCCCTCTACCCAGTACAGCTTCAAGCCATTCCCTTGGGTCCTCTCACGGGTCAGCACAGAGATTAGCAGTGTCTAATACATTAGCAGTGCCTAATTGTCCTTGAGAGGGACGTTCATCACTACAATGTAAATTAATCTGCAGGAGTCTGCAGAAGAAAATGTGGAATGCCAGAAGCGGAGATGCAAGAGAAGATGTCAGAAAAAGAAGTGGTAGTGGAGCAAAACCCAAGACTTCATCATGAAAATCAAAAGAAATAGACTAATAGGTTTTCTTAGCTATTAACATGTAAAACTTTTAGATTCAATATCTCTACCACTCAGGGCACTTTACTGTGCTTCTTTTCTGTGCAGTGCTCTTCAAGGTAACTTTACTTGTATTTTAACTAAATTAAATAAGTAACAGGCATCTTAAACATCTAAGACAGCCCACAATAATTTTATTTATCTTTCAGTGTTTGAAATAACTTTTTTTTCTAAATTCCTGGAGAGATTCCAGGCTTGTCTACTCATATATTACGGACTGACAGTTACTGAAGAGAATCTTTTGAAGATTGTAAGGCTGGTCACTCAAAAATTTGATGAATGTCTTTTCTGTTTGTTTAACTTTATTTAGATTATATGTTGATTTTGAGATAGTGTTTAATGATAACATTGCTATCCAATTTTCTGCCTTCCCAATAAAAACAGCATGCTGTGCAAAGGCTCCAGTATATACTGGTGTAGTGATAAAGCAATAATTTAAATTCCATATTAAGTAAAGGGGGGGGGGGGGGGAACAACCACC